>JAGDYQ010000391.1:0-447955 GCA_021962125.1 Bulinus truncatus
TTTCTGATTTTTTGTTTGTGCTAATATCTTCCATTTGCAGAATAGCATGTTGCTTAACCTAAAAAATAGTTCGGAAAATTTAAAACTGGGGAGAAATTTTGCATCCGTTATTCTTATATTTGTCCGTGTTAATAATTCCTATTAAAGAAGACATCAATACAAAATATGCGCACAATACATTGCAACGGATGAATTACTAAATGCTGAAATGTTTTAGCTGGATGAGTGCACGATGGCATCGAGCTATTCTTTATGATGCAATTGAAAGATCACTAAGAGATATTGCTCAAACCGGATGTTTACTAAAGTTGCTATTGTTCTTCTGTGTTTTCTTCACTTTCACTGTTGCTACTGTAATGCATTTTTGTTGTAGATTATAGGACACTTGCATTCTTTCTTTGCACTTCTCGCATTTTTCTGTTATTGTTTGGTTGACGTTCTTCATCTCGACCTTCCCTTCCTTGACAGCTGTTTATCAATACACTCATTTTCTATTGCCTAGTGCTCCTCTGGTCCTCAAAATATTCTGTCCTAATGAATTTTGATTAGCTGTACAGCTTCTTGGTGAGTAATATCAAATAGTTTACGTGTTATTTCTTCAAATTATCTGAGTTGTTGCGTGTCATTTGCTTTTCCTTCATTCTTCTTAATAAGCTAGTATTTTTCAAAAACAGATTTTAATTTTTCAATAGCATGTGTATCATATGTTGATGGAATTCTTCTCCATCGTCACAATATTTGATGTGCAGTTAGTATAGCAATTTCATAAGAATTTTTTTTCTTTCTTTATGATAATGCTAGCAAAACTGCGGCACATCACCAGTTGTGGGCAAAAACATTTGCTGGTAGTACATCTTGTAAATGTCCAATAAGCCATACTTTAGTCTTACTGTGAATTGAAAACTAGCTTCAACATTTTGTTTTCCATGAGTCTCTAGTTCTGTACTGTAGTCAGCATCTCCAAAGTAAAATTATAAAAATAACAGCAAATTGTTCAACAAACAACATGGCATCTGTAGAACATAAACAATAAAAACATTGCTATATAATATTTATTATCATAGAATACATTAGACAATTATTCAGGGCACTAAGAGCAGATATGAGTGAATGAATAAGTAAGCAATAACCAAAACCGATAGCATAATGTGCATTACAAGTCTCTGGTGTCTTGAGCGACCTCTAAATGTTGATACATTTGATCTATTTTTGTTAATCAAATTCTTAGCACCAAAACAAATGTTTCAAATGGTGTGCTATTAAATCAGAAAAACATTTTTTTTCTCCATTCCTTTATCGACGACCCTATATATATATATATATATATATATATATATATATAAATATATATATATATATATATATATATATACATTAAATTAACCAGACATTTTAACGTGATAGGACGAACTTTAAAGGGTATAAAACCCTTCCCAAATAGAATAGTTTAACTAGGTGAATAGTGCAACATTATCATCGAGAAATGTAAAATTCATTAGAGAGGATGTTGGTTTAGTAATATAATAATAGCGGTCTCGCTTCGGCATTATATCGAAAGCAAAAAATCAAGAACAATTCAAAATGGCGTCTAACAGGCGTCTCAATTCGATAAGTGTTATGAAAAGTTTCTGCAATTTTCAAAACATGAAACCCAAAGTCCAAAATGTGAAATAATTTAATTTAAATATTTTTTGTTTGCTGTTTTTTTTTTGTATTTCTACAACAGATTGCATCTTTAAATGTAATAAAATCAGGAGAAAAAATGGATCTGTCCGAAACCCAAAATAACCTAGCATACTGATCAAACCGAAGGGAATATAACCATTTGAAAAGGTTTTGCAAAATACAGCTAGTTTAAAATAGAATAAATTTATTTTAAAGTTTTCCATTTAATGCTATAGTAATGATCTGAAATCTGTTTTTTTTTTTAAATTAACCCACTCAGTATTGAGTTCCTGGTACAAAATAGCATATGTATGGATGTCAAAATAAAAATTAACCGATAAATGACCTGTAAAATATCAGTTAGAAGATACGCAGTTAATAACTGGATGGAAAAGACAGCGGTTGTATTAAAACAAGGTTTTTGTCATCATCGAGTACTTAGTTCAATGGACTTGTGTTTGATCTATAATAGTGGCCTATTTAAAATGTCTATATTTTTAATATAATTATAATCTTTTTGTTAAATATTTGTCACAAGTTTGATAGGAATAATTGAAGTATAATTTAAGAAGCTTACCTCATAGAAGGTGTTAAGTAATCATGCTACAAAATAGATGAGGCATGCAGGTATTAGTACTAATAGTAAATGACAGGACGAAATGTTAACATCAAAATATTACAGGTTTTATATGTCCTAAGAATTTATTTCGTGGTTCCTATTAATTTAATGAATTTTAGTGCCTAAAAAAACTTTTGATCTATGAATTTTTCTATTACAAACCTAAGAAATATTTTTGTGTACATTTAATTCATTTTTAAAAGTTTATGAAAACTTTTTTTTTGTGGTAAAAAGATAGCTTTCGAAAACCCTTATGTAAATCATAATATATAGGATATTTAAAATATCCAACTAATTCCAGAATAGTGTATGTGTTAGATAGCTTAACATTTTCTTGCTACGTTTATGTAGAGTAAGTATGTTTTTTAAATGCGTTTTGTTATTTGTTAAACAGAAGCAATACGAATTACTCAGAACTTACAGGTAAGATTGCAAAATAGTTTCAAGTTTATTAAAAGTGTTAACAGATAATATTTCGTGATGATACCGTGCTTTTGTTTGGACTTTAGGCAACGTATCAAATGTGGCTTAAATTTTTCAATACACAAATTAAATTATCATTTGTAAATGAGTGCCTAATACGAAGAGTAAGAATATTAAAAAATATTTTTTTTTCATTTAGCAATATAAAGATCTAGAAGATATAATCAGGAATATTGAGGTGTTAAATACATTTCGTGAATAGTGAATATTTCACATGCTTGAATGTAGTTATCATTCTATTTCTAGATATTTTATTAAATGTGAGAGCTTTTTAATGATACGTCGATTTTTTCCTAGTTAAATTTGGTTGTAATTCCCTCAAGTCCATCCAGTTATAAATGGGTACTTAGCTTAAGCTGGGGAAGTTAAAGCTTAACCTCAAAATCTCTTCGTAGCCTATTAGGGCTCAAGAACGCATTTTATTATAGCAAACATGTGCTTTTTAACGTTTGTATTTCGAAACATATAATTAGATAGATAGATAGATAGAGAGAGAGAGAGAGGGGGGGAAGCAGTACAGATTAAATGTGACTTTTTTAGCCGCATTCGTCAGGTCGATAGTTTATCTCATTGTTCGTTTATTTTGTTTACTAAAATTTTATAATTTGACTATGGCGTAGCATTTTTTAAATATCATCTAAGTTATTTTAAAAGAAAAATAAATTTATTCGTCATGATACTTTGCTAAATGTGTCATATTGTCTACAATAGATGGTTTGTACACAATGTTAAAATAATGCCACTAGATACTATTTTCTGTAAACTTAATATACAAAAACTTATGACTGAACACACTTCACAACTTTGCAAAAAATATAGAAATCATTTTATTTCTGATACATTTGGACATAACAGTCTCCACTAGCATTTAATTCCTTTATTAACATTAATTAAACTGATTAGTAATTTCACGAACTTTCAACTTTGAAAAGAAAAATATTAAGGAAATAAAGTTAAACTACAAATTGTCTAAATAACATGTAAAAAAAGCATACAACATTATTCAGTGAATATTGAAATGAAAAAAAAAGTTGAAATAATTTTACATAAGGATAAAAATGTTCTTAATATTTGTTGTCTTTTTTATATTACCATTATTAGCAGTTGATTAATATTTTTTTAGTTGCTACCATACTCGATGAACACAAATATGAAACACCGAAAATTGATTTCGGAAACTCAGGCAATGCAACATTGAATTCAAACGATGATATTAAAACAAGTAGGTATCCTTTACACATTGTTAAAGATGTATATCTTATGTATAATTTCATTTTTTTAAAATATTTCTTATAAATATTAATTGGATATGGATTGCTTTTAACAAAAAAATGAACATAGACAATTATGTTTAAATAATTTTAAGTTGCAAAAACATCAAAAAAATTACATAAAAAAGATAGCTTAACAAAACTTATTAGGAGAGCATTTTAATATTATTTCTGAAACAAATAGTAAATTGTTATCATAATAGTTATAGGTGTACTAACAACTTTACATAATTGTTTATAATATGTTTTTGACGTGATCAGTTACATAATGTGACATACCTATACATATCTTGATGTCATGTGTTTTCGTGATACTAAATGAATATTTCATCTCAAAAAGTAAAAAAATGAAAAATGTTTTTTTTTTTTTACTAAAATATCACGCTAAATTCTGTATTAACTAGGATTATCAAAAATACGAATCAAACATTACATTAATTCAATCCTTAACGAATATTTTCAATTTTCACTGATAGAATACAATGGATACCACTACTCATGTCATTAAGTTAAAATATTCAGATCCGACCTTTTGATACAATTATATAGGCAGTTAATATGCGGGTATCAATATAGACGATTTTCTTCTAGGATAACCTACATAATTGTTCCATGGTTATCATCAAGGGATGGAGATTGTTAATGCATTTTAGTTCTTTCGTTGTCTAGTCTTCTCTAAATTATATTATATCTAAAAAAATTTTGCGTATTTGGTAGGCTGTGATTTACTTCAATTAATGTCTAATTGTATACTACAATCATCAGCTTTCCACTCTATTTTTGAATTATTTATTTGAGAAAATATCTCATAAAAATTCTGTTAAATGACTGGTCCTAGACTCTCAGACTCTCTTTAACAACATGTCAACATTCTATCACTCTCCCCTTCTGGCTGTTTGTGTGTGTACGATGTGAATACTAATGTGTATTAACCGTAAAATATCATACCCTTCAATTTACATATAATACCTTGCAGAATCATGGCATTCCGTTTTAGTGTAAATAAATTTACTACATGTAAACATTATTTCCTTATAATTTTAAATTGTGTAGATTTTGTATATATATATATATAATTATGAATAATTATGAATAAGATAAATTCAATTCTAATATGAGATTAGGCGAAAATATTTTTGATTAACCTTACACCTTATAGATGATAGACAGGAGGTAAATGTTTGCACATATTATGTAGCTTCTGTATTGTAATTAACCTAAAGCGACACAGACTACATGATCAATATTTTCTACATGCGCATCCTACAAATAACATCGTTTCATGTTAATAATTACTTTAAATTTAAAGACATATTCACACTTTACTCAAGAGACACACAACATTTATCAAAAGCAGCAATATACAATTAGATTAGTTTATATATATATATATATATATATATATATATATATATATATATATTGCTACAAAACAATATTAAGTGAAATACCTGCATTTTGTTTATACAGTATCTTCAGATAATCGTGAAATAAAACTATCGTCATCGACAGCTTACTGTAACACTAATGACCTGAAGTTACAGATGACATGCTCAAGCTCTGATAGTAAAGGTACAGAATTATTAATTATTTTTTTGTGTAGATCTACATTTCTTAACAGCTTCAGTTAATACAATAACATGTTTTAAATTAAAAGAAAAAAAAAAAACAAACATTATTTCATTTTTTTCTCCTTAGGTACATCTACATATGAAAATATAGTTACGACACATTTTGAGATTGTCGATTGAAAGCGTTTTTTTTAATGTTTAAGTATGTCACACTGTGTTACATAGAGCTTTTACAGAACATTTCAGAACAAGTGTATTATTTCCACTCTAAACTATATTCTTTAGAGTAAATATAAATAGTATTTGAAAAAATCCTGTTAAAGTAAAAAACAACCAAACCTTTTGTAACAGATTTGATTTAATCATAAAAGGCTAACTGAATGAAGAATGTCTCGTTTGTCTTTAAAAAAAAACTCAACAAAGTTTGCAAACTTTATTTAGGTTACTGGCGTTTTGACTTAATCTACAACAATATTAGTTAACTAAATTGCAGTATTATGCCCAAAGCAAAAAAAAAAATATGAAGTCGAATGTGTTTTATGAGGTATTTATAGAATTTTATAAAGGATTGATTTAAAATAAAGAAGAAAATATACATCGTTAAAAATAATATTTATACAGAGTGTAGAGTAGGTGAAAAAAAAATTAAATTGCTCGAAAATTGGACTCACAAACCGTTATTGCGTTCCTTTTAATCAAAAAATAAACTCTGCAAAATATTAATAAGGTATTTTTATATTTAGATGTTGCTCAATGAACTTGAAATAATCAGATATAAGGGTTAACAAAATATAAAAACAAAGCATTTTTATTTTTTTTTCTAATAGAAAGTTTTAATTATGTTATTCAAATTAAGTGTTATTTTATTCAATGTTTGATTTCAGAATGTTCACTTGTTGATTGTTCGTTTGTTTTATTAATGCCTTTCAATTGTAGACTTCCGCATATATGGAATATGACGTCGATGTTCTTCCACGGTTTGGAAAACATATTCGTAATTGAGTTTCATCTTTCGTTAAAACATTTGCATAATCTTAAATGAATTTCACTCCTCTTTCGGCTGTATTATTCATCATTTACAACTTGCATATAATTAATAATTATTTGTGCTTCCTGGTATTCAGTTGCTGTACTCCACGTGTCTGGGTGATTTTCTTTCATGAATTTCCAATTTATTCCAAGCACGCTAAATACATATTTTGATCTCTCTGTTACAAAGTCATCTAAGTTCATGCTTAAAATTGTATCCATTAACCATTTGCCTACAAGCTTTTTATTACCTGTTTTATTTTTGGCTGGCTTTTCATGTGCAATCAACATTTTTTCTTTAGTTTGGTTATCAACATCGTTGCTGAAAAAAGAGAGACTCACCGGATCTTCCGTTAAATACCATAAATGTTCTGCAATATCTTTAAAGACAGATTCAGCTACTTATTTGTCAAATATGTATTCAATTTATTAATCAAAGTCAGGTCATTGTGAAGAGCAGATGATGAGATGGGATCCCAAAACCAATGAACCATGTAAATCGTAGTAGATTTCTTTTTTTTATTTTTGTTATTTGAAATTGAAATCGAAACAAGTAAATTTGAATATAGTACAGTGTTTTCAACATCAATAGTGCATGTTGTATAGCCCCAGGATTACGGAAAGTTATTCTGCTTTGGCCTGGAGGATTTCTCCTAAAAAAAAATGTCCACAGTTGCAAAAAGTCTTTGTAGTCGTTGTGAGGTTGTTTTGTTTCTTGCAGCATATATACAGTTAATTCTACTGCAGTTGTTACTAGCACACCATAATATTTGAGTTCTGCATCAGTTAAATGCTATGATCCAGAATTAAGTTTACTCCACTGATCACGAAATCGTTGAAACAACTTAATCTCTGGACCAGAAGATGCTCCAAACATGTTTTGTAAACATGGGATAAAATCACTTCATGAACATAGTGTTGACAGGCTGTGTATAATAAAGATTTTCCAATTAATTTATCCAGAAGGGTACAATAACTTGAATGTATACCTGTGTTACTTGAAGTAGTATCAAAACAGAGTGACACAATGTTGTCATATGAAATGTTCCGATCTTTTAAAGCTTGTTCAGTATCATAACTTATTTGTTTGCCACTGCCTCTCTCACGTTTTGTGACTGGGGCAGTTTTTCTACATCATATCCTGTCACTAATATGGGCAGTCGATTCAATTAATCTCTATGGTTGTCGTCGGGTAACAATTTTTCTTCCCAATGTACAGATAATAGAATCTGTGAACTGAAATCTGAAATAATATATTTTTGCGACTTTATACGTGTTTCAATAAGTGCATTTCGACGAGTTTCACTTGATGTAGAAAGATTTTCAATATTGTTTAATATGTATGATGACTCATAAATTAACAAATAACAAAATATTAAAACGCTCTAAACTTAATTATTAAAATAGAAGAGATGAATATGAAAAACCTGAAAAATGTTGATTCGAATAACTTTGCAAACTTAAGCTGCGTTGAGCAACCCCTATACATCAACGGATTGTCTCCAAAATTTACCAATATAAATTATTTCATTAAATTGAACCAAATAAAAGGTTGAGAGCATTATTTTTTTTTTACAATGCATTTGTGTAAATATATACAAATCATAGAGGCCGACACCTAATGCATCTGGTATATCTCTATACATTCTAAACCACTAAAATCATTTACAGACCGATATATTCTATTAACGTATATGATAGATATAGACAGAAAAAGTATATAATCACATTTATCAGACATAAGCACTGTCAGGACAGTGAAAGTAGGTCAGGGCATAAGCATGGGCGTATTCATGGGGGTGGGGGCAAGGGGAACATTTGCCCCCCCCCTACATTTTGAAAAAATGTCATATAAGAGGGGGGACATTTGCTCTCCCCCCCCTTACATTTAAAAAAAAAATGTCATAAAGTTGTTATTTGCCCCCCATCCCCTTGGAAAATTTTTGCCCCCATGGAAAAATTCCTAGCGACGCCCATGGGCATAAGTAAATTTAAGTACAAGTTTTGGAACAGCTTAGTGTAACAGGATATGAGACGGGGGAACAGAAAGGGAGACATAGCTTATTAAATTTAACAAAGTAGAGGGGATTTTATACAATAAACAATAGTGTAATTCAGGTAATTTAATCGATGTGTGTAGGTTCAAAAGTTCAGGGTATTGCCTTGCTGTAACTAAATAACGTGTAGGAACAATCTGTCGGGGATATCCCCGGAACTGAGAACTGTCAACCACGGCATTGCTTTAGCTAACATATCCATGTTGGGATGAAACCATAGACATTTATCCCCGGCTCTTCAGGATTTTTTTTTCATCCCCGGCACTGGTTTTTTCTTAAATCATGCACTGGTGTTGAGGACTCAATAACATGAGGAGGGCAGTGTACTCTTTATTATGTTACTAGATATTAAGCCCGGCGTTGCCCGGAAAAATCTATGTATGATGTGAAACCCCTTCCTAATCAATTTGACTGCTGAATTTTTATATGCAATTAATTATGTTAACTAGATGCTGATTTTTGCCACCTTCCTGATGTGCAGAAATAACAAACATTTCATACGTCACAAATTACGTTTTACCCGACCATTAGGTAAAGATATGGATGCCAATTTATGTCACCCGTTACGTTTTACCTTTAATTCTCTTACAGTTAAAATCAAAACGAAACATTAAAAATAAGCTTTTAAAAAAATGCACTGAAAAGTAACAAAAAAATAACTACTTTATTATGACAATTTGCAGCACGTAGTCAATCTGGTGTGGTACGATACACAGCACCCGCGCACAAGTTCAATTCGGCTTTATTAATAGGAAAATAAAAAAAAAATATACGGGAAATGATGTCATAGATTATTTTTAGGGACGGCTTTCCCATCCAGCACGGAGGGACGCGAAGATTAGCACTTTATTTGTAGGAAGTTTCGAGCGTAGATGATTTTGTTATATAGAACGCACTGGCTACGGTAACATCAAGACGGATTTCGTATTTTTTTTTTCCTGGTGACATCAATAGATATCGCTCCACACCCTAACCCTATCTCTAACCCTAACCCTGTCCCTAACCCTATCCTAACCCTATCCCTAGCCTTACCCCTATCCCAATCCCTATCCCTAACCCTAATCCTAACCCTAATATAATTGCCGGTAACCGAAAAAAAAATTAGTACTCCCGCTAACTCTAATATAATGACACTTGATGTTCCGTAGCCACTTCGTATATAGAATAGTAAGCTTGTTAGGTAGATTTGTTATAATTGATGAACTTTGTGATGAGATATTTTATATGAAGAAGGTGATAAGAAGTTTATTCTTCGAGGATTAAATCTATTGAATGTGTTGTAAAGTATTTGTTACTTGTGTTAAATAAAGTAATGACCGATATCATATTTGAGTCAAATTTACACTCATTGTTTTTATTAAAAGTGTGCCATTCAGTCATTGTGTATAGTGTGACAGTAAATACAGAGGAATCGTCATCCCTGACTAGCTCTTAGATTCTATCAAAACATAGATCTTTCAATTGACTTACTACTACTTTTTGCTAGTGTCATTAATCGTTTTGTATTATTAAATAAGGAAAATAAAACATTAAATTATCTCACTATAAAATAAACAACATATTTTGTTTTCCTATTTTTAATGATATTCATGTTATAATTTATAATAACTTCATATTCACTACATTTTATAATGCATTGCTCTATTTGCCTATTAAAACTGTTCTCAGAAGTACGCAGGATCTAAGTTGTAGTTTTAGATTCATTATCTTTGTTTACTATGTGCATTTTTGTTTCTTAAAATCATCCAAATCTTGGCTATGTGATACAGCTACCAATATGTATAAATCTATTAACCCCAGAATAATTCTAATACAAGGTCGTCTTAAAAATATTTTCTTTTTAAATTAAAAATATCTTAAAATAAAAAAAAAAATGTATATATATTTTCTTACAATCTATTAACTTAAGGCCTACCACAGAATGAAAAACGAAATTGACCCAACGTTATCGAAATCTCGTTATATATCTTGTAACCAGGGCATAGTTTAAAAGGAAAATAAAACAATAAACATTAAACATTAATCGGAATAAAATAATTCAAATAAAAGGACTAACTTAGCAATAGTATGTGATCAGCAATAATAATATAACTGTGACATATATTGGCATATATACCAGGGATGAAAATGTTATAACATAATGTTACGACTTTCTTAGGCAGGCACTCAAGGACACGTGGGTTCGTTAATTGAATATAAGTATTATTCACAGTCTATAAATAGTACAATGTACATGTTATAATAGTCCAGGCAAAACCAGAGTCTATTATGCGTTGAACTGATCCAGTTGTATGAGTTAACGTTTTATGGTGATGTGCCGATAATGACCTCGCTGATAACACAGACGTTGCGTCTCCATCTAAGTGTGTCGCACTGGTGTATCTTTTGCTCGGCACTGGCACTTGGTCGGTTAGTCCAGATATTCTGTGCTCTTATCTGAATTCAAAGCTGTACTTTCTCTGTCTGCCGTACCCTTTATCTTTTGGTTTCTGTTGTGACTGTTACTGAAACTTGAATCACAGCATGGTCCACCCATCCTGGTTACAGCAGTTTCCCGCCAAAACTGAAGGTGGGGCTCATTGTGTGGGTGGGCATGTGAAGTTGGTGAAGGAAACTATTGCATCACTTGCATCAAGTCAGTGGTGAACAACAGGAGTAATGTATAGGCATTGTACTAAAATCACGATCAATAATAGAATGATCAATTAAGATAAATTATACGGACAATATGTGACTAGAATGATGAATGTTAAATTATTTTCCGAGAAACCTAAATAAAACCTGTTTGTATTTTGTGTACAGTTGAGACTGTAATCGGTAAATATCTGGATGTTTCAGATATTCTACAATAAGGATCTATAGTAAAAGTACAAGTTTTTTTTAAACCTAAAACGACTCTCGAGAGGCACATCGTAAAATTAAACATAGATGATTTTTTTAAAGTATATGTTATATACTTTGGCTATTAGTCACAGCTTCAAAACCATATTTATAATCTCTTTTAAAATTCTTAGCGGAAATATAACAATAGCTCTATACCACAAACAAATGAAATAAATATTACAATAGCTCTATACCACAAAACCATGAAATAAATATTACAAAAATAATGAAAATGTGTATTATACATTTATGGAACATATTGTGTGAGAAGTTCCTGTAAGGATCAGATGAAATATCTTAAATCCTATAAATCACTAATGGGACGGTTTTTGCAGTGTCCTTTCATCCCCACCATAGCCGATAGTACAATGGCATTTGAGGCACCACTTTAGCCATGACCTGAACCATCCATTGGTCCTCACCGAAGATCGAACCAGGGACTCTCAGGTCGACAATCGAGCGTTTTACCCCACGAACATATAGTAGAAACTATTATTATTATGTATTAAATAACAGTGGGTGATCGGTTAACGAACAGTTCGGACAGCGAACACTTTCAAGAAAGATTTTTAGTTCGGACAACGAACAATATTCAGATAACGAACAAAAAACTAATTCCAGTCCTCAATTTGAAAATACATGAGCGCGTGCAAATCACACGTCATCATTCATACTATGTAGCAGTGAGGCAGCACCGTACGACGCGTACAGTAATGTGCGACGACACTTTGTCAATTGTGTACCATACATGTGTAGTTGGTTTCTGGCCTTGTGATTTTCTTATGCGCTTCTATAAACGCCTTATAAAAAACCATGTTCACTAGATGGCCCATGTTTGCTAGATGGCCTATATTCGCTAGATGGCCCATGTTTGCTAGATGGCCCTTGTTCGCTAGATGGCCCATGTTCGCTAGATGGTCCATGTTCGCTAGATGGCCCCTGTTCGCTAGATGGCCCATGTTTGCTTAATGGCCAATGTTTGACATTATCCAGCTACATCGGCGAACGTTGACGTAAGCTGAGATTCTACCGACCGTAGTTCGAGTTGAAGATGTGAACAGCATCATATGAAATAGACAGTATCAATTACGAATCTGTTGAGTGTCAAAAAAACATTAAAGCAAGAGAAGCAGGCATTGGAAAGGCAGATAGACGGCAACTAAGTAACATTTTGTTTAACCTATTCCGCCGCGACATATTTCATATCTTATTCCCGGCAACTGGGTGCATTACACCCGTACACTTTTTATAGAGAGAAAAAAATGTTTGTGATGATAATAATAGGATTTTTTGTAGTCATCAACCTTGGTAAGAAACACATTGTGTCAGGACAGCAAAACTAGGGGATAAAGTGGAGTTTGGGGTCATGTTAAGGGTCAGACAGCCAACTGATAAGATTATTTACATAAGGGACAATGAGAAAAGAGACAATTTTTGTTTTTATTATTTTAACCTGGCGGTCTAATTAACAATCAGCCGATATAATTGACTAAAATTGGACATACTGCAAGCAAAAAATATTTTGTCATCACGAAAACCATCCAGTTCAGATATAATATAAGCTGGTTAACTTTTCGCTTTTTTCCGATTTTTAAGTAACTCTATCGCTTTTATTTTCTTTATTTTTCTTTCCTTTTATGTATGATCATGACATGTATGTACTGTTTTTTTTTTCACCATTCTTAAAATGATTTTTTTTTATTGATCTTAGCAAACGTTTCTTGAAGAAAAATGAATTAGTTTTAATTATCTAGTCTTTTATCACTTCATTGAAAATATTAAAAAAAAAATTAGTACTTATGAAAATGTCTTTTTTTTAAATCATGACTGAACAATGCAGATGTATTTGTAATACATAAAATTAATACATCTTCTTGTTTTGCTGTTTGATTTCTGACGTTGTGAAAAAATTAAGTATATATGTATGTGTCGTTGTATGTGTTTGTGTACTTGTATGTGTACTTGGTTGTGTACTTTGTATATGAATGGTTACTTATATATATTTGTGTACTTGTAAATGTTTGTGTACTTGTATGTGTACTAGTATGATTAATACACATGAAATAATAATAATAATAATGTAATAAAAAGCCCATTATGGGAAGAAAAAATGATTTTTTTTTTGAATTTTCAATGTTTCAAAGTTTAATTATTTTCATATTAAATTAAAATAAAAAACAAACAACTAAAACCTGTAGAACTTAAATAGAAGCTTTATTAATTTTTGTTGTTTATTGATGTCAATATGGTTACAACAAATACATTCTTATTCCATTTAACATATAAATACATTTTGATTTATAATTTTGTTCGCCATTGCATTTACTTTTTACCGAATTATATCACATTAGGAAATTATTTACTATCTCAAGTAAACCATTTACGTCTTCGTTTGTTGCTACAAAAAGCTCGAAAACGTACAAAACATCAATGTTTTGAGTGATAAAATACTCAGAAAAGAATAATATATTCATAACAGAAATCAATGAATTCAATTCAAGATAGTTAGTTGATCTTTAACCTAGTTAAGGAGATAGTTAATTTTACGTTATGAATAAGGTGTCAAATGTATTTTAATTCAATGTAAGCTAAACTATTTAGGTATGGGTAATAGAAACTTGAATCTTACACAAGTGAAGTTTCCTTTTTGCCCTAAATTGCTGTCGGGGCAGAGGAAGTGTAGAATTCAATGAATTCAATAAGTGCGGCTCTTATAGCTTAAACTCACACAATTTTGATAAACTAGCCAAAGTGCGCAGTTTAAACTGAATTGTTTTGATTATAAAAAGATCAGGCTGTTGCTTCAAACTTTTCTCTTCCTCATTCGTCCCAAGATTACATAGTTAACACAATTGTTCCTTATTTTAAACATAATTTATGAAACAGATCATATAAGTAACGTATTTAATGCGTTAAACAACATATAGGTTGGAGCTTTAAATTAAATATAAATAAAATGAAAAGAAGTTTTGAAAATAATAATTTCAAAACTTACCACTCTTTTATATTTCTCAGTTTTTATTATAGTCATATAACATTAGATTATTGCAAAGAGGAATGTTGTGAATTTGAACAAAATATTAGTCAGATTACATCTTGTTTCCTTCTTATAACTGTATATAACTGGATATCACATTCAGTCTGTTTAGCTGTGGTAGAGATCGTATCTGAGGTAGGCCAAAGACAGCCCGCGGCACAACCACAGCACAACAGTCTGTTCAGTCCGGCCCGCTGTCCACTAGGCTCCTTTCTTTCATATTAATGACGTTTTGTGTAGATTTACAGTGATTCATGTAAACACTCCATCAATCTGCTTTTAGTTTGACCCTTCTGTCAAATGTTTAACACAATTGTGGCCAGCGCTCAAAATGTTTGCCTACCCATGCCTTAGATGATCTGAAACATAAAGGTCATAATTAAAATAGGAAGTTTTAAATGAAACAAAAATATCGTTAACATACAATAACAATATATTTTTTAATGCATAATAAATACAGTAAAATCTTTCACCCCATGTCAAGATAGACCTTATTGCAGTGTGCCTTACTCATATTGTCTCATTTATTAAACAATGAAATAATTAAAAAATATATATATATTTATTTTTTTAACCGGAATATTATTAGTAAAAAAGTATAGTTATATCACAAATAGGTCAGATAAATCACTAATATATTATTCACTTCCTGTATTATTTATTAAATACCAGTACCGGTACCTTGTTAACATTATTGATTTTTTTTTTATCCTGCGAACGTGTGATGTTCACTAGAACGTGTGAAGTTCACTACATTCACATGGTTGGCCCATGACATCCTAGCTCTCTCCTCCTCCTCCCCTTTCCCACCATTGTAAAACGCTCCTCCTCTCACCCCCCTCCTTCGTTGTTACGTTTGACTCAGTACTGCACCTGGTGGAATTTTTACTATCCTCATCAGTCGAGGTTAAAGGTTACCATAACATCTTACTCCTCTCACACTCCCCCCTCCCATTATCTAGTAAATGTGAATGTCCTTGAGTTCAAGTTGACTTGAGTTTTAGAAATTTACAGAATTAAATTTTTTTTTTCGGTAAGGGAGGAATAAAATATCTGCAAAACAGCTATTTTTTTCGCAATATTGAAAGTAAGAAATTCGTTAAAGCGACACTTTTTAACAGATGTTATATTCGCTGTACTGAATATTTCGTTACACTGACGTTCGTAATAACGATATGTCACTTTATATTAATTTAGATGCTTTTTAACTAGATTAGAAACTCTTCTAAGAAGCCATTTTGGTTTGATTACCAAGGTCATCAACAACTGGAAAAAGTTCTAAAATTAGTGAAGTAGAAAAATTTAGCAGATTCTGTTGAAATCCTAGGTCTAAAATTTATCATAAGAAACAATTACTGTGAGGTTCCTAGAAATCTCAAAATTATTCTTCATATTTTTTTAAATTCAAACTTTAATTTTTCAGAACATTTACTTTCTGCTAATCATGAATTGTTTCAACATTTTCAACTACTTTTGTGTTGTCTTGAATTTGTTTTGAGACAGACACCAAGCTTTTTACTACATGTCCCTTATGGTAACTGATTTATGTTTTATTTAGACTGTTACATACTTTAAGCGTACTTAGTAAATGGCCATAAAATAAAATTCATAACAATGAACATGTGTTTGACAGATTCAATCAGATTTGGTTGTTATAGTTATGAGCAGATGACAATGTTGCAGAAATTAGCCTTGGATTTTGATGTTTCTGTTGATGAGGTAGGTATTCCATTAATCCTTGTTTTTTAACATTTATTTTTATTTATAGTGCATTTTAAATTACAAATATGTATTACTGTTTTTCCTTATTTTTTTTATTTTTTTAAAGACTCTAGAATTACAAAGAGAAAGTACAGAAAGTTATTTTCAAAGCTTGTTAAATGCTGATGGTGAATTAGATGTAAGAGGTGCCTTTTATTTTGGAGTATTATTGAATTTTTACCCCAAGTTTTATTTTTTTCTTTACTAATAGCTAGGTTTATTACACTTTGGCTACAAAATATGGGTCATTCTAAGATCATTGATACCAAATTGGTCTATGCATGGCAAAATTTAAGGAAGTTATGATTTTTTTTTAACTTGTCAAATTATAAGATAATTTGCAAGATGCTAAAAAGTTCACTTTGGGGTAAATATTCCAAAAGATTTATCTCTCAGAAAGACAATCGTTAACAAAATCAGACACAGGTATGTAAATAACTTGCTCAATTTTTTTCAAAAACCTCCAGAAATTGGAAAGCTATGTTTTTGGGGTCAAAAATAGGTCGACACAGTTTTTGGGGTCAAGAATGGGTCGCCATAGTTTTTTGTAAAATATAAAAAGGACATAAATAATATGAAAAAATGGCAATTCGTATATACTTTTATTTAAAAAACTAGCAAAGCCACATAAATGATTTTGGTATCATTACAAAGAGTAAAGTGTGAACAGTGTAATTATTTAAACAATGTACCTGAAAATTAAAAAGCTATTGGTAAGACAGCCATTATTATCCATCAATGTATAAAAAAAAAAGCAAAAAAGTTCAAATTACCTTCAAAATCAATTACTTTATATCAAAGTGAAGCAAATTTAAATGTCTATATTAATTTAACATGATAACAATGGGTTTTTATTTTTAAAAAGATATATTCAATTATTTTTAAAAGAAAGACAAAAGCACAATAGTGACAATTAATATGAATGTCACTTAAAGCTAAATATTTTAATTCAATTTACATCTTCTTTAAAACTGTTAGTAATAAATTTGTATCCTAGCATAATTTTATTATCTTTTTAGACAAACAAGCAATTAAGCCTGTTCCATTCTGGACACAGGACGTGTTAGCGCATTTTCATGTTATGTATCAGTACGTTTGTTAGCTTTCAGTAAATATTTGTAAATTTTGGAAATGTTTATAAATTCAATTGTGTAATGCATATATCTGTAAAAAAAATATTATAAAGACGTTTCTTTATATTTGAAAAGAAAATTATTTTCTCTTAAATCTAACTACAAGTGGTTTGTGGTTACTGAAATAGGACTCATAATTGAAAACATTCGAAATTATAGTCATTTAATCGTCCGAAAACTCCGTCAATCGTTGCATAGCTCTGATACTTTCAATTAAACTCAGAACACAAGCTTACTATTTCATTTGATGAGTTTCTTAATAAATCTTGGTGAAACTATGTGCTGCAGTATTTCGCACCAAATGAATGGGTTATTGAACGTACAAGGTGTATATATAATATATAAGCCCCTTAGGAGCCCTGAAGCCCGGCCCTCAGAGGTCCTATCGCGAAATGAACTTTTGATGTACACATGGCAGGCCAAGACCTACAAAATGATATCTACATCATGGGTCTAGGACTTATGGTTGCTGAGATATAGGGCACTCCATTATTAATATAGCTTATATAGTAAAAAACGGTACTTTATAAGGCCCCTTTTACGGCCCTGAGAGGTCAGATCGCGAAATGGAAAAAGTCATTTCTTGGCAGGCCAAGACCTACAAAATGATATGTACATCATGGGTCTAGGACTTATGGTTGTTGAGATCTAGGGTGATGACAGACAGACAGACAGACAGACAGACAAAACGGGGACAATAGAGCATTTTTTTTTCGAAAATGCTCTAAAAATAACAAGTAGAATATGTGAATGCTCAACACTATTTCAATAGCAGTAGTTGAAGAGCAATTTTAAACAAGGATTACACTATATCTCATACAAAAATCATTTTAACAGTAAATGCAATTGATAAAATTATTGTTCTTTTCTCTTTGTGGATATTGACACTAATAGTCTATTGTTCAAAATCTTTTTATTTGTAACATATCAACATGTCTCTATTGAATGTTATTTTTTTTTAAATTTACGTATAAATTGTTAATTGGTATTAAGTCTTACTGAGGCCAATTGGGATTCTCTCTAATACTATTCGAATTGTTAAATGGAATTTTAAAATTCAGTATATGCCTTGTAATAATGCCACATGTGCTTTGATTTTTGCAGCTTTTTGAACTTTTACATAACAATACTTTTATTTGTTAAAAAAACAGTTATATGGGTATATGACAAATGCTGAACACATTTAGAAAGTAATGTGATGATTTTATCTTTATTGTCTTCATATACAGCAAAAAAAAATCTACTATTGAACCAGGGACCTTCAGGACAATAGTCGAGCGCTTTGCCGCCCGGCCATCTGTCCCCATACTATTAGTTTGTGGAACTATCTTTTTAGAGGAAGAAATATTACTGCCATAAATAATGTCACCAAAATACTGAACTGCTCATCATCTAATATAAAAAAAACACATATTTAAAAAAATATAAATATACCAATAAGCAAATCATAGGCTTGTACATGTATTTAAAGAAATATATGTTTGACTAGTATACTACTAGTTTATATTTTTATAGGCCTATATTTGTAGTCAAACAAAAAAACATTTTTTTATATTCTTATATAAAAAGTAAAATTCACTTAGCCCTACTGGGCCATCGGGGCAGATGAAGTTTAGAATTCATCTGTTTCTATAACCTCGTCATATGAAGGGATTGTGTGGTTTGCACAACGCTCAGCTGCCTTTACTTCCCCAACTTAAGTCAGGTACCCATTTAAAGTTGGGTGAACTTGTTGGATGACTTTGCACCTAATTACACCAGGAAAAATTCCATGGTTCTCACCAAGAATCGAACCCATGACTCTAATGTCGACAATCATGTATGTACACCAGTCAGCCACCCGTCACACTATATTATTATATACTATAACTATATATATATGTATGCTTATATTTAAACATATATGTAGGTAATATATATTGTAATTTAACTTTCTCATTCAGGTTTTAATAGTAGTAGTAAATCTAATTAATAGTTAATTCAGTAATACATGTATTATTTGAATTCAAATATGGCAAAGTTAGTATTAGTCTCACAAGTCTTTGTTATTTTTTTTCCGATGAGATAATTCAACTTTCGATTTAATTACCATTTTTAATAAACATTAACACTCATTGAGAGTTTTCCCTAAATTTTTTAGAAATAATGATTTTAATGTGTTAAAAATTTAAAAAATTAACATTGATGTTTCTCATTCGCAAAAAAAAAATTAGGTTATTGTTCAAAGAATTTAGGGGTGATAGTAAATATATTCATCCTAAAAAAAATCATTTAAAGCTAGTTAATTATCAATAAGATACATGTAACAGTGAAATGTCGCTACAACGAAATTGATGGGGGCTCAAATTTGTTCGTAATACTGACATTTTTTTTGCACAGAAATTGGTGGGGGGGGAACGACATTTTCTGTTCATAATACATGTTTATGGATATAGTTCATTTAGGAATCAATGCAAATATGTTATGTCATTTTACTTCTTGAAAAGATCAAATAAATCACTCATTTATTCTTCACTTCCGGCATTATTAATTAAATATCGGTAACCATATTTCGAATAAGCTTTTTAATATGATATATTTTATGATAGAATATGTTTTTATTTCTTTTCATGTACAAAAATTACTTCTTTTTTTTCCATCAGTTTGGGGTACCTATTAATATGCATATGACTTAATTATTGTTTAAAAGTCAGCTAAATTTAGTAAGAAACCACACACAAAATTAAAATTAAAGATATTTTTTAATACTTTTTATCACTTTATACGAAAAATGTGTAATTTTTTCCTTTACAAAATATTTTATGGGGGATTTTTATATAATTTTTTTATCATTTCCAGTCAGAAAGGCTTTGTAGTGATTACCTTATGTCCTACCAGAAAGATGGTGACATTAATGAGATAGACTTTCTTTTAAAAGATTCTTATCTCCATCCTCTTTTATTGAAAAGGTAATAATGTTCTTTGGAGCAGAACTACAAATTAAAACTATTGTTTTACTAGCAGCATCAACACCATTGAAAAAAAATGATGAATTTACCCAAATTCTAACACACTGACATAATTAAACTCATTAATAAAAAAATGATTTTTTTCCTTAACAGATATAAATGTTTATAAGTTATTTTTATTGATAAAAAAATAAAATATATATATATATATATATAAAGGCTTTCCAAAATTGTAACAACTATGTTTTATATCTGTTTAATGTTTACTACTTTTTAGAGTTGTTAACTTACCCTATCAGCATTGTCACAGCATGTTACATGAACCAATGACTCCTGTTAGGTAGGTACAAAGTTGAATGTTTTAAAATATTTTCATTAATGAAGCCTTTACATGAATTAGGTTGGGATTCCAAAACTTATTGTATTATGAGGGGTTTATTTGGGGGGAAGAGGGACATATCATCTGTTCATTAAACAGCAATTAATTCTAGATATATAAGATTTGCCTTAAAAGAATACTAAATTTTTCATGTAAAATTATTTTCTAAAATTACTTATATATTTACATATCTAATTGCTTTTAAAGAAAGCTAGAAGACATGTTTATGTAATGCTGGTGTAACAAACTTTTCAATATTGTAAGATTTCTTTTGGTCCCTTCGACATCGCTCAAAAAACATTGGTTCCATTTAACAAATTTCTTACTTACAGTATTGCAAAATAAAAAAAATGCTGTCAGAAATATTCAGAGTTTGAACTCAAAGAGAATAGAATAGAAAGAAGAAACCAGAACTCAAAATACTAATGAACATTTTTTCTTTATTTCTTTTTTAAATAGGCATTTCTTTTTGAAAATTGGCGACATACAACTTTTTTTAAACTGTAATGGAAAAAAATCAAGTACTCAAACAATATTTTTATTATTACATTACGTGTATTTAATGATTTAACAATACACATACAATTCTAATGCAAGGAGGGTAATTCAGAAATGCAAGCATGCACAAACTTAAATGGTGTGAAAAAAGTAAAGTTCCCTTAGCCCTAACAGGTCATCGAGGCAAATGAAGTTTAGAATTCATCTGTTTCTATAACCTCGGCATATGAAGGGATTGTGTGGTTAGCATAATGTCCAGCCGCCTATAATGTCCAGCCACCTTTAATTCCCCAGCTTATGTCAGATACCCCTTTAAAGCTGGGGGAACTTGTGGGATGACTTTGCACCAAATTTCAGCGGTAAAAAATTCTATGGTATTAACTCCCTTGTTAAATTTCATGTTTAGGTGAATTTCACGCACATCGAAAAATTTTGTTCGTTCAGTATTATTACATTATAATACTTACACAATTAGCGAAAAATATTTTGGACAGTTTTAATTAAATACCTTTGTATTCATACCTACAGTGAACAAAATGCTGAAAATGAATTAAACATAATGAAATGCAATTAACATATTCATTCAACATTGCATTTGCAGGAATGTCAAACTGGTTGTGCCATAATAAATTTATTACTGCATATATATATAGTAGTAAAATTGATTTTGAAAATAAAACAATAAAAGTTATGTTTAAAATATGAAGAATGTTTAATATGTGAAGATTATAGTAAGGAATACAATAATATACAAAATGAAATCTGTATATAAAGCTACTACAATGTCATCTGTATAGTTTCATGGAAACTATGTATTTGAGAAGATTAAATAAATGTTTGATTACTAATAGAGAATAGAACCCGCAATTTCAAATACTGATGAGGATGACTGTTTTAATCTTTGATATATGACCTGTTTATAATGTAATTAAAATTATTTTACTTTACATTCTTTAATAATTTAGAATATCATAGCCATGTTTGATTTACATCTTCATCATTCACTTAACCAATGAGGTCATTGGGGGAACGCATGGACACCTCAACAGACATTTCTCTATATTGGCCTATCCAAGCGCAGGGCTGTCTTTAAATCAGTCATTGGTAGCCCTGTCACATTCTTTTTTATATAGTCTAACCAACATTTTCACTGGTGCCCTCTCGCGACAGCCTCCTTCTACAGTCCCTTGGAGAATAAGTTTTGAGGCAGGCTATCATGACACAAGTCCAAACCATGCTATCTTGATTGTTGTCATAATTGTTTCCTGAGGGCCTGCGATTGAGGATATTCTTTCCCAGACATACTCAATGGTCTTGCCTTCTAGGTAGGAGATTTGAAGGATTTTCATCATGCATTTATTTTCGAATGCTGTCTCCCACCCATACAAGACCAGTGTAACACATTGAGTAAGCTAATGTTTTTGCCTGGTTTTCAAATTCTGTTTAATCCAGCGAATCCAATCCTAGCTCAAATTTCTCCTTAGCAGCTTCTGTCTCTGGATAAGATGGCTCCCAGGTATTTGAAGTTTTGCACTTCTTCCAGCTTTTAATTGGTTTCATAAGTGATTTTTGCACTATTACTGGCATCTTTGGTGTTGACCATTATCTTGCTTTTCTCTGAGCTGATTTATATTCTTTATGCAACTGCCCTATCTGCAAGCTTGTCAGTCAGCTCTTGTAGTTCACTGTTGCTCCTGGTCAGGAGATCTATACCATCAGCAAATCTTATGTTGCATAGGGGTCTTCCACCAATGGAAATGGAAGTGTGATGGTCAGTGAGTGCTTCTTGTGTAATTTTTTCTAGGAAGATGTTGAATAGTACTGGTGAGAGAATACAGCCATGACGGACACCAATCGACATCCTGAAGAAATCCCGAAGAAATCCCCTACTCAGCCATTGAGTTGGACTGCACTACTTGCTTGATTGTAGAGTGCTTCGATCACTTGTACCAGTTGGTTTTCAATGTTGCTTCTCATGCCATACTTGATCAAAGGCTTTCTTGAAGTCAAGAAGTTATGATGAAGTTCACTGTGTTGTGTTTTTCAATGAGCAAGCAACAGTTGAAGATCAGTTATATGTGTATGCCTGATCTGAAATATGCCTGTTCTTCTGCCAGTTCTTCCCCGTCAGCTACTGGCTTTAACCGGAATTGAGTATAATTTTTAGCTTTACTTTAGCAGGTGACATTGGACTGATTGACACTGTTCTTACACTGTTTCAAATTGCCTTTTTTAGGCAGTGGTATAAGTGACTGGGTCCACTCCTTGAACCAAACTTTATTTACCCATATCTTCTGGCAGAGCATCGTTAGGACCTTGGTTACTGCCGCACCTCTGTGTTTTAGCAGCTTAGCAGGAATGTTATCAATCCCAGGAGAATTAACCCCTTTTAAATTTTGTATTGCTTCTTTGACCTCACTCAGCAGCACTGTTTGTTCTATAATATTCTAATATGTGGATTGATCTTTTAGTTATAGAGCTCTGCATAGTACTCAGTCCAGCGCCCAAGTACCGTTGTTTTTACTGTAAGAAGCTGACCAGTGCTGTCATCAATTATTGAGGTTGACTTTATGCTTTTTTATGAGGTTTCTTAATGTTTCATATGCTTACTTAATATTGCCGGCTGCTTTACTCTTATGTTATACTGTGTGGCACTGGTTGTTTGATCCAGGCTTCTTTAGCCCACCTCATCTCTTTCCTTATCTTTGTATTTATTAGCCTGTACTTATCTGCTGCTACCTGGTTGGAATTTTGTCTTTCAAGAATCTTCTTTCATGGCATAGATCAAAGTAATATGTTGGTAACTAATGGCTGTTTCATACATTACGCTGTCTTCCTATGACTTCTTATGAGTTGTTAAGTGTATATCTTTTAAGCTGTTAGCTAATGTATCTGTGTCGTAATCGACAGTGGTCAGTGCTGCAAACTTGACACCTATCTTGGCCTGAAATATCTCCGCCACTTCCAAGTCTTTTAGTTTATCAAGGTTGAACCTGAAACCTGGAGTTTTGTTATCTTGATTCATCTTTAATTTCAGCTTCAATCTTGTTAGGACAGGTCCATGGTAGCTCCTATATCTACTTACATGAAAGACCTTGTTTTGCGCTTTATTCGTTCTGGCTTCCAGAAATGCTTTGGTAATAGGATGTAGTCTATTTGATTCTTTATTATACGAAATTCTAATGTAAAAGTTGTAATTCATTTATACAAATATGCAAAACTCAGATGGCCTTAATCCATCCCATTGTTTAAATTCTGTTCATGCTAAATTTATTAAAAAGATAAAAAATAATAAATATTTAGTTAAATATAGTTATTTATGTTGTTTTCTCATGGTCATAAAAAAATTTATTACTTGCTCACTATATACTACACAAGTGATTACCCATATATAATTTTCCTATATAAAGATTTCTGGTTTTGTTTTATTAAAAAATATATACACTTCTCCTTGGGTCTTTTTGCAAGTATTTTTAAAGGCTTAAAGTTGTCTGGATTTTTAAAAAAAATTTTTGTATTAATTTGAATGAAATATTATAATGACAATTTACCATGCTTTTCTGCAAACCATATTTATGTAAACTAGTGACTTTTTCCATCCAGAATGGCTGTCAGCACTATACAACAGTTTCAACAAAATTTTGAAAATTTGCCAGATTGTCCAAGTGAAAAGTTAATAACGTATTTCAAGGTTTTCATTCTTTCTTAATTTTTTTCTGTTACTCTTTTTAGTAATATAAAAGGGGCTACACAAGAGATCAAGGGGACGGATGGTCGTGCGATAAAGCGCTTGACTATCGACCTGAAGGTACCTGGTTCGATCTCCGGTGAGGACCAAGGAAATTTTTCAGGTCTTGGCTCAAGTTCCGGATATATCTCCCATGGTGCTTCCATGGCCATTGCATTATCGGCTATGGTGGGGATGAAAGAAGGGCACCATAAAAACCGTCCCATTATTGGTTTATAGGATCTAAGAGATTTCATCTCATCCTTACAGGGACTTCACACACACACACAAGAGATCCATTGGTAGAACACTTAAGTAATTTGAAAAGGCTGAGAAAAAATAAATATCTATTCAATTCACACTTTTTTCTTTGTTCTTATTAAATTTACAATAATTTATGTATTTTTCTGTTCCGAAGTTTTAGCAATGATAAAAAGAATTATATTGGTTTAAATAGTGATTTATTAGTCAATATGAAAATTCCTTCCAAGGAATATGAGAGAAAAAAAGTTGGGAATGGTTAGCTCACAGTATATTTATAGAACAAATAAGACTTTGCTGTAATATACTGTATAAACAGCCACTCAACCAGATTTTTAATATCCACCTATAATGATAGCTTTAAATATGTATCTCTACAACTTAAGAACCACTGATAAGTTGGTAAATTTCAGTTCGCTAGTCAAGTTTAAAAGTTCATACGGCCAGGGTTACATTTATATATTTAGTTCAATTAAACGTTCAAGGTTAAATCTAAGTACAGAAAGGTCAACAAGTCAGATTCTGTAGTTTCTAGTGATCCAAGTCAAAAAGTAAAGTAAGTTAGATCAAAAAGACATTAGCTGTTTCTCGCAGGTGTCAAGGGGGAGCACTACTGTCTCTTTAGCCAATCAGTAGAATTAGGGTCTTAGCTTCTTAGGACGGCTTAATATAATAAGATGTTTTTCGTCAGAAGGGCGGAAGACAGGTAGACCACATAGAGACCGAAGACCAGAGACAGCAGACCGACAGACGAAGTATATCTACCGCCATCCTTTTGGGCGGTAGTATACTTGTAGAGAAGTTTTATTGTGTACGTAGTTAGAGTTTATTTTGATCAAGTATTTCTACTTCAATCTTTCGGGACGGCTAGATACTGCGATATATTGTTCAGGCATTTGTGAACACTGCTGCATATTATTTATTATTCCATATATGTTTTCAAAAGAAAAACAAATAACATTACACCACCATTTAGTGGTTTAATTTGTCTCCAGGGACATTTTCTATTACAACTCAGTGAAAAAGCTATCAATTTGGTAATCTATTTTAAAACTGTCTTTTCATGTACTTAGGTAGGTTTTTTTTAATGAAATATATCTTTATTTATAACTGATTTTAAATATTAAAAGAATTACACAAATATTGACCCTCTTGTTTTAAGAAAGCTGTTTTGATAAAACTGTAGTTCTAGTTTATACATTTAAAAAATTATTCCTTGAAGAAATATGTCGATTAAAAAAAAGCTGTATTTAAAACAACACATTTGAAGTAAGATGTTAGGAAAACAATATTGCTTTAACCAATATACAACAAATAACTGTTTTAAGAGTTGTTCCCTTGTATAAAATATAATGCCCAATGAAAAACATATTCAAAATAAATTTGCACAATCTTTTTGTTTATATTCTGTGGGCTAGTCTAAATAAAGTAATGGTATATAAAGCAAGAGATTTACCATGATTCTGGTTAAAAAACTGAAATCTTTATATTTCTTAATGAAATATTATTGTATTAATTATCTCAGACTTACTTTTATACATTTGTTTTTTCAGAAGTGCATCAATGATCCAAGTGATACAATAAACAAAATCATTAATAATTTAAAGGATAAATTTATCAAAGAGTACCAGTTCACTAAATTGGCACAAATGAGGTTCATTTTTGGAGTTAAGCTTTTTTACAGAGTGTTAGAAGTGATTATTTTAAATGTAAGTATTATTTTTTATACAAGTCATAAGTCTTTTCATTTGTATACTTTAATTAAAATTATAATTTTTTTTTACTTCTTTATTAGAAATATAATTCATACCTATTTACAGTTTATTCTAAATGCAAAGTGCTTAGAAATTTCAACTGTTTATAAACTTATTAAAAAAAAAACCAAGGCAATCCCATCTCCCATTTTTTTATTTTATTCATAATTATTATTTTATTCATTCATGTAAAAAAAATCACACTGGCTACGGGACCATACGGATGGTTACCTGGTTACTGTATTTTTTTTCAGGGACCATAAATATATGTGCGCATGCGCGACTTTGAAACCATAATGCAAATTTTTTTTCAATAGTACATTAAAATTGTGGCTTAGTATGTGTGGCGTGCTGGCAGAATGGGTTGTGCACGCTTGGCCATGACCCATTTTGGCTGACTATATGCAGGTTCGATTCCTCTCAGAGACATAAATTTTTTTTTTTCAGATTTTACCGCTATAAACATTGCAAAATCATAGTATTGATTGTTATTTATTAATAGAATAAGAAAAAATAAAAAAAAATTGTGTTTAAATGCATTAAATAAATTTGTAAAAAAGGTCCTCTATATTCTCTATAAAATATTGTTTACAAAAAAAGGCAGCTGCCAACTACAAGATTATTAAAAAATACTGAAAGATAAGACAGTACCTTCGAAAAAACTAATGCCCAGCACTTAAAAGGCATGACCAAAATTATTTAAACCAAATTTATGTTTGGGGAATAGCTACTCTTGGGGCCTCTAGGGCCGTTTATCTTGCATCAGTGTTTGTAAGGGTACCGTTTTTTACTATATACTCTTTATTAATTATGTCATTTTCAGGGCCCCATTCTACAACTAAGATATAGTGATAAAAAATAAATGGCCCATTGTGGCATTAAGGGCGTCTATCCCACTAACATAAAATGTTTAATCATTTTCTTCATGCCCTATGGGAGTCAGGCATTACTGCTTCTCTTGGTACTGTTTTTTCTATTTAATCCTTTGTTAAGTATGCCCCATTAGTTTCTTCATTGTAAAATGCTAAATTGGCAGCAACATCACTGGAATTCGGTTGTGTTTTTTAAAATTGTTAAACAGAAAATATACGGAAGGAAAGAAAATAGTAAAGAAAAGTGTTATCAGTTGCAATTTTTTGCGATAAAGTAATAAAAATGAAAAAAATATTGTCTAAAATGGATAATATTGATGTGAAATCATTAATACTATGATTTGGGAATGTTTATTAAGGTAAAGTATCAATAATATTATCAAAATAATTTCTGTCCCTAAAATTAAAGATTACCATTTATGGTTCCTGAAAAAAAAAATACGGAGACCATCTGTATGGTCCTATAGCCAGTACGACAAAAAATAGTAAAGTTCCCTACCCAAATGGGCTATCAGTGCAGATGAAGTGTAAAATTCATCTGTTTTTATAACCTCAGCATATGAAGGGATTTTGAGGTTAGCACAGCACCCATCCGCTTTTACTACCCCAACTTAAGTCAGGTACCCATTTAAAGCTGGGTGGACTATTCATTCATGTATTTATAACAAAAACAGGAGGCTTGAGATCTAAGCTGTAATAGTTTTTTGGAGGAAAAAACAACTGATTTAAATTGAATTTTTAACTAGATATATTTTACACAGCAGTATCTTCATTTGCAAATGGCTAAGTTTATTAGACTTTATTCAAGTTTCTTTCTTATCATCTTAGCTTTTTTTGGGCATGCACATGCCTAACATAACAATCCTCTTTGCTTAGTACTGTTTGGTGTGTAATCTAAGTACCTTCAGTCTGGGTGCTATATTTAAAAAAAAAATTTGTGATAAAAAGGAAATGTGCTAGCTGAAAATATTTAGCTGAAACATGTTTTTCCTTTTTGTTTCTGACATATGGCAAAGTCCATGCAATGGTTCTTGGCAGCTTAACTAACTATTGTTTTAATCTCAAAAATAGATGATCCATCTTAAAAAAGTGCAGAATACCTGAAGCTACTTCCAAATCTAGTATAAAAATACTAAAAAAAAATTAAAATACCTTACATTATATAAAAAAAACCAAAAAAAAACACTAAATGGTTAAGGTCACTGGATAAAAAAAAAACAGTGAAGGTTTTAAAAATGTGCTCATTACAGCCAAAGGTAATAGATAAAAATATATTACTTCAAAGTTTCAAACTACACTTAATAGTTTTTTTACCTAGATTTTTTTAGTCAGAAGGCAATAGGGAGAAAATTGAAAAAAGACTATAGAGAACTTATCCAGTATCAAGATTTTGTGCACAAAACCTACTGTCGAATTAACAACTGAACTTTAATACAAGATATTTACAAATGAGAATCCAATTGAATAATGTATTAACACTTGAGGAGATGAGTCAATAAATCACATGTATCTACTCTGTATAATCCTGTAACTCACTACACGACTTTATAACAAACATTACTCTTCACTGCACTGTCCACCTAGTCCACATGTCTCCCTGTCTCTCACTGGTCTCTACCTTTTTTACTGGTCTCCTGTCCTTTTATTTTTGACCGTTATCTCTTCCCCTACTTATGGGTAGTTCACCCCCGCATATTACATCATTCTTTTCCGCCAAGACCACAGAGGTCAAATGTGTGGGCAGACCCCTGCCAGATCCCAGATTGTTATTGTGTGGGTGAATGACACTATCACATCATACATGCTTGACCTTACTAAAACCAGGTCGCAAGCACTTAACATACCAAATAAGGAAATAACACAATAATTAAACAATGCGTAATCATAAGTGATAGGACACCTACTCAATTCTGATTCAAAAATATTTTTTTTGACATTTAAAAAACTATAAAAATTTGCTTCCTACTACTGGGGAATACTGTATAAAGTAAACCCCAGATGACAAGGATCTAATAAAATAATAGCGATTTGGGTTCTGTGTTAAATCGAAAGTACAGAATTAATACAACAGTAGGCCTACATGTATTCCAGTTTAAAATACAATCATGAAAAAATCTGATCTGCCCGAAACCAAAAATAACCTAGCGATCAGACTAAGGGGATATAACTCTATGCAAAGGTTTTGCAGGGTACAGCTAGTAATTAGTACTAGCATTAGAAGTTTTCTTACAAATTGCGAGTTAGCCTCTTTCAAAGCAATTAAAGAGCTCTCCTTTGCTATAGCAAATAAGTTGCACCCATGTTTCAGCGTTTCATGTAAATCATTTCAACAAACTGGTATCTGTATCCTCTCTAAAAAAGCACTGGTGGGGATCATTAGCATATCATGGTTGGTATTGGCCAAAAAAGATATCTTCAAAAGTAACCTTCACTGAACGTATACTTCCTCTTCCTACCTTTTCTGTATACAAACTCACTGACATATACACAGAAACTCACGAACTGATACTGCACAACAGCTTGAAGCATTATAAATATGCATGAAGCTCTAATTGTGAGCCTAAAGGAAACAATGCATAGCAGTAATTTGACTTTGTATCACTTGGTACAGTAATCTTTTATTCTTAACTCTGGTTTTTAATTGATGAAAAGATAAATTTTAACTAGTGAAAATTCAGAAAATTTAGTAATGTATGTGGACATAGTCACTTTTTTATAGTAGGCATGGCGTACAGTTAAACTGATCTATACTGTTTCCAGCCATATTAAATTTTTCCACATCTGGGTATTTATCAAGAGAAGAGGTGCACAATCTGCGGTCATATTAGAGGTAAATGGCGGCTGTGAAAATAATCTTATAAGCCTATTTCTTTATAAATATATTGATATAAATCAGTCTTACGACCATCCTAGAAGGTTCTAAGACGCCTTTGTGGTGAAAAGGTTGTGTACCGCTATGTAAACAAATGAATACAGTGAAATGTCGCTTGAACAAAATTGAAGGGAACTCAGAATTTGTTCGTAATACTGAAATTTTGTTACACTGAATTGGGGGGGGGGGGGTTATTTTCTGTTCTGACAGCATGTAGGGGGTGTAGTTTATTTACCTATCGATGCAAAGATATGTTATTTTAATATTTTTCTCAGTTACTTTGCTAATGGATTATTTCTTAGCTAATTTAGCTCTTGGCGTTGGTTACTTACCGCTAGCGGTTATTGAACTAGAGGCATAACCTTTATTCCACATAACTTACTTTCATTAATTCATATGGACATAATAAACTTTAACACTCATATTTATTAGATCATGAAATAAATTGAAAAAAATATTTTATTTAAAAACTTGAGCCACATAGCCGTAAATAGCTATTGTGGCGCCCTACACTCAATCGGAAAAGTGCAAATTTCGGAGCCCCTTTCTATCGTGACGCACTATGCTGCTGAGCAACCCGCAGTACCATTACTAATTAAATAGCGGCACCGGTAGTTAAGTGGGATGGTTGGGCGAACGGTGTTGATTACTGTAGATACTCGACTGTCGACCTGAGAGTCCTGGGTTCAATCCATTAGGAGAACCATGGGAATTTTTCCAGGTGAAATTTGTTTGAAAGTCGTCCCACAAGTCCACCCAGCTATAAATGGGTATCTGACTTAAATTGGGGAGTAAAGGCGGCTGGGCTTTGTGATAACCGCAATATCTCTTCTGATGCCGAGGTTATAGAAACATGAATTCTACACTTCATCTGCCCTGGCAGAATGTAGTCTTCAGTGCATCAAGTTCCTTCCCCTATCTATAAGATTGCCGTTTTCCAAACAAAATGTTACTCAACATCAAACAATCCCCTACCCAAAACAATATTAAGATTTCTTTTTACTAAAATTATCAATTTCTTTTCACTAAAATTATCAAGTTACTTTTGAAATCGCTGGTGAACTGCAGCCCCATACTGCTTAAGGTTGAAAGAATATTGCTTGGATGGTTAGTTGGGAAATGCTACCCTTAATTACTAAACACATAACCGCCACACACGCACACCAAATCTATCCTTAATGTCTTTCTCATACCGCCCAAAATGCTATCCTTTTAAGTGTCTTGCTTCTAGTTAATTAGCGTAAGCTTCCCCAACATAAAGTAACAATGGTTTATTCATTTATTTTAAAATTCGGCATAGTGTACCCCCTCCCCTCCATGTGGTCATGGCTGTGCCTTGACATCTTAGCTCTCTTTTCCTCCTCCCCTTTCCCACCTTCCTAAAACACTCCTTTTATTCCCTGCTTGTTTGTTGTTACGTAATTGTGTCCACCCCCCCCTTCCCTGCTGATTTTTACTCATTGTGATCTGACTCCCACCCCTTCCCATTATCAAGCAAATGTGAAAGCAGTTGTTGACTTGAGATTTAGAAATTCACCGAAATAAAAATTTTAATTTTTTTTTATAAGGGGGTAAGTGAAATATTTTCTATAGGGCTGTTTTGTTACAACAATGCTTTTTAAAAGATGAAGGGTAATAGGGCCAAATAAAATTTCGCTTTACTGAATATTTCATTACACTGATTTTGTAATAACGACATTTCACTGTATGGGTCTGACATATAGGAAAAAATCAGCATCTTTTGATATTGTAAAACTTGCTTCTTTTTCTTTTGAAAGAAAATATAAATAAAGAAGACCACTTTTTGAACAAGTTAGTTTGAGCTCGTCTACATCAAATAGTTTTGCCTGTTATAGAAAGAATATGACTATTTTATATTTGATTACTCTGTTGAATTATGGCTCCATTTTTCTTTTGTATACTATATAAATAGTTGGCTTATCACAATTAAGTTTTTTTATAATAATTTGTATGAACTCTTGATTTTCAAATATTAGGAAACAGGTCATTTACCACCTCCTGTGCTGAGTACATTACTAAATAAAGAAAGCTTTCATACTTCATTACTAGCTTGTGCACTAGAAGTGGTTCTAATTACATATAGCCCAACATGTAAGTTTTTTTTTCACTAAATAAAGATGTTCATACATTTATAAAAATAGTCATTTATCTCTTCCTTGATTTAATTTTTTTCCAATAATATAAAATGTCAACTTTTCTTAGAATATTTTACTTTGTTTCCACCACCCTCTTAAGAATATTTTACTTTGTTTCCACCACCCTCTTAATTTGTCACAATGAACACTTGTACACTAATAAATACTCATACATGAAATATCCATATCATTGCATCATGATAAGGCAAAAAAAGATTTGCAGATAAAGCTGAAAAATGACACATTCTTTTAAACTGAAATCTTATGTGCTTAAGATGCACTAGAAAAGTAGATCAGATGTTATAACTATGTTTTCTAATAATTTAAATTTATGTACTTAATAGACAAAAGTTTTCCCTTAAGAGATACTAAAATATTCCATCAAAATAACATTCAAAGGAAATATAAATGCTATTTCACAAAAAGATTTTTTTCAAGAGATGATTTATAGCTATATAAACAAAAATGTAAACAGGATTTCACGCTATTGATCATAACTCCGAAAGTTCTTTACCAATTGCCTTACTTGGCGTGTTGATTTATATATTTTACATAGACATCACATCTATAATATTTTAAAATAATATTTAATCAATCGGTTTGGTAAAATTATTTCTTTTACTTCACTTAACATTTTTTCTTTAAACCACAGGAGGTAATTCAAAAGTCACTGAGTGCTAACTTATATATTGTCAGTATTTGTTTAAAAATAAACCAATCCGCCGTGTGCAAACTAATAGTTTGTCAGTATTTTGTTTTAATTAACAAACAGTATTGTAAAATATTTCTTTTTACTTAAGTTTGCAAATTATTATTTCGTCAGTATTTTTTTCAGCAAACATGTAAAGAGGGATCACGCTATTAATCATAACTCTGAAAGTACATCCATAGGCACTGCATTAATAAACATAACAAATTTAGAAACGACTGTGTAGTCAATAGAACTCATTTTCCTTTGTTTATAGTTTTAAATGATTGATACTTATTTTTCTAAAAAATTTTTTTTGTTTTTTTTTCAATAAACAGAATTAGAAACAAGGGCTTTCTCAATACTTACTATTACATTACATATGGCTTAGCCATGGCAACTTGTGGCCGGGTACAGCTAGTTGTCTATATAGGAGTAACAATGGATGTACAACCTTTACACCCCTTTGACTTTCAATGATATATTTATGAATATATAACTTTTATCATGGCCTCCATTTACTTCATAAGGTAGCATGCTTGTACCATCCTATAAGAAACTATACCACTTAGTATTAGTCTTTGGTTCCTTCTGTATTTTATTCGCTGTGTGCACTAAAGTAAATGCTAACAAAAACAATTTTTTTTTCCCTGGGTAAAAATTGTTATGCTTAAAACATACAGAAAATAGTTATTGTTCCACAAAAACTTTATTTCTGTGATCAGGATGATATTTTGACATTTCCTTGTTTTCTTAAAAATTTTGCATTCATATTCTATTCTGAGTAGTCTTCTAGAATAGGGGTGGGCAAACTTTTTCTATGGAGGGCCACATTGAAAACTTGATTTTTATCGGCGGGCCGCATATATATTTTGTCTACTTAATTACAATTTACAACGTAGGAAAATATGAAGTAAATATAATGTCATTTTATTTCACATTCACACTCTATTATACATGCACATTACATTTTAAAATTCAAAATTAATCAGCTGCTAATTTAGTAATAAGACTATACTATTCATGATTATTTCAACAAAAGAACTGACTTTAACTTCTTCTTCAGGTCATAATCTATTTGTGGGTCAAGCTGCTCTAACTAATCCCCTATATTCAAATCAAATAATTGGAATAAAATTAAAAAAAAAATTATAGTAAAAACTCCAAACAAAGAGAATTAACTTGTACAGGCAAACGGGGCGCATAATCTACTCTGACAGGCCTCATGTGGCCCGCGGGCTGTAGTTTGCCCACCCCTGTTCTAGAATATTCTTGAACTGCTATAATTGTCTGTTTTTGAGAAAATTCTTGATTTGCATTCAAAACTGAGTAGTCTTCTAAAATATTCTTTCAAGAAACTTTTAGAACATTCTAGTACTTTCCAATAGTAGTCATTCAAGTATAAAAGCACAGGCGACTCAAACCAACATTTTGGTTTATGTTATTAACGAGTAAGAGAATATAAAATCTTAGTAAAGGGGCGATTATTGATTTAGATAGTATCAAGAGGTTGTTTACACCCAGCAGATGAATTTACTAGTGTGTGGACAATTTATAAAGAAGAGAGCCAGAAAGTATTTGTCGTGACACAACTTGGGAATTAAAGGAGAATGGACAAATATAGAGTTGTTCCTCATAACAAGAGAGAAAGTGCACAAGACAACAAAGAAAAGGTACAGGTCAGAGAAGTAAATGAGAAAGCATGAAGAAAGGCCTTGATAAAAACATGTTCTGATGGTTAAAGTATTACTCGTTGACTCATTCATTTATTGTATATATGTTAATGATTAAATAATTTCAACTATTAATCTAGAATTGCCTGACTTGTCATAATAGAATTCCAATGTCCACATGAAATTATAGAAAAAATAACTGATGTAGATTATAAATTAAAGATCAATAACAACATAAAAACCTTTCATTTGGATTTACTTAGAAAGATTGAAATCATACCAGGGTCTTGGACTACTAGTGTATAAATAATGAATGTACACAAGAAAATCTAACTACTATGATCGATGAAACTGAGCTGGAATAAAAAAAAGATACCTATATTGAATAATGAGCAAATTGTCTAAAATAAATATCAACAATCAGATTACTGACAGATGACTATGCCTAATCAATTCATTTGGACTGTATAATGTCAAAATACATTGGATATCATAAAGGCACAATTAATAATGTACTTTCAACTATTGATTTAAATAAAGAGTCGATAGCAAGAGATGCCTGTACAAAAGGACGGGGTTGTTCATTACAACAATTAGAGTGTACAGTTCCAAGACCTAAAAGGTTAATTAGTAGAAAACTGAGTAAAGCTGAGATGAACTACTCTGTAATAGAATTGGAAGCTTTAGCCATAACATGAAGTGTATTGAAACTAGAATTTTAACATGGCAACTTTAAAATTGTTTATATAAAAGGTCAAGACAATCACATACCTGATATGCTATCAATAATCCTGATTGGAGCCAATGAAACAGATAATTCTGAATAAAAGCAGTGAAGCATAGCAATGACATCAAAACTAAAATTGAAATAAATAGTCATATAAATAAAAGTGTTTAATGAAGAATAGTATTACTCAGAAGAATATAGACATAGTGAAAACATAAAAAGAACTGTGTGAGGAAAAATAAAAACTGACAATATTTTGAAATATTTTTCAGGCTTATATATTATTGTTTTTAATGACAAATATTGATACTTCAAACTATAATATTATTCAAATAGTGATGTCAATTTTTAGAGAGTTCTTCAATTACTATTGATCCAGATTAAAATAATTTCATGATTCAAGTAAATGTAATTCTTACATATTTGCTACTTTTTTTTTCTATTTTGTAAAATTTCAAGGTGTTTAAATTTATTTCCGGTGGGAGGATATTTCGTGACACAACTCTGGAGTTAAAGGAAAATTGACAAATATAGAGTTGTTCCCCGTAACAAGAGAGAGAAAGTACCCATAAAGGGAAAGAGAAAGGAGAAAAATTAAAAAGAGAGATAATTAAGATGGCGAAGAAAATACAGAAAAGTAAAGGAGAAAGCATGAAGAAAGGCCTTGATAGAGCCATGTTCTTTATGGTTAAAGTACCATTCTTTGACTCATTCATTTATTGTATATATGTTAATGATTAAATAATTTCAACTATTTGTCTTGATTTGCCTGACTTGTCATAATAGAATTTGCATGTGTTACTCTACATACATGCTACCACAACATAATTAGAGACACAACAGTATTCTGTGAAAGTATGTCGTAAGTTGTGCGAGGCTTACGAGGCATACTTCGGCATGTCTATAGGATATTAAGACAAGTCATGGGCACCTCAGTTCATATGCTAACATTGCAAGAAAACCCTTGAAGCTAAGGTAAACATTTGTTGCTGGTATATGTATATGATAGTGCTTTGTATTGTAGAATTTGAATGATTTAGAATTTTAAATGTAAAGTTTTCAAGGAGTTACTATTGACAATTTTCACATTATCGATATATTGTTGTAAAATATTTTATATGATATTATCATATACTGTATTAAGTAATCTGTAAAATTTCCTGATTTTAAATTTACATAATTTATATCTGCTATGTTACAGGTTGGTAAAGGGGAAAAAAAGAGAGCCATGAAGTTTGCTTCATACACATATTTGACGGCTGCCAACTTACCACTCAAGCAACTGCTACTTCTGCATGGTGGATCCTACAGAATGTCGCACTGGCAAGAATGCACCTCAAATCGTTTATTTAGACATTCCTTCTTCCTTTGCCCCAGACAGCGAGGAAGATATTAGAGATGAGGATTTTACAGATGCAATTGAGGAGAGACTGCCACACTTTCCTAACCAGATAGACGTCAACAATATGATCAGAGACCGTGGTCTTATCAAGTTCATCTCAGTCCATTGGTGAGTTTCTGACACCCAAGCTCAATCAGTGTAACTTGCTGGATGAATGAAAGTCACTGATCAGAGAAAGCATCACCAAACATTTTCCAACTTCTTCATTCGGCATGTTGGGTTGTGCGGATGGTCATGTGGATTTTTCTGGTCATGGTTAAAGTCCCCGCTATATCTCTTGCACTATTGGCTATGGTGGGGATGAAAGAAGGGTACTATAAAAACCGTCTCTTTAGTGGTTTATAGGATTTAAGAGATTTCATCTCATCCTTAAAAGGACTTCACACACTGCAACAATAGGTATCCCCTGTAACCTGAGTGAATGGCGCCTATTCATAGACAGCTCATCCCAGAGTCTCAAAGCTGTGCTGCTTCACAGTGGAAACAACTAGCCATTTCACCCAAAGAGGAGTACACCAGGGTCAAGATGTTGCAGAGTGCCTTGAAGTATGATGACTATGGATGGGAGACTTCAGAATGGAGAAAAAGGCTTGGAACAGTTTGGTAGCAGTTGTTCATGGCTTAAGAGGAGCAAGGCGAACGCTTTCATCAAGATATATTGAACAGTATAACGAAAACATGATTGGGGACTACATTTGGGGGCTTCTTGTAGAAAGCGTTTTGAACACACTTTCAAATCTAGAAAACCTAATCATTTCTGAACCTTTTTAAGTGATTTTTGACTGTCTATTTATCATGCTAGTGTTGTTTTTTTTATTAGACTGCATAAACGAAAATATCTACATTTCCTTGTTTTGTCTGGGCTATGGTCATAAAAAGAAAATTTTTGATGTCATTTTTCGATAGTTGAAATATAACACTTAGAAGCCGGAAAAAAAATTGTTACATAGTGAAATACAAAGGGTGCAAGACACCTGTGCAAGGTATTATCTAACTAATGAAGATTAGCATCCCCTTTTGGTCACACTTGACCCCACCCTATATTCAACACTAGTTGCAAGTACCCGGCTTTGCCCGGGTTTAAAAAAAGTTTTTTGTTTTCTCCCTACCCCCTCTCTCTGTTTTCCCTCTCTCTCCCTCCTCCCTCTCTCTCTCCTTCCCTACCCCCTCTATCCCTTTCCCTCTTTCCCTCCCCTCCCTTTATCCCTCCCTCTCCTTCCCTCCCTAACTCTCCCATCTCCCTCTCTCTCATCCTTCCCTCCCTTTCCTCCCTCCTTTCTCTCTCCCGTCTCCCTCTCTCTCATCTCCCCCTCCCTCCCTCATTTCCTCTCCCTCCATTCCCCCTCTCTCTTTATCTCTCCCTCCCTCCCCTCTATCTCACTCCCTACTCCCACCTTCCTTTCTCTTTCGCATTCCCTCAGCTTATACTCCCTCCCTATCATCTCAACCCCTCCCTCTCCCTCCCTCCCTCCTTCTCTCCCCCTCCCTGCCCCCTCCTACGCCTCCCTCCCTGCCCCACCTCTCTCTTTATCTCTCTCCACCCCTCCCTCACTCTGTACGATTAAACGTCGAACTAAATTCGATTATAAAATGAACAGAAGGCCTTATTTTGATCTCGGCCAAAGCCGTAAACGATTTACCCAGCATAAAAAAAACTGGCAACAATGATCTCATCTTTTCGTCCTAACCCTTTCTTCTCCGTCACTTCAAACGTGCTAATACAGGGTAGAGAGTTCTTACTAACATTGATACAATTTAGGACACAACTAACATTTAAAAGCCTACTTCATAAATAGTTGATTAACCACAGTTAAACACAATACCCATTAGCTAAAGTAACTAGAAGAAGAATATATTAGTATAATAACTCTTTCACAGAAACATATTTAATTGACGTAGTTTCGTGTATTATTCAAGGGCCTTTAATTTTAATCGTTCCGAATACATAGCGCGATAGTGTAAGCCATAGCATATGACTACTGATTTCATCACTGTTTACAATTGAAGTTTCAGAGTGATTTGCCTTTCTTTTAAAAATGCTATCATAGGGCTAATGGCGATCTGAGAATTTTATTTTAATGTGATAGGGGCTAGTCGAATTACTTTACCTATAGTAAAATACTAAAATAATTAAATTACAATTAAACTTCACCCATCGAAAATGAAACGACGAACAACATGTCCTATAACCTTTCCCATGTAATTATGTGTGTGTGTAACAAATTTCACGTTATTTGGTTTTCTGGATCTTGAGTTATAAGGGAACAGACAGACAACTAATGCGTCTTATAAGTATAGAGATAACCCTTAAGTAAATATTTTTTAAATTTTACGTAATAAAAACAACATATGCATTAAATAGAGTTCAGAGTAAATTAATATGAAATTCATCTATTCAATATAGAAGAAAAAGGCTTCTTTAGTTATACCCTATCTGGTTTAATTCTAACAATTTAATGACAGTTATTACATGTATATAAGGTGGACCGGAAAGTAATGTCGTTTCTGCGCATGTCACTACTTGTTTGTCATTTGTCAGCTTATTCTTTTTGGTTCTGAGGCGTGCCAAAGACATTGTGAGGTTATAGTGACTCTTCTTTATTTAGTAGACTTATTGAATTACAATTTTTTTTTTGTTGTAATTTTGGGTAAAATGGCTGGCAAATTCCAGAATAGGTACAGATCTGGCATTCATGCCCTTTGAGTTTCGCAAGGGTAAGTCCAACAGTTACTTTAGAAAACAATTGCTATGTTTCTATCCTAATGTATTGGATATTCAAATGATGTATGTTTTCAAGTTTAAATAGGTAATTTTGGTCTTTCCGATCATCAATCAGGAAGACCATCCAACGTATGAATATGACGTGTTAAGGGCGGAGTGAAGCAAATCCGTAGTCTGACGGTCTTTACCAGACCTTGATTGACCATCCAAGAATATTTGAAGCAGATTGGGAAAGTGAGCTGAGCAGGTGTTTGGGTCCCGCATAATCTGTCCAGACAGAACAAAGCTAACCAATCAATCACATGCAATTTATTGCTTCAACGACACAACACAAGCGTTTTTTTATCGCTTGATCACTGGACATGAGAAATGGGTCCTGTATGATAACCCAAAAAAGCAATGGCTCTCTCCAAATGAAATCCCTCGGAGTACTGTTAAGCTAGGTTTACACCCCAAAAAAAGCGCTTTTTTGTGTTTGGTGGAGTATTCGCGGCATAGTTCATTTTAATAGCTGAAACCTGGACAAAGTGTTAATGCAGACCTCTACAGCAAAATGCAGACCTCTACAGCGAACAATGCAGCGAGTCAATCAATCTTTAAATGAAAAGTGGCCAGCGATTGTCAACCGAAAGGGTGTCTTTCTCCAACATGACAATGCAAGACCGCACTGCACAAGGCGAACCCTAGAAAAAATTAATGAATTGGGGTGAAGTGCTGCCTCATCCACCATATTCGCTTGATTTTGCACCATCAGATTTCCACTTATTCGGAGGCTGCAACACTTTTTAAGAGGCAAAACATTTGCAAATTTGGATGATATCCAAAATACCATCTTTAGCAAATTTGGATGATATCCAAAATACCATCTTTAGATATTTTGCAGAAAATCCAATTAATTTTTATCAATCAGCGATTGAAAATTTACTCTCAATGATAGGGAATACATCATTGATTAAAATAAAGACTCGTTAAAAATGTATGTGTATTTAGCATAAGAAAACAACATTACTTTCCAGTCCACCTTATAGTTAGCACAATTTTAGGTATAGTGTGACATTTATTTCAGTTTATTTGTATTAGGTTGATGAATTTGGACTCCAAAGATATCACATCAAGACAAAGTGATGTTTCAAATTCAAACTGAGACATAAAATGTGTTTGATTTGGTTAACTTGCATAAATATGTTGCTCATGGCTCTTGTTTGTATTCATCAATGTATTCATTTCTTAAGGCTGGCCAAAAATATTTTCTTAAGGAATTTGGAATATAGTTTTTGAGGCAATCTTCAAATGACAAGTCATCAAAAAGAAATATTTAATGCTTAAATTACTGTCTTATTTTTTTGAAGTAAAAAGATAATCCACTAATGGCCATGATTTGAATCTTCATCATTTCATTAAGTGAGTGGTTCTGTTTCTGAACAATATTTAGTACCTGTTGGTATACTTTTCTCTCATATTCATAAATATAAAACATCTGCAAGTTTTCTTCATTCGTTTGCCACCATAATATTTTTTCTTGAAAGTCATCTATTTTAATCTTTAAGTTTCACTTGCAAAGATAATTTAGCAAATTTAAAAGCGACAAAACATCTCATATGTGTGTAATTGATATCCACTTTTTTTGGTCACGTTATTAAAATTTAAGTTTATTTTACTGCTAGTGGTGCAAGACAAACAATAGGTTTAGAATCATACCCCTCACCAGTCATCCATGTCAATATAAAGTAGAAGGTTAGTAGAAGCCCATTTTACTAAGTGCTTCAAATATTAGAGAATCAAAAATATTTGATAATCAATTGCTTTGAATTGAATTTTTTTAATTTAAACTACTGACACCGCTGAAAATTTTTCTCTTTATACTGGCCCCTAACTTTTTGAATAAACAAAATATATTTATCAAGTTGGCTAACATTTATCTTTGGATTTATTCATGAAGTAATGCCTTGTAATTTTTACTGCATTTATATTTCCCAGTCTATTACATGTTCCAGCTTAAAAAATCTCAGAATTAGTAGTTTCCATCCATGATGGATGAAAAGTAGTTCTTGACAATCAAGTACATGTATATGTGAAAATCCACAAATTGAGTTGAAAAAATTGGTGATTGATTCATCATTTTGACTAATTTTTAAAATCTTCATTCCTACAATTCTGGAGCTGACATGAATTTCTCTAGTCTCTGGATGGCCTTCTTTCCCAAAACCTCTCGCTGTATTGTAACTTACATGACCAAAAATTCTCTGATGTCAGTATTTATGGTTGCTCTAAAGATTGTGGGATGGAATAGGAAAAGTTTAGTAAAACAAGCAATTTAAGTCTTTTCCGTTTCGGACAAAGGACATTTTAGAGCATTTTCGTGTACGCCGGACGAAATCCGTATTTTTTTTTCCGGGTTACAGCTATAGATATTACTCCATGCGTATGGGTTTTGATAAATAGAAAGGGAATTAATCATGTTGAATAACTGTTACAAAAATAAATAATGATTACGCCCCTTTGATTAGCTTTTATTATTTATATTTAAAATATAAGCAAAAACGGTACATAAGAAACTCTTATATTCGGCCCTGAGAGGTCAGATCGCGAAACGGACTTATGATGAACACATGGCAGGCCAAGACCTACAAAATGATATATACATCATGGGTCTAGGACTTATGGTTGCTGAGATCTAGGGCGCTCCTTTGTTAATATAGCTTATATAGTAAAAAACGGTACGTAATATGCCCCCTTTTTCGGCCCTCAGAGGTCCTATCGTGAAATGTAATACACACCCTTTTACAAATATTTATTACAAAGTCAGTAAATAGAAAATAAACACCAATATATGAAGACATACAAATTTGAATTAAAAGGAAAATCGTAAGGAATATAAATTAGTGAATAAAAAATTAGCAGCAGTATATTTTATGTGAAGGCATACACAAATAAATTAATTAAAACCAAAATATTAAAAGTTATTGTAAAAGAAAGTCAGTAAATAGAAAAAATACCCTTATCTGAAGGCTTAAACAAATGAATGAAGTTAAGCAAAAATTTTAACTGTTGGCATTGTAATCCTAACAGAAGATGTACTACAAAGTCAGTAAATAGATAATATCAGTGCTTTTTTGTGCTGGTACGCACCGGTATGCTATACCACCTTTTTCAGTGTGGGGAAAAAATTATTTCTTTTCTTGTATTTTAACGTTTATTGTTAATTTATTATATTATTAATTTGTTAAAATTGAATCATTTTAAAATTGCGCGCAATGAGAATTAAAATATAAAATGCGAAACTGCGAACTGGTAGTTAAAAGTTAGGCAATCCATCACTGAGTACCGGCACCTATTTTTTTTACAAAAAAAGCACTGGATATTATACTTTTACATGTATATGTACATTACTTTCCCTGATTGAAATTTAAGTTCCCCTAACTCAAATTTAAGACATCTTAGTGAATTATAATTTTTGCAATTTACAAATATTTTTTAAAGTAAATGTTTTAATCTAATTTAGCTTGAGTTTTTAATAGTATATTTTAAACCCAAAGATTACAATTTAAAACTTTTTGAACCAATATTGTATCTATTCCACTATAGGAATTATGGCTTGGCACATGCTTCATACATATAAATATCACTAAGTTCATTTTGATAAATAAGTAAAAAATGTGCGAAGGTTTTACTAGTATGTATATATTTGCACATTTATACAAATGAATTATCAATGATTCAACTAATTATATTCTTATTGTCATACCTGTCTATGCATATACATAGCTCAATATATGGATTAAAGCATCCATGTCTTTCAGGTTTTGATAAATTGTTTTAGGATATATTGCATAGTAGTGGTCATATTCATATTTGTAGAGAATACTATTTTAGGGTGTGTATATATTTACATAATACATACACACATTTATATATATTTGCTATATATATTTATTAGGGTGGCCCAAAATCATATGGAAAAAAATAAAGTTTCTCACATCTAACGGGGCACCCTCTTGTTGAGTTCCATTTGTCTTACTTAGTAACTGACAACAATTTCAGCTTCCTACTGCTATTGGAAGGGGATGCTCAAGAGTCACAAAGTTTTACTATATTAATAAAAAAAAAAACGCATTTTCGTTGAATTTTTTAAATTACATTTTCAAATCATGCCATTACTGTAATGTAATTGTTAAGTAACGAAAATGTCAACATAAAATGTACATTGTAGAGTACTGAAGAGTCAGAGTACATTGTCTAAACATTGTCTACACCGAAACAGCACAGATGGCAGACTTCTTTGTAGTTTGTGTAGGGATGACTTTTCTGTTGGCTTCAGCAACTTGCAAAATAAATTGCTGTTCTTCCTCGTTTTTTGTCAGCAGTCTATTATATTCCTCAAAAAGTTTAACTCCACATTCTGCAGTATCGTTGATCACACGCCAGTCGTTAATGCGCTGCTTACCCTTCTGGTATTCAATATCATCATTCCACTGAGGAAGAACTAGAAAGGAGTTGCCTATGTGTAGCTGTGTAAGCAGGTTCTGTGAACGCCTTGGGGAAAAGTGACCCAAGCTGACGCCTTCATTTTGGAGCAATGATGGATCACCTTGAACACGTCGCTCACTAGGTTCTTTTCCAAAACCTGTTATTGTTTTCTGTTTCTCCATTGGTGACACTTCATCGGAAAACAATGCCAGGCTGAAAGTCTCATTAGACAGATACCACATGTGATTCTGGAGAATTTTTTGTGCTGCAATACTGATGTCGTGATCAACAGACTGATATTGCTGCAGGTCCTTACAGAGCAAAAGATCTCCAGGTGCTTCCGCTGCACAGGGTGCTTGAATCCAAGACTTTTACAACAATGTTCCAAACTGTACAAATCGTTTGAGTTGGCTCTCTTCCTTGGATGTAAGACTGAAAAAATTCTCTCTGATGACGGAGGAAGTAAATTTTTATGGCATACATCAGCTTAGCCATCCACCTAGCATGATGTACAGGGCCTGGTGCTCTCCAGTGAATGGTTTTTGGTGGATCTCCTAAGATGATCATTGTCAGTTCAATAAGTTCTTCATAATCATCTCTGACCTGGGACTTCAAGTCAACGAAATTTGTCAGGAAGCTCACCATGTTTTCTCGGAAAACATCAGTGCTTGAAGGCAGTTCCAACTTATTATAGTTGTCAAGCGTTATGCGTCTTTCAATATTTTTTGAAGATATGTATGTTTGGTGAGTTAGAAGGACCGCAACACAAACTGAAAGCCTTTGCCAATACCAGATTATAAACATTATGACGACATGCCAGCCACAATAGTTCTCGACCAATATGATTCTCAAGCAGTACACAAGCTCCATTGAAACGACCAGTGTTGACAGAAGTGGTGTCGAAGCTCATAGCCTGGATGCTTTCTACCAGTACCCACTGTTCTAACTGACCATAAATAGCATCAGCAGCATTCTGTCCTGTCCCTGATGTTAGTTTAGGGACACCTGGTAATTTTTCACTGCCATCACCAGAAACCAGCACCAGCAAGCGGTCAACTTCTCCAAGACCAAGGATTTCAGGTAAAATTTTTCCATCCCAGTGTAGAACTACAGGATAGTCAGGCTTGAATGAAACCTTTATATCTGCTGCTTGTTTACACCTGACTTTCTTTCTGGCTCTTTGCATGGTACTTCGTGAAACTGTCACTGATGAAGGATCATGTCCCAGTGCTGCAGCATTAGGAATCATCAATCGCATAGCTTCACGATCAGACATTTGGTTGCGATCCAAGGCACTGGTAACAAGCTTAGTGAACAAGGAAGTATGATACCCAATCTCCGTCTTGTTTGTCCGTTTTTTAGTTGAGCTTGGACGGTTCATATTCATCTAGGACTTCAAATTTATTGGATGATTCACAGCTTTCTGTTTCATTTTCACCTGATTCACCTTCTATAGTTTGTTGCTGTCGTTTTTTCCTCTTTCTCTTTACGAAGTAGCTGTTTCTGTTGTTTGTGATGGACTCGTTCCTGCTGTGCTGCCACCTCTTCCTCACCACTCATGAACATTATATTTGTTGATTTTCCGTCAGCATAATGTTCATAAAAGCAACAGACAGTCATGTATCTAAAATGAGAACTAGGTCAGCATGGAATAGTTCATAAGTGTGAAAAAACGTACTTCCACCAGTCAACAAAATCGAGTAAAATGCCCGTAAAAGGTAAAACAACGAGGCCTGTGAGCATCCCCTTCTACTTGGAATTTAGTTGTAAAATTTTAATGGTATACTAACTAAGGCAAAAGGAACTTAAAAAAAGGGTGCCCTGGTATGTGGCAAGAAGTTGGATTTTTTGGGCCATTCTAATATTTATGTTATATATAATTATATATTTATATGTAAGTGTGTATATAAACGTCTGCCCCAGGAATATCCTAAAGATAAGGCGACTAGATAAATTTAGGAATGAAGATCTCTGGCAGCTGGCAAACTAAGACCCCATATACCTACAAGTATCCAGAAGAAAATGTAGTTGGTTCAGCCACTCAATCCGATAGCCTCCAGAAGACATTATGAAAATGGCTCAGCAGTGGAATCTCCAAGGCCAGAGAAAGGTTGGCCGCCTAAAGACCACTTGAAGGTCCTGCGAACAAGAGATGAAAAGTTGCAACCAATCATGGGGAACTGAAAAAGGCCTACCAAAACAGTGTGCTGAAGAGTGAATGCAGAGGCCTTTCAAGGAAGCCAATGTGTATATATATGTATTATACACATATAATACCCTAAAATAATATTCTATTTTAAAAGTATTAGTCACTGATGCTTTAATTCAGTGGTCGCCAACCTTTTCTTGCCGGGGAACTGGTCCACCTTTGATATGTTATCGCGGCCTGCTGGGGGGGGGGGTGGACATTGATTGTTTATATTTCAGATTGTTTTGATTTCACAGTTTAATTTAAGTGTATTTAAATATTCCAAATTAAGTGATCGTGCACCAAATGGGAGAATGAATGCTCAGGTTCAATCTTGCCTGAAATCCCAGCTATCTTTGAAACATGTCCAAAATGCTTTCGTTTATGTTCCATCCTCACAACTTCAGTTTGGCTTTTAAATGCAGCTACCATGTCTGCCATCTTTAAAACTGTTGTCATTTTCCCCTAAAGAGACAGCATGAATTCATTGAGCATGCTGAATATGTCACACAAGTAAGCCAGTTTTGCGACCATATTTTGTCACTGAAATGTGCTGCCAGCGGTGACTTCTTTTCTGAAAAATATCTTTGCAATGGCTCTCATAAGTCAAATACTCTGGTTAACGATTTCCCTCTGGATAACCATTTATTTCTGTATATAAGAGAAGCCATATGTGCTCTGCGTCTGTCTCCTCACAAAGCTGCTCAAACAGGTGCGAGTTAAGGTCATGTGCTTTTATGTGGTTTATAACTTAAATGCCATCAATCAATAGGCTGTTAAATTCCGGTGACATTTTTCGACTTACCAGCATTTCCCTGAGAATGATACAATGCGTAGACCCATTCTCATGTGCAACGTCCTTAATCCGAGCAGTTAAACCAAACAGTCGTCCAGTAATGACAGCAGTTTCGTCTGTGCATATGCCGACATAAAAACACCATTTTAGTTGTCCTGATATATAAATATCCTGTGACTTGAACAGTTGTGCTCCTTTGGTGTTGGTTGGAAAATATAGTGCACATAAAAAATTCCCAATCACATCCTCCTGAATATCTGTAGATTCGTCACCCTGGAGTGTCGTACCACTTTGATGTATTAATCTTTTCCAATTATTTTTTCAATGCGCCTAGTCACAGTGCTAGCCGACAAAGCCACATGTGCTATTTTTTAACAGCAGCCTCTGGTATTAGCTCAAGGCAAATGTCTTTAGTGAAGGGCAAAATCACTTAATCATCAACAGTGAATGCCATTTTTTTAGCCTTAGCGCTACTGTTACCCACCAAATATGCTGCTTTCAGTGCATTCTCATTTATTGATTATGTTGCCCACAGGAATATCTTCTGTGCTTCGTGTTCCCCTTTTTTTCTTTCAAAATACTCCACAAGCTTGTATTATAATCCAAGGTGCTTGGCGTTCAAGTGGTGAAACAGTTTTGAAGGTTTCATTGCTTCATTAGAGAGCTGGTCGCCACATACTATGCAGGGCGGGGTTGATAAATCCACATTTCAAATAGGATTCATGGTATTGTCTTTCAAAAGTTTTGTTTCTCAGATGTTGATGGCTCTAATTCTATCTTTTTCCTGGACATTTTCTTTTTCCCAAGGAAAAACTTAATAATGACGCCTGTTTCATTCTTATTTTCGCTAATGTGTGGGTTAAATTTGAGAGCTCATATGACCGAGATGTAACAAAGAAAAAAAACATTGCTAAACGCAGATAGTAAATTGGGCAATTATATAAAATACACAATACACGTACACCAAGCACTGTTATACATGAGAAAATACTGAACCGAGAGAATAGTGTCACACACCTTTTCTCCACAAAAGTTACAAGGACACTGCCACTCGCTGCCACTCAGCTCCCGGTTAACCTCTCGTCCATGAAAAGTCTCACAATCCAGAGAGAAATACACAACAGTAAATAAAATGGAAATAATGTAATGTTTCATGGCCGGCCTGGTACTGGTCCGCGGACTGGGGGGTTGGGGACTACTGCTTTAACCCATATATCAAGCTTTGAATATAAGCCTTTTTGTTTGTTGAAACTTTTTGATCTATTTTGAGAATATATTATATTTTTTAAACTTTTTCTAATTGATAGGGAGTCATCATAATATTAAGACCACAGAAGAACCTTTTTTTTTCCCATGGATCCTGAATATTTTTTCTCTACAACCATATGAATTCTATAAAGTTATTGAAAGTTTTATCAAAGCAGAACCAAGGCTTTCAACTGATGTTATAAAGGTACATGTATTCTAATTCTACATTAAAAACTGATAGTTTTGTATGTTCACTTACATAATATAAATATATACATTTATATTTTTGTATCATTATTTTTTTTTTGCCCCTCAACAAGTATATTCAATTGGGGGACTTACACTTCTGTAGAAAGGTTTCTCAATCTTTACTTTGTTGTGCATCGCTAATAAGGTTAGGGTTAGAACTTGCAACAGACTTATATATATGTGGTACAAGCAGCCATATTCCACTTAGACAAAAAGTTCCAAAAGTTGACAACCTTAAACGGCATGTTAAAAATGAGAAGCATACAGAATTATGAATATATGTGTAAACACACATGTTTATTGCATAAATAAAAATAATATCTTTTTCAGTAATATTTTAAAGTTTTTAATAGCGCTTTTTAAAATAAATTATTCATGAAATAAAAATATTTTGAGATTATATAGAAAGCAGTTTGTGAATTATTGTCATGCAGTCACCTAACGTTATTTGCCTCTATCCTCTTTATTTATCAAATAACTTATTTTCAGCTATTTGCTCATTCCTGTTGTTGCACATTTTCTTCTTTACAAAACATTTTTACAATTTTAATAGTTAAAAAGTGAAAAAAAAATTCTTTCATATATATTGAGGTTGAATACAAAATATCTAGATTTACTTTAAAGTGAATTTTTTATTGGGTTTAAGTGAGCTGCCAAACTGACAAAAAGTGATATTGAATACTGGAGTTGTGAGTTTTTTCATTGTAAATCTAGCTTAAATAACTGGTTTTTAAACATGAATAACCGGTTGTGGAATAATTCTACATTCTCAGATAAATCATTTTTTTCATCGTTTTTTTAAATCGAACCATTCCTAGATGTCATGGGTTCAACTTAAGACTATGAAACACAGTGCCCACTCTCTCTATATGAACTCTCTCAGTGATAACTGGGGGCTGAGACATAGTCTCTTAGAGCCTGTGAGATCAAACTCGCTTTGTCTCTCAACATCTGGAGAGAGTGCATGCTGATATAAAGGCCAATGGTAAGCGACCTACCCGACTGGTCCACCCTGCAGTGCCAAACCTAGGGATTTTGGGGCCCTGGGGGGCTTGGCCTCTTTGGGAGCTCCTGCATTTTGACATTCGACACCATGGCATGAAATAATGTACTTGAAATTTAATGTAAAAAAAAATTTTAGGGTCCCCCTCAAGGTGGGACTTTCGAATTTGGACCCACCCTGCCCCCACCCTGTGGTCCACCAGCCCGGGGCACTCAAAAAGCACATGATCCACGGTTTCCTCCACTTCTCCGCAGTGGTGGCAAAGGGAATCGACATTGGGCCTCAACCTCCCAAAGAACAATGCCCATTGCGAAACTGGGCAATTAGTGCCTGCTCGATCGTCCTGAGCCCCCACCACGGGTCAGTTTTGGATGGCCTGTGGTCATTTCTGCCCGTCACCCCATTGTCCCAACTCGAGAACTACAGAGTTTGCTCAAAGAGCCTGATCTTGGCATATGCCTCAAGTGTGCCCAATGGCGGGATTCATTTTGACACTCTATGCTCCTGCAGGAGTTAAAAGGAATAAGCAAGTAGTGGACGTGTAAATCTGCTTTGGGTATATTTATCATTGGGTTCTGAAGCTGTAATCAACTTAAATGATCAAAGAGCTATTAACATGGGGATACATTCAGGAATATCTATCCTGTCTTTTTTATGTAAGGGATTCTTTCTCTAGAAATGCATGAAAAGAAATGTTTAAAAAAGGAGCATTTGCATTGTAATTAAAGAATTTTCTGTAATTTCCCCAATTCACTTGAATTCAAGAAAACTTGTTAAATTAACACTAGAGTTTAAAAAAAAAATTACAATGTGATTTTATTTACAAAATCAATAATAGGGAATAACAAAAATTATTGAACTTACACCCAAACATATAAAGATAAAATATGATTTAGGATTATAAAAAAATAAATTTTATGTGCATAATACTATTTAAAACATTTTTTTGGTTGCTTAATTTAAATTTGTACATGTACTAGTTTTTAATTTCCAGATCTTGTAGTTTTTTATTATCATATTTGTATTACTCTTGCAGCATTTGCAATATATTGAAACCAGAGTCCTAGAATCTTTGGCTTGGACTGAGGTAAATAAAATTTAAGTTGACTATATTTTACCAGTACATCAAAATCATGTTTCTTTATTCATATTGGGTTTTTCGTATGAAATATAAATATATTAAGTTATATTCCATATGCCAGCAGATTGACTTCCAGCTACACTATTACCATGCTAGAGACAAGCAGTTCACAAGCGATCTGAAACTTCAAACCCCTTGTCAACAATTTTTTTACTCTGTACCATTTGTCATTAGCTTGTCTTGCCGTAATCTCTTTTCTCTTTGCAGTGTTTTGTTGTTTTTTTGGTCCCCAACATTCTCTAGTGTCCTCTGATTTTTTTTGTAACTCTTTTCAGACCCAAATGCTAGAAAACCTTTTTTTTTAAGACAAGTATTAACAAGGGGACGGATGGTCTTCGATTGTCAACCTGAGGGTCCCTGGTTTGATATCTGGTGAGGGTGTATGGATATTTCAGGTCTTGGTTAGAGTCCCGCTATATTTCCTATGGTGCCTCCATGGCCATTGCACTATCAGCTATGGTAGGGATGAAAGAAGGGCACCATAAAAACTGTCCCATTAGTGGTTTATAGGATATAAGAGATTCTATCTCATCCTTACAGGGTCTTCAGACAAGTATAAACAGGAAAAAATATTACTATAATGGTAAAGGGAGGTCATTTTGGGTGTTGTGAGATGAGAATTACTGCTACCTATACTGTATTGTCTTTTTTTTTCTCTCTCTTTATCACTCAGTAATAAAAATAAATCTTTTTGTTGGTGTTAATAAAGTCTCTAATATTTATCTGTTTTGCTTAGTTTGACTTTTAATTTAGTACCATATATGTGTGGATTTGTGTAAATAAATCTGCTTTTTTTTTTCTTTTTTAAATTAGGGGTGTTTCTAATTGCCGCAATCTATATTCTCCATTTTTTTACAAAGCTAAATTTTCTTTATAAATGTTTTCCTTTACTGTTCTCAGCTTATTCTATTTGAAGTCCTGGATCACTACATTTTTTTCTCATAACACATAAAATATATGTCTTTAAAGCATGGGTGGTAAACATTCATCGCAGAAAAACTAAATTTTCTAATAAAATCACTTCATTCTGGAATGCGGCTGACTTGGTAACCTTTTAACTCTCAACCATCGTAGTATTGACTTTTCGATCACCGGTGATCGACAATTTTTTAATGTTATAGTTCTTTATATTTTTACTTTTGATCAATTTATTTTATGTTTTATTATAAAAAAATGAATATTTTAGCAAAAAATACAACATTTTACACATTTTTTACATTTTACATAAAAAAAATATTAATTAAAAGTCTCGTGTTTTCGTCACAATCTTCCGGGATGATGGTCGCCATTTTGCCATTTTTACGACAGTCCTGTTTTTATTAGCGTCTCAATTTTTAAATAATTATGGATATGTATTCATCTTCTGACGATGAAAATGACTATATTTCAAGTGAGGATGAAGTTTGGCTTGAAGAGGAAGAAGAAGAAGTCAGTGAAACCGAAAATATACATCAATTTTCCACTAAACAAGTCAACAATGGAAGGTAAACACTAGTCTTAGTGGCAAAGCCGAAACGCACATGGCAATTTTTTTCAATTTTTTTTTATTTTGTTAATTGTATATTCATTAGTAGATATTTATAGGTATCAAAACATTTACAAAAATTATGTTAGTTTAACTATTTATATAATTAAAGGTACATTTTCGACACATTCATTTATAATTCATATTTGTTTAGGGCCATAGTAAATGTAACTTTCTTTTGTTTACATTGGTAACATCTTTTTTTTCACATTTGAACAAAACAAAAGAAATAATTCAACGATTTTAGATGGCTAATTTATTACTGAATATTTTGTTGAATAATTTTTTTACAAAATATCATTGTTTCATTTTAAAAAAATGTTTCTAATGTTACTACATCTTTTTATCTTCAGTTATGATGACCAAGATTCTGGACCTCCTTATGATTTGCCACCCTTCAAACCTGAGAGAACTCCTGGAGCTCATTTTCCAGAGTCATTTACAAGACAAGACAGAAAAAAGTATCTGACTCCTCTGTCCATTTTTTCTCTGTTTTTTACTTCAACTTTGGTCAGAGAGCTATGCAACATGACTAATCAGAATGCTGCATTTATTGGACCAACTAAACCAGCCATGTACAAAAACTGGACAGATGTAGGTGAAGAAGAATTTATGAGCTTTATTGGACTTTTAATGTACATGGGGATGATACAAGCTCCAAATGTTCAGTCTTACTGGAACAAAAAAAGTTTATTCAATGGATTATGGGCAAGAGCCTTTATGACCAGGCCACGTTTTGAACAAATACTTAGTTTTTTGAAAGTTTCAAACCGAAACACCGAAAAGGCAGAGGATAAATTGACTGGTTAGGTTTTTGTTTGATTTCATTAGAAGAAAATGCATGAAATTATACCAGCCTGGACCTAATATTTCAATTGATGAACGAATGGTTAGAAACAAAGGAAGATATTCATTTCGTCAGTATATTAGAGATAAACCAACTAAGTTGGGGATGAAATTATGGGTGCTCGCGGATTCTGTTACTGGATATACATATGATTTTGATGTTTATTTGGGTAAGTCTGAAACTTTATCACCATTTGAATAAGCTTATGGGGTTGTAATGAATTTAATATCTTCCATTGTTAATCAAGGCTATCGTTTGTTTTTCGATAATTTTTATACTAGTTTTGTTTTAGTAAAAGATTTGTTAAAAAAAGGTGTATTAGCCTGTGGTACCATAGAAAAGGATTTCCTACTGAATTAAAAAATGTAAAACAATGCGAAAAGACTTCAAAGAGGGGTGATATGAGATGGGTTAGGAAAGAGGAAACTTAAACAATGCAGTGGAGGGATAACAAAACAGTATCTTTGGTTTCTACAATGCATAAAGCTTAATTCTTTTAATTCAGTCATGAGAAGAAATAAAAAAAATGGGACTTTTGAAAAATTAGAAGTAAGACAACCACTTTTAGTCAAGGATTATAATATTAATATGGAGGGGTAGACAAAAGTGATCAACTTTTAAATAAATATAATATGCTTAGAAAAACAAATAAATGGTGGAAAACTTTATTTTTTCATTTTGTTGATATTGCTAGGGTAAATAGTTATATTCTTTTTCAAGACTGGAGGAAACAAAATCCAGATATTTTTGAATTAAATAGACCAGCAAGATATAGTCAGTTAGATTACACAATAGAGTTAATTAGACAGTTAGGAAAGATTGTCGACTTAGATGAGGTTCCGACAGCGACAGCATATAAAATAAAACTTAATCATCCTATTTTACCTGTAATGGTTCCTTCAAAGGAAAGAAAAAACTGTAAATTTTGTTATTCTCTTTATAAACTTGAAAGAAAAACAAGAACTAAATGTTCTGCATGTGATACTTTCTTATGTTTTCAAGATGACAGAAATTGTCTTTTACTTTATCATAAATAACATTTAAAGTAATTATCAATTCATTTAAATGTGTTTCCTGTCACTTATAATAATAATATAGAAATTTTAATGATCAATTTTGTCTAGTCTAACATTGTACTTATTGTGTGAGAATTATGTCTTTTTTTCACACTAGAGACATCAGTCCTTTTTTTATTTTTATTTTTTCCATTTTCTATAGTATCATTTATAGTGGAATAAAAAAAAATATTGTCCAAATTTTAAGTCCAAATTTGTTTATGTGTTGTACAAATGAATAATGTTTCTGTAAATAATAAAGATTTTGTTTAAATTCTTCATACTTTTTTTTTTATTCCTACTGTTTGTGATGTATTTGTATTTTTAGTTAAAAAAAAATAATAAAAAAATCATTTACACTATAATTTTACAAAATTAAAAATTTCTATTATTTAAAAAGTTTTACATCATTAAATAGCTTATTCATTTCTGAATTCAGTGATGTATAACATCACTAGGTAGCTTATTACATAATGAAAAATGTTTAGTTTTACAAAACACCCTGCAATCAGCTTAAAAGAATGGCTGAAAATAAACAATGGTTGAGAGTTAAGATGTAATGTGTTTTGCCAATGCAAATATACACTGGCTTCATCTGCCCCGTTGTGCTTAAGGAGATGAACACTTTCAACAAAGATTTCTGGTGGACAGACTTCCATCATTATGTCACTATTTGATTTGTCCTCCTTATTTCTGGACAAATCATGTATTTTCTTGCAAATGTTTATTTTACTAGTTCATTGCTCATCTTCTATCAGACACTATTAACTCCATGATTATCCTAAAAATGTTATTTATATTTATGTGAAGGTGTATTATATATTTCAGAATTCCGCCTTGTTTGAATTTTTTAACGACTGTGAGGTGGGACAAAAGACTCCTCCATTATCAGGATCACCTGATAAATCTCATGAGAATAGTGGCAAAAATGCAGTAGATTTGTATGTTGTTGTTTTTTTTCTTTTTTAGCAAACTTATTGCTTTATCATAGATAGCTTGAAAAATAATTCAAAACTTAATGTAAAATCATAAAATATTTTTAGTTTGTGAGAGTTTTCTTAATTCTCTGCAATTACACTATGCTTAAAAGTCTGTGTCATGTCTAAAAGTGGAATTATTTTAAATAAAGAATGAAAAAAACCTGTCAAAAACTATATTATTCTGCAGATAAAAATGCATTTATTGTTAATCATTCTTTTTTTCCAAATAAATATTTATATATAAATATTGATTACTAATATATTTTAATAAATAAAAATTCAATATGCTCATGAATAGTGGTCATCTGATTTTATCTCCCACAGGACATTTCAGTACTGTAAATTTGGCAGATTAAAATTAAGGTTAAATCCAGTCTATATTATTATAAATTAATATTATTATTGAAATATTAAAAAGCATGACGTCCAGTAACATTTTCAAATTTTTATAATTCTCCTAAATTTGTCTTACATATTTGACAGGTTTTACATAATGAATAAAGTAAAATAAATGTTAAAAATTAAATGTTAAATTTGGACATAATTAACTTTTTTAAATATATACATCTTATATATATTTGTGCAGGGGCGGATCTAAACAACTTTGACCCGTGGGAGGGGGGGGGGGGGCAAAACTGTTTTCATTGTTAAAAATTGGTCTTAGAACAAAAAATATTTCAATAATTTAATGATGTCTTACCTAAACTTGCGGTAACCCTAAATCCGCCCCTGTATGTGTGTGATGAACATCATTAGACATCATAGAGATGTAACTTAGAGGGTACTTCCTTGTCAAAGTTCAGTAAATGGAAAAAAAATGTTTAATCTAAAATTCGCAGATGTAAACATAAATAATCAATTATTTAAATTATTTGATTTCAGTATTACGAATTTCTCAAGTTAAAATCTAAATATGTTTTGAAATCTACAAAAGTGTATTTATTTAAAAAAAAAAAAAGCCAAAACATGTGTTGTCCTATATGCATTTTGTTAAAATTTATTATATAAAGCCATTTTTGTAATTGAATTACTCAGATATGCAATGTTATTCAATAATACAATTTGTATCTCATGTGTGTATCTCAAATTTTATACTTTTATCCATATAACTTACATAATCTACATTTTCTTAAGCAAAATACTTCATCCCTAGATAAATGAACCACAACTAATATCTTGACAAATGTATTTGAAATGTAACTTCTAACTATGATTATCATCTTTAAATAAAACTAATAACAACAGAATACCCCTCAGTCTTGTTTATTTCACTACCTTCTATTTTTTCACATTTCCTCAAGTAGCTCAAAATAGCATTATCAAACTACCTACAAATTAAAATAACATAAAAAAAAAAAAGTTTAAAGCTTAAATATTCTGTCATCAGTCTTACAGGACAATTATGATACAAGTTATTTATTATTGTTATACAGATATTTATCTCCAGTCCGTCCACAATCGGTGCCATCTACTTCACAGTCACAGCAAAAAACAATGCCCACTGAGCCAGTTATCAATGAAATTGGCAATAGACTTTCTTTACAGTTTAAATCACAGTCACTTGCACATTTTCTTAAAAGAGGTTAGTATTAATTTGCTTTTAAGGTCTTTCTCTGTCATTCCATAAATACACCTCCTCTGTTTGTAGTGATGTTTGAAAATCTCATGCCACAGTGAAGGAAATAGTGAAAAAAAATTTTTTAGAGAAAAAAGAATTGTTTTTAAATTATTGAATATTATTCTTAAAATACATTTAAAATATTTTTTTCTGCAGTACTGTTAATTTCTAGTTATTCATTAGGGTGATTCAAAACAAAATGGCAAAAAATTAAATTTTGAATTTATCTTTGGGCACCCCCAAAAATGTTCCAATATATGAAAAAAAAATTCAGTACAAATTTCAAATTTTTTGGACAATATTAAGAGGGTGCTACCGCCATGTTTAGTTTTAACAAATAATAAAAATGAAAAAATCAGCATATTCGTTACCAGTTAAACAAATCTAAAGTTATTTTACTTGTTTAATAAAAAGTATACAAACAATTAAATTAATAGTTAAAATCTTGCTTCAACTGCACCAATGTTGACTTGTTCCTGTCTGGGCAGTTCTGTCTATACTGTTTCACAACCATCAGCAGGTACTGTTTCTGTTCTTCATTGTTTGTCTGAAGTTTATTGTACTCTTCCATAAGAGCTACTTCACGTTCTGCTATGTCATTCACAACTCTGAGAGAGAATAGTTCAGCTTTTGCTTTTTTGAAGGTTTCATTGGTCTCCCAATTATCTGGATCACTGCTCAAAAATTCAGATGGCAAAAAAACGATAGGTGTTATTTGAAACAAAATCATCAAGTTCTTTGAATTCTATCAGAGATTGATCAATTGTTGCTTTTTTCAACGAGCCAGGTAAACCATTTGTTTTCAAACATCTCACCATTTTCTGTTTTGTGTCAAGTGGTACTTCATCATCAAAAAAAGCCAATGCAACAAGTTCTTCTGATAAATACCAGAGGTGTCTTAGAAATTTTTTCAAAGCCACCGCTGAAATCTGTGAATCAGGATAGCTGCAAGCAAATACATAAATGATACAATAAGTTTTATAATATTAACAATTTCACTATTCACTTGGCACATTAAATTAATTAGTCCAACTAATGTTAACCCTAACCTTTGTAGGCTTTAGATAAGCCAGAGATCTTTTGAGGAGCTGAAATGGCTGATGGTGCTGTAAACCAGGCTCTTGTGTAAATTCTTGTGGTAAAAGTGCATATGTTTCTGAGACCCCGTTCTTCTTTTGCTGTGAGTCGAAATTGGGCATATATGACTTTGGCCATCCACCTAGCACGATGAAGTCCAGCTGGTTGTTTAAATGAGATACCTTTTGCTGGAATTCCTCCAAGATAAATAATGACTAAGTCAAGTAGCTCTCGGTAATCATCACGAGGTTGAAAAGTTGTGAGCTGTATTTGTGCAAATTCGTTAATTCCTTCAGCAATGTCAACAATAACTAATGTACTAGACTCATCTGTTAAAACAGTCTGAAATGTTGATTTATCAATGAGTGGCCCGTGTTCTTTAAACCACATAAAGATTGCTATGTCTGAACTTGTAGAAGGACCAAATGAATGCTTCACAACTGCTTTCAACATAATTTTAAGCATATGATGATGACAGGCCATCCACAACATTTCCTTCTGCATCTTTCACTCCATTAGGACGCATGCTCCATTGAATTTTCCAGTGTTCACTGCTGTGGTGTCAAATGACATTGCTTTGATACTTTGACAAAGTCTCCATGAAACAGCACATTCAAAAACTGCAGAAGCTGCAGCTTCACCTGTTCCTGCTGGCAATTTAGGAACCGCAAGCAGCTGATCAATTCTTTCCCCAGACACAAGTACAGGAAGTCTATCCACAGATTGTTCTCCTACAATATCTTCTAATAGTTTGCTATCCCAATGGATAGTTAAGGAAACACTAGGTTTGAAAGCACTTTTTAGGCATAGAGCTGTTGACTGTCTGTGTTTCATTCATTGGCTGCGGATGGAAGAATAACTGATATTATAGATCTGTGGATCATGTCCTAGACGCTGTAACATTGGTGTCAGAACTACTGCAGCTCCACGGTTACTGATTTTAGCTACATCAAGACATTGATATTTTTCTATCAAACAAATTTACTCTTGTTTTCTTTACAAGTGTTGTCCTTACTTCTGCAGTGAGCTGATGTAGATGGTTCATCATCTTCCTCTTCTGTTTCTTGTTCAGCATCAGAAGAAGATGATGATGAAATTAGAACAGCTTTTTCATCACGATCTGTTCTGTTTTCTTCTTCTCGTTTTTGACGTTTCTCCATGACTTCAAGTCGATTTTGTGACAAAAACACCTTTTTTAACAGTATCTACAGAACTCATTTTCCCTGGGCATCCTTTTTGACGTTGTGCTTTGAGAAATTCTTAATCTTCTTCAATGCTTATTAATTCCATCCCATCTGCATGTGCTACATCAAATAAATCTTCCAAACCGGCTTTCCAGTCTTTTTCTTTTTGTTGTAATCCCTCTGACCTTTTTGCTTTATTTTCTTTGTTTTTTCGCAGTTTCTCCCATTCACGGAACATGCCTTCAACCTTGTCACAATATGTTTTTTCAACCTTGTAGGAATGTGAGCTTTTGCCCAAACTACCAAAATATCAACTACAGTTGCATGACATGCATCTCTCACAGTTTTTTTCTCATTTTGTTTGTAGTAAAAAAACAGTGAAAGAACTGTTTTTTTTATGGCAGCTTAGTAGCAGACAGCTTCGATGACAGCTGACCAACAAGCCAAACTTCAGTCTGTTTCCTTTCCTGGTTACAGGCTTTACTCCACTTGCTCTACTAGTGGACATCTTCATTAAACTAGTTGAAACGATTTTAAGAGATAAAATACAAAAATTTAACTGAGTGATATTATAATATTAATTTTTGTAAAAGCTGCCAAAGAAATTAGACAAAAAAATTTAACAAAGAATAATTAACAGCAAAGATTAAAATTAACTGAAATAAATAAGAGTGGCATTGTATCATCATCATTTCACACAATGTTTTGGGCATAGTCAGTCAGGCAGTCACGTTATTACCAACAAGGGGTAAAATAATTGAAATTTCTAAAATTCACAATGTGGTAGTAACCATTCAACATGTGTCAAAATCAATACAAATTTTACTGGTTTATTTTTTCATATATTGGAACATTTTTAGATGGTGCCCCATGAAAAATTCAAAACTTCATTTTTTTGAATTACCCTATTATTCATCTAGGTCTGTTTTGGTATTAAAAAAATTTTTTTTTTCTTTGACATAGTACATTTCCGGTCCTTACCGTTCCCCCTTTACAGTTATATATGTAGTACAATTTAAAAATCACTAAAATGTAATTGTATATTTTTACACATGGGCTTTATAATATTCATTAAGAGAAATTTTTAATTAATATTTTCAGTCTTAAGATTAGGATTTTCTCGACTTTCAAAGCTGTGCTCTGATTTAGACATTTCTAGAGAACTGGTGAGCTCATATACTTGTGACTTTTTTAGAGTAAAATTAGTTTTGAGCATTTTTATTTCATTTCTTTTTTGTTTAGTTTTAAATAATAAAATCGTTTTTATGTGTATTAACCAGGCTTCCGGAGCCGGGAGCCACTACTTTTTGCTGGAGCTGGAGCCGGAGCCGAAAAAATCTGGTGGCTGCACGGCTCCCAAATGTTTTTTTTACTGCAGATTTTTTTTTTTTTAGCTTTAAAATTGCAAATTTGTTTGATTGTTTGCTTCCTACAATTTGAAATGTTGTAATTTTTACGAACGCCACAACAGTAACAGCATTTAAATGATAGCGTGCACGCACATCACCACAAGAAATCTTTAATGGGGAATCGTTTTATGTTCGTTTTAAATCTTGTTTACCCTCCGAAATTTTTTTAATGGCATGTTATTTTGTTATATATTAAAACAGTTTTTTTTCATAGAATAATTGTATCAATCATTTAAAATAAATTTTTACTACGACGACAAATAAAACGCGTCATTTCGTATCATTATTTGACCGCGAATTTGTAATAAACTAAAAAAAAAAATGGTCGCTTTCAGTATTTAACAATTTTATTATAAACAGAATATCTGAAATAGAGTAGATAAATTTATAAGGCTGTGGCTATTCGGACCCGGGTCCCAATAAAATCCGATTGTTATTCGGACCCGTGGCAAATATGCACTTAGCTTAGCTATATTTAAACTTTATTAGACAGAACCCGAAAAAATAATAATACAGAGTCCGCTTAGTGGAACCCTAGACACTGAGTAACGATTAAATCATACAATTCAAACAATTATAAAAAAAAAAACAATAATAAAGTTTATGTATAGCTAAGCTAAGTGCATATAACAATCAGACTTTATTGGGACGGGGGCCGAATAAAAATCGGAGTTTATTGGTACCCGGGTCCAAATAGTCATTTCGAATTATAAATAATAAATACTGAAGTCTTTAAAATATTTTAAATAATGTATCATTTTACTATTTGCTAATTTGATCATTGAAATAACTTTTTTATTTACTTATGAAAATGGCGACTAGTGAAACCTCAGTCGAAAATAATGATATGATTCTGGATGCACTGAAATGGTTTGTTTTTATTAAAACCGACATGCGTATATTTTTCAAGTTCCTGACTATGGGGGTGAACGTGGCAAAATTTGCATAACTTTTTATCAGCGGCATGTTTGCGTGGCGCAATCACAAAAATTTTTGTCTCGTGTGATACTGTTTTAATAGGGAGCCGGAGCCGTCAAATTTTGGGAGCCGGAGCCAGAAAAAAATTCCGCGGCTCCGCAAGCCTGGTATTAACCTCAACCAATCAACTCACAAGATCATTAAAAAATATCATTCCTAACATTCTTTTCACTAATTATGCCCCTTGGTTGAGTGAAATAATTTTTTTAGATTTGTTGTATGCAAACTATTGTGGGTGTGCTAGTGTGCTGGGTATGATTAACAGCTTATCTGAGGTTAATCATGATACATGTATTAGCTTACTAGTGACTTAGGTAGAACTGAACATAAAATTAAACCTAATGTACTGTTCAGATTTTTAGGACCATTTAATACTTCACACCTGAGTTTAAAGTAGTTAATGTTTTTATGTCATTTTTTGTTCATTTGCTCAATATCTTCTTTTCACATGCATTATAGTTAAAGTCCCTGGTAAAAAAAAAAAAAAAACATCCCCTATATTGCAGTAAAACTTGGTAGAAATAATCAACTCCTTAAGCATTCACATTCATGGTCTTTTTTTTTTTGGACTGCATGTATAATTATATATATATATATATTAATGGGGAAAAAAAATTCATGGAAATTGTGGGGAAAACTCCAAGAAAGTGTTTAAAGATTATTTATCTCATTCTTGAATACTAAGTATCTTATCATTAAGATAAAATTTGTGTTACCCAGTGTTTTAGTATGAGGATAGGTGCTGATTAGTACTTGTTCCCAGCTTCCCTTTAAATGAGTTGCTGTGTGAAGTCATTAAAAGACTATAAATAACACATACCTTTGAAAAGTAAAAAAGTTTTCTTAAAATTTAACTAACTGACAGTTAACATCATAAGCAAATTTTATAATAGACTGAAATTTTCAGAAGAAGAAATATATTATGTTGGCACCCCTCTATTACATATAAAAGAAAAAAATCATTTTGTTTTTCAGCAGCACAAAATTTGGACTTGTTTTGAATACTGTATTACAAAGATGCCACACTTGTTAAAAAATAGACATATAGATCAGGTAATTACTAATAACTTTTCAAAATAGAGAAGTTATCTTTTTTATGTTTATTTGTTAAGAATGTTTTTAGGGTCTATTTATTTTGTGTTGTAGATTTCGATAATACAAAATTAAGGGCAGTAGATGCTTTAGAGAAGAGTATTAGCACAGTAGATTCTTCACTATCTGGCCTAATGTGGTGAAGAGTGTGCTGAATAACTTAAATAAGTGTCGAATAACCTGCCATTAATTTCTAGCCCCACCCATTCATTCCTGATCCCAATATTTAATTTTTTGTTAGCTTTTTTAGCTTTTTTACTTTATTGTAAATTAGACATAATACATACATGTATTGGTATTGAAGATACATTTTTAAAGACATTTAACTTGTTGTGTCTGGGCGTTCTGTTTACTGATGGATGACCTATGTAGAATAGCAACATTATTGATATTGAGATCGAGCGAAATGACTAGACAGCCATGTTACTGCAAGTGAAATAAGTGAAATAAATCAGTGTGTATTTTTTTCAAGTTGACTAAATTTATGATCATCATCCAACACCTCCACCACCGCTAACCCCTCTAGCCTAAACAAGGCAGGACCGTCGTACAGCCGGTGTAATGACTGGTGTAACTAATACATCTCAGGGATATGAAGGGAGGGGTGTGGAGTTAATTTAGTGCAACAGTGGAGGAACGTTTTGAAATGGGCATTCGATGTGGTTCCACGGAGTTGCTGAGGTGTTTGTGTACTGTGTCACATGTTAGAAACTTAGACAGAGGATGAGAGAGGGGGGGGGATTCGGGGAGAAGACAGGAAGTGAATACCATGACTAGAAAGAGAGCCTTAATATCTATAGACTATGTATATAAATAAGCTCTATACTGAGGTCTACTTCACAACAGCTGAATTCAGAACTGGTCTGTGTGCGGCAAACCAAACCTCATATCTTTGACAATATAATATAAATGAAACACAAGAAAGAATTAAGTCTTATTGGTGACTACCAAATAAAGTTGAACAGTTCAAAGGTCATGATATAAATTTGTTTAGTTATAAAGCAGTTTAAATGAATATATAGGTACCCAGTAGACAGTAGTAGTAATTTTACTGTCATATTGATAATTAGAGCATTTTCGAAAAAAAATGCTCTATTGTCCCGTTTTGTCTGTCTGTCTGTCTGTCCTTCATCACCCTAGATCTCAACAACCATAAGTCCTAGACCCATGATGTATACATCATTTTGTAGGTCTTGGCCTGCCAAGAAATGACTTTTGTCCGTTTCACGATCTGACCTCTGAGGGCCGTAAAAGGGCGCTTGTAAAGTACCGTTTTTTACTATATAAGCTATATTAACATAGGAGCGTCCTAGATCTCAGCAACCATAAGTCCTAGACCCATGATGTATATATCATTTTTTAGGTCTTGGCCTGCCAAGTGTACATCAAAAGTTCATTTCGCGATAGGACCTCTGAGGGCCGGGCTTCAGGGCTCCTAAGGGGCTTATATATTATATATATGGCCCCATTCTACACCTTGTACGTTCAATAACCCATTCATTTGGTGCGAAATACTGCAGCACATAGTTTCACCAAGATTTATTAAGAAACCCATTAGATGAAATAGTAAGCTTGTGTTCTGAGTTTAATTGAAAGTATCAGAGCTATGCAACAATTGATGGAGTTTTCGGACGATTAAATGACTATAATTTCGAATGTTTTCAATTATGAGTCCTATTTCAGTAACCACAAACCACTTTTAGTTAGATTTAAGAGAAAATAATTTTTTGTCAAATATAAACGTCTTTATAATATTTTTTTACAGATATATGCATTACACAATTGAATGTATAAACATTTCCAAAATGTACAAATATTTACTGAAATCTAACAAACGTACTGAATCATAACACGCAAATGCGCTAACACGTCCTGTGTCCAGAATGGAACAGGCTTAATTGCTTGTTTTTTTCTTGTATTTATTGTTTTCCGTAAAAATTGGTTAACTTAATTACACTATCCTTTATCCTTTCTAATACACGTTAATTAAGTACTACATACATTGAAAATAATTATTGCTAGAATGCTTAAAATATCTGTTATTTCACTTATTTTATAGTAAAACCGAAAACCGGTTTTCGCTGGTTTTTTGAGAAATAGACCTTTGACAACCGGTTTTTTTAAAAGTCGGTTTTTGTATAAACCCTAATTATAATGATATATTAAATCTCTGTGTATTTTTTCTGTGTGTTGCATCTCTTCATAGTGTTACAAGTTTAGTCACCGTGCAAAAGAAATTACATTGATCAAATATAAGTGTGAGCGCCAGATTGTATCTTGTATTAATGAAATGAAAAAAAAATTAACATTAAAATATTATTGACTTGATGTATGTTTCAAACTCTATTCATGGCTTTTATTAATCCATATTTCCCCTACCACTTTTATTAAACCAATAAAGTATCTGTAAATACTTGTATGATCAAAGTATGATATAAAAATCTTTTAAAAAGTAAAGTAAAAAAAATTCCTTATATCATACAAATTTATATAAAAATTATCATTACAAAAATTAAAGTATGGGTGAACACAATATACTTAAAATGCCTGTACTTAAGTGGATAAGTAGCATTAATTAAATGCCCACAAAATAATCTATACATCTATATGGACGATTATTTTTGGAATTCAAATAATTCTGTTAAGCTATTTTGTGCACCATTTCATTGCATGCTTTCCATACCCCATCACACTGGTCTGCCCCATATGTATATATGTTACAGCCAAGGTTGCCAAAGCCCGAAATAAACAACCATCAACATATTTAAGAAAAATAATCTGTGCTAGTGAGTTAAAATATCTAAAATGAGAAATAATCTTTCTCTATTATTTTTTGTTGCAACATGAACTTTTGTGGCATGTACAGTTATTATTTTGTTATACATTTGCAACAATTTGTTTCACACTTAGAGGTCAGTCATCAATTAATTTATTTTGCTATGGTTTTTCCCACTAAAGAAATTTGTAATTGATATCTTCATCAGTATGTTCACTTGGGCTGAGCTGCACACATTGGCCTTAACATATATTTATTCAACCTATGGATCTCTTACTATTTTAAATTGCAGGTTAAATTACTTTTACTCTGTTTCAGATTATCATGTGTTGTATTTACAGCATTTGTAAAGTGTCTGACAGTGAAATCAAATTCAAGTTTATTGTTAATGAGTATAAAAGTTTACCACATGCTAAACAGGAAGTAAGACCCATGTGCATTGTTTTAATATTTTTTTATTACAGACCTTTTTTTCTTTGTACATGTATTTATATTGGCTAAAAAAGCCATATTGTGTTTACTGGTAATAAAATAATTAAATGAATGATTTTATTTCAATAACAGTATATTATCTTGCTGAACTTGTAGATCCTTTTTAAAACAGAAGTTAATGAAATGAATTTTATAGTTCTTTAGTTTTATGGTTATTTTTCAATCTCAAGATTTATTTTTCACATTGTCATTTTTTTCTTGTGCAAATTAAAAAAAAATTGCATTACTAACTATGATTCTGATAATAGATTTTCAGATATGTGTACATTGAGGACAATAAATATGAGTCTATTATCAACTTTTATAATAGCATCTTCATGGTAAATTTAAAGAAGTACATCCTCAACTTTCATCCTAATAAAGATGTGAGTTGTTTTTATGTCTTTTTTTTGTAGTATTTTATTTCCCCCAATTTTTTTTTAACATTACTTCCTATTTCCAACTTACAAAAAGTAGTGAAGGATGGATTCAGTAATTTTGATACACGTGTATATAGGAGAATGTTTTGAACTTTTATAAAACTTTTCTGCTTCAGTTAAGCCACATTTTTATCACTATGTGCCTTGGTCTGAGGACTTGTCTCCATTTTAAGGCTTTTTTAAAGATGCCATTTTTGTTGCCAGGCATCCATTTTTTTTTCAATTCCCTTAACCGATGTGCTTGTTGGGGGTATGAATTGACACATCAACAGATGTGCTTTCAAAAGTCCTTTCTGTGGGCTTATAGACTTGCTGGCACCCATTTCCTCTCCAAGTTAGCAGTGAATAGTTTTCTAAATAGCACCCAATTTTTTAAAACAATTTTTTTATTAAATAATTGTAATTATTTTGGATTAGATATCAGTATGCTATTTGATTCATTAAAATATCCTTTCAGAAACAGCATCTTTCACCCATGCCAAGACATTCACCAAGCTATTGGTAAAAATATCTTCTTTAACTCTAGCACTATGTTAGTAAATTACTTTCTGGCCTTTTTCAAAATGTAGGTTAATTAATGAATTTCATTTATTTTAGTTTACAAGGTAGAAAGAATTTCCTCATATCGCCATTGAAAGATTCTTTCAAGACACCAGGTTCACCAGGCCAGATGACACCTTCTACAAGGCTGTTGTATAGCTTTGGAGACTCCATTGGGGTAAATGGATATTTATCTGTTTGTTTGTTTTTTTAAATTCCTTTTTACAAAAGTTAAAAATTGTCTCATAAATAGATTTGTTTCTTTTGTTTATGCATAGTATGTAGTAGATAATTAAAATCAAAATCCAAACACATAAATAGTCTAAATGCTTGGAAACCAAACAAAAAAATATTGCATCGCCTAGGAATACAAATGTTTTCAAATTCAAACATCCTTCATGTTCTTTCTCAATTTTAAATTGTAAGTACTTTCTCCTAGTGCTTATGCCAACCTTAATGCTGTTCACAACAATTATCTTGGTAGAGAAAGCATCCAGTATGATTTTTGCCTGCAAAAAAAAAATGGAAAAAGACACATAAAAACTTAACTCATTCTCTACTGCACCAAATTCTTTGCTGTGACCTCAACATTTCTGAGTCCCCTGTTGATTATTAAATCTTGTGTCATAAATTAACATAGGTTTTCTTATATCAACTTAAACAGAAATTATCTTTACAACAATATGATTATTAGTTAAAATAAAGTTTTTATAGCTTTGCAAAATATATAATACCTGTAGAAACAATAACATTTTGAAAATGAATAGTTTTAGTTAACTCCTAAATGTGTATGTCATTTTTGGAACACCATGTACACTACTTTGGTCTTTAGATCACTGCAGAATAATTGTGTAATACAGTGAAATGTCGTTAGTACGAATGTCAGTGTAACGAATTATTCAGTACAGCAAATTTTTTTGCCCCTTCCCTTATATAACATCTGTTAAAAAGTGTCATTGTAACGAATTTCTTATTTTCAGTATTGCTTGCGAAAAAATAGCCGTTTTGCTTTTGCCGATATTTAAGTTTTATCCCCTTAACGAAAAAAAAACACATGTACATGTATCATAGTGGAAAAATGTACATGTACAATGTACATGTATATACTATGATTTATTAAAAAAAATGCTTTAACTCGGTTGTTTATTTAAAGTAAGCTCTGCTCTATAGAACAGATGAAAATCACACATATTACTGTACAAATAGCGGACATTTCTTTTCCATAATTTTATCTTTATAATGCACTGTTTTTATTTTGACAATCAGCAAAATAGTTACTGTTATATCAATTTATCTTAAATAAATTATATTTGTTGACAGATAAAATGTGATTTATAATTGATGAGATGCTGTTTCTACGCACTTTAGCCATTTAGTAGTCAGGTATTTTATAAAGTAAAAAATAATCAAGAAAAAGAATTTGGAATTCTAGTGATTGCCTGCAACAGATTAAATTTAAAATCATGAGGTATTTCTGTACTTAGCTTTAAGTCCAGTAAGGCAGATGCACCCTTGGCTGGCTCCAAAAAATTTTTTTTATGTATTAACATTTTGAGGAGATCCAACAACAGATGTATTCATGGAAATAGTTTTATGAAAGAAAAAAGCCTTTAATGATTATATCAAGAATGGAGAATATTTGGAATCTATAATTAAATATGGCTTATGACTTCCTAGGCAAGCGGGAAAAAATATTTGAAAAATCCAGTTTGTGAAAATTAGCAATGGATCCATCCATTTTAAGTAATTATATTAAAAGGAAAAGTGATTTATAACTAGAACTATTTGGAAATCCAGTTATTACCTGGGAAGGAATAAGCTTAGGAACTGATGTATTACTGTATTAAGTACATTAGATGCCATCCCAGGTCTGTAAAAAAATGAAAAAGTCAAGTTTGGTAGGGTCCAGCAATGGATGCATCCACTTTTTATAAATACATGTAATATTTAAAACCTGAACAATTTGGAATTCAGGCATTCCTATATAGTTTAAGTTTGTATCACTCAAGATTTTTGGCTTGCCTCTTATACATGTATTGTTTTTTAAGCAAGATATATCATACACAAAAAATAAATTACTCACTATACCATGTTTTTCAATCATTCATTTTTTAACCAATGTTGTTTCCTTTTTAAAAAAATGTATATTTATGTAAACGATATTGATTTGTCTTTGATTTTGTAAAAAAAGACATGCTGTTAGAAAACTGATAATAATGAAATTGAGTGTAGTTTAAACATTCTGTAACGTTATGGAATTTTGTATAACGCTATATAGTTAAACGTTATGTAGTTTGTTGATATTAGGTTATGTAACAGCTCATATTCTCTCTGGTTTTACTTCAAAGATGGTAGCGTTCAGTCTCGTGGCATTCACACACATCACACCATTAATAAAAACCAAGTTCCACGATTCAATAACATTTATTTAAATAATAATAAAACACATATAGAATGCACTCAAGTGCCGAAATATTCACAAATATGCTTTAGCAGAATAAACGTTGACTATGTACTGTAAATCTTCAACTTATCTCTGAATGTATACTGTCTTCTCGTATGAGTAAGAGTACGTATATTTAATAACTTGATTTCTCTCTGAACACCTGTATACTGTCTTATCTTATAAGAGTACGTATACTTAATAACTTGTCAATATATGTATACTGTCTTGCGGTAAGAGTACGTATATCTAATATGTATACTGTCTTACAGGCAAGAGTACGTATATCTAATATGGTGTCTTGATGTCAAATATCCTATTAACAACTTTATAACTTTTGTCCTCTTCTCGATCCCAACTAAACTTCACAATCGTCCTCTCTGCCCACTACTCCCTAACTGTCTCTCCACTTCTCTCCGTCTGACCCCCTGTCTCTAACTCTGTGTCTCTACCCTGCTCTCTACCTCTGTCTGGTCTGCCTCTCACTAACTAAAAAACTCACTTACATCCCATTATATGTGGTGATGATTTATCACATGACTCCAAAGCCCCAGAACTTTTGATTGGCTCCCAAACACCCTTTCTAACTCAACTACGTCATAAGGACCCTTTTTCCAGCCTAGCGATTGGTGCATAAGGACCCTTTTTCCAGCCTAGCGATTGGTGCGGCCAAATACCTATACTGAAGTTATCATCCCTTTGTTTCCCGTAATTACATCAATCGTCATTTATATCTAGAGGGCACCGACCTGTGCTGACAGACTAATTCTACCTAAAACAAAGATACAACGCTGGAATTATAGTTATCAAAATATGTGACTGTATCCTGGGCCCATGAACTTTCAATGTTGACTTACTAACTGAACAGTGATTCTAAACTTGTATGGATCTATCTAAAGCTATTGTTACACATTCCCTTGCATGCATGTACAACTACTAGATAAAGCTGCAAATGAATCTGTTTTACTGTGTTGGTTGTAATGCTAATGTATTTTCTTTCAGTCATCTGAAAAATTAAAGGATATCAATGAGACAGTTAAAAAATTTGGACCCGCAAGAGCAAAGAAACGTTTAAATATGGATGATGTAGAGATGTAAGTTTTTTGTCCCGCTACATAGAATATAGGCACTGTTTTTATTTTACAATGTTTATTTATTTGCAGAGTTCTGATTTAAATTGTTTTTAAGCATTTTAATGTATTATTATATCTTAAACCTTTATCAGGCTTAAACTGAACTTAATAGGATATTTCTCTATTGACTAAACAATGTAGGCCTTTTTTTTACAATGAGTATGTATTTGTAGAGCTCCAATTTTAATTTTGTGTGTGTGATATACCATTCATTTGTTTTTTTGCATTTTAACCTTATTGGGCTTAAACCTAAAATTATAGAACGATTCCTTATTGTCACATTTTTGCATTAGAATGATTTCTTCAAAAGTATATTCATTTGAACGTTGTGTATAACAGTTCTGATTGAATTAATCTAAAGAAAACTACATGTATAAAGGTTTCACTTAAAAATCATACTTTCTACAGTTTTAAATGGGTTTCTGTTGATCACTTAGCTACTGCATAGGGCATATATTCCTTAGAATAGTAATTAAGATGTAATTCTATTTTAACACTATTAAACTTGAAAGTCTGTTTTAAATATTCTTGTAAGCATGTTTGAACATATTGAAGAGGAAGTAAATACTATTCTGATGGAACAAAAGACTAATAGGTTGTTGTATGTACTAGAAGTAAAGTTACCTAAGAGACATCAGGGCAGATGAGTGTAGAGTCTGTTTCAGTAGACACTGAATCTATGTTTCAGTAGACACTGCATATTTTAGAGATGTGTTGCTAACAAAAAGCCCAGCCGACTTCAGATAGGTACCCTTTTAAAGCTGGGTGGACTTGGAATCTTTCAGTCATATAAGCTTACTGTAATTAAAATAATGCAAAGTATCTCATTAAAGATTTACTTTGCAATGTACACAGTGTGGCTGTTTTTTTTTTCCATTTTAAGTGACAGTTTATGGATTATTATGTAATATTTAGGGCATATTTTCAGACCATTATATGGTATATTTCTATTTTAGGGCATAAATGCATATAAATATTAGGTCACTGTAATCCAAAACCTATCGATTATATAGTTAAATATAATAAACCCATTTAAGTAGCACATGGCTTAAACAAAATGAAAATAAATATGCAGTAGTCAGGTACCTATAATTGCTTCACTAACCAATTTTAATAATGGACTTTCAATCAAATTAAATTATTGAAAAAAACCTGTTATTTTTAGGGTATCGATCCTCGGTGAGAACCATGTGGAATTTTTCCAGGTGAAATGTGTTTCAAAGTCGTCCCACAAGTCCACCCAGCTTTAAATGGGTACCTGACTTTAAGTTCGAAAAGTAAAGGCGGCTGTGCTTTGTGCTAACCACACAATCCCTTCATATGCCGAGGTTATAGAAACAGATGAATTCTACACTTCAACTGCCCCGAAGGGAACTTTTTTATCTATAAATAGACACAGCTTTGCATTGAATGTCTCATACTTAGATTGTTCGGCTGCATTTAAATATTGGTATTACTGTAGGTTTGAAAGACTTCAAGCGAAAAACAAGAAGTTGTTTTGTACACTCCATTTTCTTAATTTCAGAACATCAGCATCCAAGGCAAAGAGACAATTATGCAATAGCTGAACTTGATTAAATTGTTAATAGTTTTTAAAAAAAATTGTTTGTTTTAGTTTGTAATTTATTTGTATTACTGCTATTTAAATTTTTCTACATGTTTTATTTTATCATTTATGCTAATTAAAAATTTACATCCCCCCTGCCAACCCCATTTCTATTTGGTTCCAGTAGTTATTACATTGTTTTTTTTTTTACACCAAATGAGAAGTCAAGAAAAAAAATGTTCAATTGTAACAATGTTCTTTTGTGGTTGCCGCAGAAATTCAAACAATGGCTTAAAAACAGTTTACTAAAACCCTATAATTTATTTTCTGCTTCAAAAAGTGAAATTTTTCTTAGTTCAGAATTAAAATATCTATACTACATTATATTATTATTCTATTCTAATAATTTTTAAATTTATATGAAAAAAAAAACAATGAAAAAATATATAAATATCAATGTTTTAGAAGTTTTTTAAATAATTTTAACATATAATGTCAAGATGTGAAATAGTTGCTAATATGCACCTTCCAAGTTGTATCTTTGTAATTAATAGAGCCTTAGCGATTGACTTTTCTAAACAATTTCTGCTTGCCATTTTTCATATTTCAGCATCAAAGTTAATTGTATCCTAATCTCATTTATATGTTGAAACTTTCCAGATGTATAGAAAAACGGTTCAACATTTCTAAACAATAAATAACTACAAATGTAAAAAAAAAAAATTCAAAACTTTTTGGTGTAGGCCCTTAAGGAGTAAACTAGTTCTTCATCAACGTACATAATTTTATTGATGACTCAATAGACACCACTCAATAGACACCAACATATGTACTGAATTTTAAAAAAATTAAAACTAGTACATTTCAGACACTTCTCATTTTAAGCAAACCTATTATTGCCATGTAATATAAGTTTTCAACCATTCAATTTTCTTTAGAAATAATTGATCACCACTGAAATTCCCAGGTCTAAATTTCTTACATTTTTGGTTGATTTAAGTTGGGACTCCCCAAAAGAATGGTCAGCTGTTGTGATGGCTGACACTAAAGTGTTTATTCCCAGTTGCATTTCATAAGGCAGGCCTTGGTTTTTAATATTGTTACCTGCTGATAAAATAAATGATCAAACATAAACCAGTAAGGGATAAAACTTCAAGATGATCTTTCTAGGTCACTTATTTGCCTATCATTTTTACCATGTGCTTAGTTCTCACAAATTAAACATCAATATTAAAAGACAATAGAAATGGTTTGCAATGAAAAAAAAACATTTAGTTTAAAAGAGTAGCCCACTACTTCCACGTTATAAATAACAGAGATCAGTCAATCTGTGCACACAAGTTGTACTTCTTTTGCCGGATATTTTAAGATTTCTTCTTAAATACTTTCATATCAAGAATCTATACTGACAAGGTAAGCTTTGACTATTTTTTTGAAATAGTATATTTGAACTTAAAATATTTAAGACAGGTTATCCAGGATTAAAAAGTAGAAATCGAAATATTTTTTTTCCCTATGTACAATGATAGTTTAAGTAATGGGTGATACTTTCCTCAAAATTAATAACAGATACCTAATAATAATGATTAAATAAGAAATGATATCCTAATTTTAGGACTATTGTCGCTGTTGTATACAGCGAGGTCTCAATTTATGTGATGTAGACCAGTGGTCACCAACCTATTTCTTGCTGCGGATCGGCCCACCTTTGATGATTTAACCGCCGCCCGCGAGGGGGGTGGGTGGACATTGATTGTTTATATTTTAGATTGTTTCGATTTCACAGTTTAATTTAAGTGTATTTAAACATTCCAAAAAACTGAAAATAAAGTGATGTAACATTTTAATTCACCAAATCATTGAGAACCCTGAGCTTATTTCTCTGCAACGAAACAGTTCCATCTGGGGAAATAGAGAATGACACCCGAAATGCACTTCATACATATAGGATGTCTGAAATGTCACTGGGATTTAAGTACTGTGGTGGCAATCTCAGGATATTCCCCCGTGACTTTAATGCAGAAAACTGCCAGTTGTCTCCAATATAGTTTTAAGGCCGCAGTCATTTGCTATCTCCAGCAGTTGATCTTCTTCCACAGAGATGCCTATTTTGCCTGGTTGGTTGACAAATGGATTGCTGATCCATTACTTACCAGTTCGTGGGTCTTTTGTGGTAAGGAAGTAGCGCTCGAACTCTTAAAGCAATGACAGGTGATCGTGCCCCAAATGGGAGAATGAATGCTCAGTTTCAATCTTGCCTGAAATCCCAGCTATCTTTGAAACATGTCCAAATGCCTCTGTTTACGTGCTGTCCCCACAACTTCAGTTTGGCTTTTAAATGCAGCTACCATGTCTGCCATCTTTAAAACTGTTGTCATTTTCCCCTAAAGAGACAGCTTGAATTCATTGAGCATGCTGAATATGTCACACAAGTAAGCCAGTTTTGCGACCATATTTTGACACTGAAATGTGCTGCCAGCGGTGACTTCTTTTCTGAAATATACCTTTGCAATGGCTCTCGTAAGTCAGCGATTCGTTAGCGATTCTTCTCTGGATAACCATCTTATTTCTGTGTATAAGAGAAGGCAGTGCTCCTTTGGTGTTGGTTGGCAAATATAGTGCACAGAAACAAGTTGTATTGCCTTGTGTTCGATATCTGTAGATTCGTCACCTGGAGTGTCGTACCACTTTGATGTATTAATCTTTTCCAATTATTTTTTCAATGCGCCTAGTCACAGTGCTAGCCGACAAAGCCACATGTGCTATTTTTTAACAGCAGCCTCTGGTATTAGCTCAAGGCAAATGTCTTTAGTGAAGGGCAAAATCAATTATTCACCGATAGTGAATGACATTTTTTTTTTTAGTCTTAGCTGTACGGTAACCCACCAAATATGCTGCTCTCAGTGCATTCTCATTTATTGATGTGTCGGCCCACAAAGTTAACTTCTGTCCTTCGTGTTCCCTTTTTTTCTCTCCACGGCTTTGTTTTATAATCCAAGTTGCTTGGCGTTCAAGTGGCGAAATAGTTTTGAAGGTTTCATTGCTTTATTAGAGAGCTGGTCGCCACAAACTATGCAGAGCGGGGATGATAAATCCACATTTCAAATAGGACTCGTGGTATTATCTTTTAAAAGTTTTATGTTTTTCAGATGTTGACGGCTATAATTCTGTCTTTTTCCTGGACCTTTTCTTTTTCCCAAGGAAACTTTATAATGACGTCTGTTTCGTTCTTATTTTCGCTAGTGTGTGGGTTAAATTTGAGAGCTCATGTGACCGAGATGTAATAATAAAAAAAAATATAAAAACCATTGCTAAACTCAGATAGTAAACATGGACTAAAAAAAGGGCAAATATATAAAACACACAATAAACGTACACCAAGCACTGTGTCTGTTATAATGAGGAAATACTGGTGAACAGAGATAATAGCGTCACACACCTTTTCTCCCAAAGTTACAAGGACACTGCCACTCAGCTCCCGGTTAACCTCCCGTCCTTGATAGGTCCCACAATAGTAAATAATAATTATTACAGTATAAAAAAACACCTCCACCACCACCAACCCGTTTAACCTAAACAAGGCATTCACATGGCAGGACCGTCGTACGCCCCTGTAATGACTAGTGTAACTAATACATCTCGGGGTATGAGAAGGGGATCGGTGGGGAGATAACTGTATGAAGGGAGGGGCGAGGAGTGAATTTAGAGTTCAACAGTGGAGGAATGTTTTGAACGGGCACTCGATGTGGGTCCATGGAGGTGCATACCTCGCTTTACGGCTTAGATACGTTCCACGAAACTTGGCCGCAAAGCGAATAGCCGTATAAGGAACCAATTATTCTAGTCCAAATTCAATGGGATCGGTTCAAAATTTTTAAAATATGTAACACTAGCTGTACTTGCAAAGCCTTTGCATGAAGATAGACTATTGTAAAGCCAGTGCCAAACCTAGGGATTTGGGAGCCCGGGGGCTTGACATTTTGACGTTCGATACCATGACATGAGATTATGTACTTAATATTTAATGTAAAAAATAATTTGGGGGGCTCCTCTCAAGCTGGGGCCCGGGAGACTTTCGATTTTGGACCCCCTCCCTAGGTACGCCTCTGTGTTCAGCTTTGATACATATTTTCAAAATATTTTTTTTTTTGAAGTTATGAAATAATTAAAAACCTAATTAGTTGTTGTTTCATTTTATTACATTCTAAAGGATAAATTATTTCAATAAAAAATGTCAAAGAGATATAATTAGTTACTTTTCATTAAAACAACTAAAAGGATACATTCGAAAAAAAAAATGCCTAAGAGAGGTATTGAACCTGGATAGTCAGCATAAAAAGAATACCCCAAGTTGCACCATGTCACACAACCATATTGTACCCTGCAAAGCCTTGGCATAGAGATAGACTATTGGTAAAGCCAGTGCCAAACCTAGGGATTTGGGGGCTGTCACATTCTGTGAGTTGGTTAATGAAATCAAGCCATACCCTGTCTACATTGCCCCATCACACGAGGGGGAAGATCATAAATAGGATAGCCAAAGGCTTTTGTCTTCCCAGGTGTTCGTCACCGTCTTGCACCAGGGATTAACCCTCTATCACTGGCGTCACCTGGGAGAGTCTATAGGGAAGGGTTAAAGTGGACAGGGGGGGTAATCCAAGCCCTTGTTATATTCAAGCGGGAGAGGGGTGTACCTTTATCGCCGCACGCGTGAAGGCGCAAATGATCACGCGTGATGAGCGTGACCTACCCGGCTCGCTGCCCATTGGTCAGCGAAGTCTCGCCACGCGATAACGGGTGTGCGCGGGGAGTTGGGTTTTAGTTTTGACTCGGAGTTTTGAGTCAGTCAGTTGGAGACAGTGACTGAGAGCTCAGACTCGAGCCGGGGCCTGGGAAACAGGCTGTTAGCGTGGCAGGACTTAGATCTTCGACCACCTCAGTCCTGAGTTCTTTTTAGAACTAACAGGCCCAGGTCTTGTATTATGTTGACATTTATGTTCATATGTAGTAGCTGATAAAACTACGGCCCTTTTTTAAGGCACGCTGATGTTCATTCTTTTTTTGATGTAAATAAATATCTGTTGTATTTACATTTGTCGAGTACTCATTTCTCGTTGTGTTGTGTGCGTCCTGTGGAACCACGTGGCTGGGACAAATACAAATACTGGCCAGAACTCAGTAGGTGATAATGCTGTTGTGCATTGGTTTGTAACAGAATGGGAATACCCCAAGGTGCGGTTGTTGAACGAATGCATCGGTGATGAACGAGAGGGGTGCATGATGCGAGAGATGACGGCCGACGTTGTTATTGTAAAAACTAGTATTTTAGTATTTTGATATTAAAGTAGTTGATCATTATTACAGAAGGAATACTTGGCTTGTTCCCCTGATTTTTGACATTTGAAGTGTTTACTACCGTGTAATTAAGTGTGTGTTGTCCTTGTGTTAGAAGTGCTGACACACTTGACGTAGTGATGACATTGAATTAACGGCCCGATAAGATCCTTGTACACAACAATGCCATTAGACAACGACCGCAGTGACCCAGCAAGGGTCCTTGACAGGCGCCCGGGGGCTTGGCCTCTTTTGGGGCCCCTGCATTATGAGTAACTGCCAAATAAAGTTGAACGGTTCAAAGGTCATGAAAGAAATATGCTTAGTCATAAATGTGATTTAAATGAATATATTTGTATCCAGTAGCAGGGCCGCCTTATCAACCATACACAGTAGACACTGTGCCTAGGGCCTACGAAAGCCAGAACATAAATTGAAAATAAGTTCAGAATGCCAGTAAAATTTAATAACTTTTTTTTATTAAAATGGCCCCGCCCAGTAGTAGTATTTTTTTGTCATATTGACACTTTTTTTCTTGTATTTCACATAATTAAATTATACTTTATCATGAACATTAACAATATACGACATAAATTGAAAATAATTATTGACAGAATGCTTTAATTATCCGTTATTTCGCTTATTTTTTTGTAAAACCGATAACCGGTTTTTGCTGGGTTTTTTTTAGAAATTGACCTTCGAAAACCGGTTTTTTTTTAAAAGTCGTTTTTTGTATAAACACTAAAAGTTTGACATGGGGGTCATTCCTTGTCAACTCATCCAGTTTTTTGACAATTGTTCACTCGACCCTCTCAGATCTTCCTGAAATTTTCAGGGCTTGTGGTACACTCAAAGTTGAGTGATTCCTGAAAATTTCAGGCCATTTGGTCAAGAAATTTCTGAGATATGATTTTTTAAAGTTTTAAGGGTAGTCGCGAGTTCGCGTGACATTTACATTTTCGCGATATTTGAACGTAAATATTTCAAAAACTAAAAGATGTATCAGGCTGAAATTTTCAATATTTACTCATTGTTTTATCTTGAGTTGAAGAATGTATTTATCTCAAGGGCACAGAGAATGCCCTAAAAACTTCCAAACATTGCACTTCAGACAGTTTTTATCAATATTTGACCCGGTATAGCCAAGAACCTGTAAGACATGAAATAATGTTTGTTATACAATTAGAAAGTACCATATATGTGTTTATTGTTTTGATAGAGAATTCCTGTTAATCAATAATAGTGTACTCATGGTGGGCCCCTGTAAGCATCATGGTCGTCCATTTACGCACGCATTGCGACCTCCAGATGACCATGTGGACAGTAATTCACACTTTTCATATTTTGCACACTTGATAACCTGGGCAAGTACTAGCTATGGTGAAAATTTCATGTTGGTGTCTTTCCTCCTTCTTAGTGAAAAATCTGCATGAAATTGCATGATTTCTACCAGGCTTGTGGAGCCGCACTTTTTGCTGGAGCCGGAACGAAAAAATCTTTTTTTAGCTTTAAAATTCCAAATTTGTTTGATTGTTTGCCTCCTACAATTTGAAAAGTTGTCATGTTTTACGAACGCCTCAACAGTAACAACATTTAAATGATAGCGTGCACGCACATCACCACAAGAAATCTTTAATGGGGAATCGTTTTTTGTTCGTTTTAAATCTTGCTTAACCTCCGAAATTTTTTAATGGCATGTTATTTTGTTATATATAAAGTTGTAGAATAATAGAATAATTCTATCAATCATTTTAAAATAAATTTTTACTACGACGACAAATAGAACGCGTCATTTTGTATATTATTTGGCCGCGAATTTGTAATAGAGACTAAAAACAAAATGGTCGCTTTTTGTATTTGTCAATTTTATTATAAACATAATAGCTGAAATAGAGTAGATACATTTATAAGGCTGTGGGTCCGAATAACAATCAGACTTTATTGGGACGGGGTCCGAATAAAAATCGGAGTTTATCGGTTCACTTCGAATTTATAAATATAAATACTGAAGTCTTTAAAATATTTTAAATAATGTATCATTTTACTATTTGCTAATTTGATCATTGAAATAACTTTTTATTACTTATAAAAATGGCGACTAGTGAAACCTCGGTCGAAAATAATATGATTCTGGTTGCACTGAAATGGTTTGTTTTTTAGTAAAACCGACAACGCGTATATTTTTCAAGTTCCTGCCTATGGGGGTGAACGCGGCAAAATTTGCATAACTTTTTAACACTGGCATGTTTGCGTGGCGCAATTACAAAAAATTTTGTCTCGTGTGATACTATCTTAATAGGGAGCCGGCGCCGTCAGATTTGTGGGAGCCGGAGCCGGAAAAATATGGCGGCTCCGCAAGCCTGATTTCTACACTATCGTGGACCATAGTAATTTTGAATGTTTGAACTGACATCCTTGATGGACTGGGTTTTCTTATTGTGAATTTCATTTTTTTACTTGACAAATGTATTCTGATATGTTTCTAAGTGAATACTTTTAAATGAATTTTTTTGTGTAATGTTTGCTTGCAAAAACATCATGAATGTAATGCAAAAAGTGTCCAAAAATATTTTTTTTCAATGGTTTCTGCCTAGAAGACACTTCAGATTTCAACAAAAGGAAAAGTTGGCTGTTGTACCCCAGACGATGATTCACAAACGATTCACCCCAAAAAAAAAATGAAATTACTTTCAAGGGAAAGTGACAGTCACAGAAAGCTTTACTGAAGAAAGTGTTGAATCAAGTGTCTCATCTATTTGGGATACAGAAGACTTTGTGAGCGAAAAACAGTTCTGTAGTGAAGATAATGAGAAACCATTAAAGTCTAAAAGACAGAAAAATTACTTTTGCAGTGAATTTAGTGACTGCAGCGAAATTGAGTACAAGATAGTCAATGAAATTTTGTCAGGAACTGGAGTTTGCATTTCTACTCCAACTCAAAGAAGGTTTAATGAAAGAAGGAGAAAAATAAAAAGGAATTTCAAGGAAAACTTAAAAAAACATCAAACAAAAAAAAAACACTGGTGTTTACACTTTGATGGAAAGACCATACAAAATATAGCATATGAGGTTGTTGTTATAAAAAATGAAAAAAAGGCAGGCCAGACTCGCAGTTCTTCAGCTGTCAAATGCAAAAGGGGAGACAATATTCAATGAAATAAAAACTGTCTTCTTCTTTCTTTCTTTCTTTCGCTCTACAGCCCATTTATTGCCCTGGCCAGCCATACTACTCTTCTCCACTTTTCCCGAATAAAATCTATGTTCAATGAATATGAACTCTGGTCTTCAATAAAAATGATTGTCTCTGACACAACTGCAGCAAAAATTGGAAGAAGAATCAGTCCAGTTACAGACTAACAGTGTTACGGAAACACTTTCAAGATGTTGGATTAGAAAAAGCTTTATACATTGGATGCCAACACCACATTCTACATACAATATTGAAATACGTCACGCATGATCATTTTGATACATCAACAACTTCACCAAACATCAGCTACTCGTTTGTTTTAACAATAACAGAAAATTATGAACAACTCAAAACGTCATTTGATTATACTGGAGCACCACTTAAGAAATCAGAACAAGAGTGCTGGCGAGATGACATGGCTCTTCTTGTTAATTTAATATCATGTTACAGGCTTTTCAAAACTACAGGAAGCTTCCCAAAAGTAAATTTTCAATCACTTCCAAACATCAGTAACGCGAGATGGCATGCATGGGCAATTTATTGTTCGTTATCATTCGTTCTGACAGCGGAGTATCTGCAAATAACTTAGGCAGCAAGTGATTTCATCAGTGGTATCAACAGTAGAAGTCCGATAATCCTTACGTTCGGAACCGGCTCGGTGCCGACTGCCGAAAATTCCGGTCCATCGGGCGGTAATTATAAGAACAATTAGGTTAATAATTAAACTACAAATACATACAACAAAGTTTTTTTTAATTTCATATGATGTATGTCCACGTACTGTAAAACATATTTCACTTACATTTAAAAAAGTCACGAATGTCTGTTTTTCTTGACTTTTGGCGTATAGTATAAAATTTATTTCTAATGATATGGAAATCAATAATTTCTGAAGCACTGTAGCTAGTACTAGCCTCAGCAAAAGAGATAAACTTATTTAGTGATTCTGCAGCTTCTGCCCAGCTGATTTTTTCCTTTTCTTTTGTTTCGGCATCTGAGTAACTTTTTTCAAGATTTTGAGTATGCTGAGGGTTTACTACAATGCTGATAATGTCCTCATCAGTTAGCTATTGTTCAACAGGCTCATTCTCGTCGATTAGAAGCCACTTCCGGATGATCCCGAACTATCCCGAAAACTTCCGAATAGCTCTCGAGTGTTTTTATTTGCTTTAAAGACACTCTTTTGGAGAGAACCTAAATTTTCACAATTTCCTGGAGTGATGCTGGACTATCGGGCATTCCGGACTGTTGGATGCCGGACTAATGTACTTCTACTGTACCATCATAGGCTTGTAAGCAGCGTACAAAGATTTTGAAGTCATTAAAGACATTTTGGTCCACATATCCAACGCAGCGTTCAAATAAATATCTGTGTAGAGCGTGCAATTAAAGTGATGCAAGATTTACTTCCACTTTGCAAATCCATTGAAAAATTGAACATTACATTTCTTTTAACCAATACAGAATAGAAATGTACATTGTAACAATTATCAATATTATTCGTATGTCATTTTATTTGTAATGGTGAAACTTTTATCGAAATATTTTAAAATTTTTATCTTCTAAAAATATTCGTGTCGGTTGGAGGGTGAACTTTTTTTATGCAAAACGAAAATTACCCATATCTATATATATATTTCACATCTTCAAGACGCCGGAAATACGTCACAGCAAGACACAAGTCGCGTTGTTTACCAGCCTGAAAGACTATTTATAGATTTGTGGAATTCCCAAAACCGTCACAGCAAGCGCGTTTTTTTTTTTAATTTCTTTTATAAAATCAGATTATTTTAATTTCTTATATGAATTTTTGTCCTTTTATTTGGTCAAATATATTAACAGCTACAGTAATTTTTAAAACAGTATTGTTTGGTCGTAATCATGTTTTATGTGCTCTAAATACGAAACTATTTCATTTATCCCCCGTCGCGGTAAATTCTGTACCCGTTTAACCGCGGAAATGAGGGAATGCTGTACATAAAATAACATAATAATGTCAACTGATTATTGTAAAAAAAAAGCAAAAAAAAAAAAAAATGTTAATAATACAATTATATGTGAAGAATAAAGTAATATTGAACTATTTCCAATATGAGAAAAAAATGGTGTATTAATATAGATTACAAACAAATGGTAGCGGTTTCAGAATATGTACGCATTACACAACATCTATCTGTACTGAATAGTGTAGGTACTGTAGGATGAAGGTTATACTAAAAGAAAGGTAAGCTGGGTTGAGCAAGTCTTGATCACTTCTTTTGACGCCGAAGTAATGATGATAGGTAACCTTCACTTTTCTTGTAAGTTGTTTCCACTGATCACGGGGAGTAAAATGTCCACAGATATAACATAAATAGTTTGGATGATTCAAGCAACCCCTTTTAACTTTCTTTATATTGTTTTGAAATTAATACACAGTCTAAAATAAAAAAAAAAAACATAACATTTAAAGGTAAAGCACACAGCACGGCAAGTGTACAGCATTATTAGGCAATTATAATAGCTAGCTACATCATGCAATTTTACCAAAAATGTAAAAGTCATATAACTCAAGAACCTGACATGCTAGAAAAACCACTTTAATCAGCGTGTCAGCATTAGTCAGACTAACATTTTTTTTTTTTTTCAGGTGGCAGACGACAGAAAGTATTTTTTAATCCGTAGTGTTATCTGAGTGTGTCACTTCTTTTTTTTTTGCATCGGATCTCGAAATTGGCTAATTTACCATCTTACTCCATACCATACCGCCTTACTCCATGCCAGCCCCGTAGCCAAGGGTGGGGCACTGGGGGGCCGTGCCCCCACCCCGCTAGGTGTGGAGTGCCCCCCCCCCCCCCGCTTAAAAAGAAGAAAAAGAGGAAAAAATAAAGAAAAAGCAACTAAAATGAGAAAGTACCCCCTTGCTGGGTATTGGTGCCCCCCTGCTTACTTTGACCTGGCTACGGGCCTGCTCCATACCCTACCTCCTTACTCCATACCCTACCGCCTTACTACATACCCTACCGCCTTACTCCATACCCTACCGCCTTACTCCATACCCTACTTCCTTACTCCATACCCTACCGCCTTACTCCATACCCTACCGCTATTTGTAAAACGTATTTTGTTCTGCTGACCTTAATTTATTATTATCATTAGGGATGTGACGGAGCTGATGAAAATCCGCATCAGTCGAATTCGGATTAGGCAAATATAAATCCGTCGGATGCGGATTTGGTTAACACTTGGCTAAAAGGGGGTATACCAAGGTGTCAGTCCCTTGCCCCCCCCCCCCCATGACAACGAGGATTTTCAGCACATGTATATTATACCTAAATCTATATATAATTCCAAATTTTCCATATAATTTCAAACGTCATTCCAACGCGTTTAAAATCATTCCAAACGTCATTCCAAGTCATTCCAAGGTCATTCCAAATGTCATTTTAACTCTTTCCAAAAGTCATTCCTCCAACTCATTCCAAATTATTCCAAATGTCATTCCAACTCATTCCAATTGGTCACACATAACCAGCTTTTCGCTATTCCAATCCACACATCCACTCCGCCATTCCAATCCGCATATCCATTCCGAGGGTTTAGAAAGCTCGGATGAAAACAATGTTTGGCGAGAGGGGTGTATCTAAAATACGTTCATGACCAAATAAGACGTCTAATCTATGGACAGCTGAGTAAGGGTCCAGGAGTTTAATTTTAAGTTTTCTTTATTTCGGGTTTTCGAAAATCTCTAGGTTTTTTAAATTTTAGTTACGATTTCTACTGCCCTGTTTGATCTGAAAACGGCAATTTTTCAAATTCGAATCCGACGGATTTTTTTTTTAATCCGTCGGATTCGAATTTGCTCAAAAAACGTCGAAGTTTGAATGTCGTTGGATTCGAATTCGAACTTCGTCACATCCCTACTTATCATCCAGTATTTTAATTAGTTATTGTCTTTGCTTAGTGAAAGTTTTCAACTTTAATAAAGCCTTTATCCCAAACAATAAGATTGCCTGTCACTAGAACTTTACTTTTCCTATAAGTAACGTTAATCTGATGTATGACTGCCATCAGTGGCGTCACTAGGTGGGTGCGGACCGCACCGGGTGACACCAACAAAGGGGTGACAAAAAAAAGGAACTATTCTAAATATCACGCTAAAGAGTGTGTAACATCTCACCTGCCAAATCAACCAGCCCTAAAAATGGATGGCGCTAGGTTAAGGTGCCAAACGCAGACGCTCATCAGACACCATAAAAGGTGTTGGTTGATTTAGACAGCAGGACGGTGGCCATGGAAGTCGGAATCCGCTAAGGAGTGTGTAACAACTCACCTGCCGAATCAACCAGCCCTGAAAATGGATGGCGCTAGAGCGTCGGAAAAAGGGCTCATTACCCCGAAGCAAGGAGGCTTCCGGCGGGGTAAGAGTGCGATGGACATGGTCACGCTTCTCGTCCAAGCAATAGCCGACGGCTTTCAGAAAGCTGAGTCAACGGCGGTAGTTTTCCTAGATCTCAGGCAGGCTTACGATCGAGTCTGGCGACCAGGACTATTGTTGAAGCTACAGCGGCTGGGTGTCACCGCTGAGATGTACATTTGGTTACGCAGTTTTCTCAGTAATCGTACTATCACGACACGCGTTGGGAACAGCGTGTCGAGGAAACGGACCCTCGAACAGGGTCTCCCACAGGGCTCGGCCCTCAGTTGTACATTGTTCCTAGCTTTCATCAATGACCTGCCTGAGTTTCTGGGTTGTAAAAGCCTACTGTATGCTGACGACCTAGCGATCTGGAAGACCGGAAAGAGTGCCTCAGTCCTTGAGAGAGCACTCCAGAAGGACCTGACTACGGTCGGCTGTTATACTAGGATGTGGGGGCTAGAGATTAACGTCTCGAAGACCGACTACTCGCTGTTTACCATGGGCACGAGTATCCTTAAGGAGCCATTTAGACTGGAGGTAGAGGGTGAGGTTCTTGCTCTGGAACCTAAGCCCAAGTACCTGGGAGTTACACTTGACAGAAAGCTTACTCTCTGCACACATCTTTCGGAGGTTGCCCGCTGCGCTTCTGATAGACTGAATATTGTCAAGAAGTTGGCGAGCACGTCCTGGGGGGCTCGAGCAGATGTCCTGAGGTCACTGTACATGGGTGCAGTAAGGTCTCAGATAGATTACAGCCAGGTTGTGCAGGTCTATGGGTCAAAGTCCTCTTTAGAGGCCCTAGACGTTGTACAAAACCAGGCTCTCCGGCTGATCACAGGCACTTTCCGAACGGCACCCACAGCAGCGGTGGAAATCATGGCAAATGTGCCACCTCTGGGTATCCGTAGAGAGCAGGCCGTTATAACCGCTTACGAGCGGTTTAAGCGGCAGGAGGAGACCTCGGTCCTAAGGGAGATGGTCGATGGCTGGGTGGAAAGGAAGCGGCTCTCGATGCAGTCTTTCATGCACCACGCAGAAAGACTTGCCTCCGAGATCAAGCTGCCGACCGACCGCCTAATGCTAGAGACAGTCTCTAAGGTTCCTCCTGGCGAGGCTTTCTACATGCCTGAGGTACGCACGTCCCTGGTTGAAACCAATGCTGGGAACGCAAAGGATCGCCGAACCATCACGGATGTAGCTATGGAGATAATTGGAACCTATTCAGGGAACGCTATACTGGCCTATACTGATGCTTCTGTATCCAGTAGAGACGGCCGGACAAGCGCCTCGTTTGGGGTCCACATCACTCTCCCACAAACTGGCTTTGTGAAAGACCATGCTGGCCTATGTGGGTCGCTATGTGCTTACGAGGCAGAGATGACAGCCATTACTGAGGCAGTGGACCACATAGGGGAGTTAATTGGTGAGGGTACTTTGCCTGCTCTGGACATTGTCATCCTCACTGACGCGCTCTCTGTTCTCCAAGCTGTAAAAGGGACAGGAGAATGGCCGCTTCTGCTGGAAGCCATGCTGATGGCAATACAGGGTCTTGTGTCCCAACATAACGTGCATGTGACCCTTCAATGGGTCCCCGGGCATGCGGACGTGCCCGGCAATGAAAGGGCAGACGGCATTGCCAAGGCAATAGTCCAGTCGACAGATTCCCAAGTGCTGCCCATGAGTGCACGAAAGAGCTCATTTGAGGCAGCACGTTCCATGATCTGCCTCTTTGGACAATCGAAGTGGTTCTCGGGCTGGGCTCATGGGGTGAACGGACTTAAGATCCGGCAAGTCCTAGAGCGGCCGTCCAAAACTGACCCGTGGTGGAAGCTCAGGCGTGTCGAGCAGGCGCTAATTGCCCAGCTCCGTACTGGGCACTGTCCTATTGGCGCGTACTTTGGGAGGTTGAGGCCCAATAGCGACACCCTTTGCAGACACTGCAGAGAAGTGGAGGAAACCGTAGATCATTTGCTTTTCGAGTGCCCCGGACTGGCGGACCACAGGGTGGACCAGTCCGGAAGCTTGCTGGCCATCGGGCTCTATGGCAGTCTCCAGATGTTGAGAGACACAGCAAGTCTGATCTCACGGGCTCTAAGAGACTAAGTCTCAGCCCGCAGATAAACTGAGAGAGTTCAAAGAGAGAGAGAGAGAGCGTCGGACCCCTCCCCGTGCATGTCGCCAATGGTGAACTTTACTTGCCATCGGTCCTAGTGCATGTGGGCAGGAGAAGCCAGCGTCTTTACGTCTTGTGTGTCTTGGCTGGGATGTGTTGCTCTCGACAACTTTCCCCAGGTGGCCCTTAAAACCCAGAACCTCCTAGCGGTCCGGGCGGACAACGGTAGCCTTGCTCTGGGCTAACGGCTAATCTGGGAGCACGAAAGTGCAACACTGCGAAAAGCGTACCACGACTGTGCTTGGCCGGTACCCCCGGCTTCCCAGTACTGGAACGCGAGGACTATTGAGATGCGGTCTCGCGACCCCCCAACCTTGAGGGGCCTTGAGCCATTTCGGAACATAACATGACACTGAAAGTGAAGGTTACGTAAGAACGAGATCCGTACGGCGCGGAATCCTCGGCTATTAGTCTCGAAAAAACCCAAACCCTAGGAACGGGTAAAGGCTTGCAAAACGAAACTTGGCGGCATCGTCTCTGACGTGGGTCAATCGCATCGGACCTCTACAGTACGCGTGGCTGGTCGGGGCTGTTCGTCTGGAGGATACTTCCTTAGACCCACACCCGACCGGCACTATGGGGGCTCAGGCCATCCCTAAGTGCTGGTCGGCCTCATGTCTGACAGAAGACAATAAAGACTGTCAAATTGACCGTTATTTGGTGATCCAAATAGAAAGTAACGTTGGGCCTCCCTGCTCTGGGAAGCTCCCTGCTCTGGGAACAAAGCGAAATCTGAAAGTGTCTCTTAGGTAATGCCGATACCTACGCCACCAGCCCACCCCGCTCTGGAGGGCACCTGAACGCTCTTAGGTGAATGGTGGTGGGAAGCCCGCAAGGGAACTGCTAAACGCTCCCCCGCTGCAGGAAGAGCGCGGGAAGTGAACCCTGGTGTACTCGATACTGTGACCGAACGCTGGTATTGCACGGAGCCAGCCCCTCGACGGCAGATCGGGGTTTCGAGGAAAAAGGTACGCCAACCCACTCTCATTCCGAGAGATCAGACATGTCCGGCGGTAGGCACGCCCCGGCACTGGTTTAACCTGGGTCGAGGCAAGGGAGGCAACTGAGCTGCTCTGCTTACTTGTCAGACCACCCAACCCGCCCCTCCCTGGGGCACCCGAAAAGCAGATGGAAAAAGATAAGGAAAGGAAAAAAGCGGGTCTGGGCAGCACCCAAACATGCCTCGATGGATGGTTAGGGGGCGGTAGGGCCGCCATCGGTAAAAGTTCGACTACTCGCCCCGGTGCCACGACTTCGGCTGAAAGGTCTGGCATCGTAAAAATGGCTACTTTCGGCTCAGCACGAGAACCACTAAGACGGATCGAAGGCACTGAGTGTCCACCGTCTGTTAAGCGAAGAAATGGGAGTCGCGCCCCATCACAGGTGAAGGCCAAGCTAGGTCAGGCAAGGCCCCTGGGAACAGTTGATTGCTCTGTCAACCTAACCCAGGCACGAGTGACCGCTGAACAGCGCTGCGAGGGAATTCGCACACCCTCACAAGAGGCTGTGGCAGGTCGAGCCCGGCCCCTGGCTAGTGTTGACTGCTCTGTCAACACGAAACCAGAACGTACGACCACGCGGAGACGAGGGGGAGGCAGACCCCCAAAAGTGGCTGTGGCAGGTCGAGCCCAGCCCTCGGGTAACGCTGGCTGCTCTTCCAGCGGAAAACCGACCGAAACGACCAGCAGGGTACTGTTAACGGGGCTGGATAGATGGCTTGCTCCGCCGCTGGTACCCGGCGAGACGAAAGAGACTGGGAACTGTCAAGCCCAGCCCTCGGCGATAAACGCTGATTGCTCTGTCAGCGGGAAGCCGAAAGTCATGGACCGCAGGTCACTGTTACCGGGTGTAGCCGAAAGCTCCCCGCCTGAGGTGGCCGGCACCAAGACTGACATAGGCAGGGCACTGCCAACGGGTGTAGCCGAAAGCTCCCCGCCTATGGTGCCCGGCGAGACAAAAGAGACTGGGAACTGTCAAGCCCAGCCCTCGGCGATAAACGCTGATTGCTCTGTCAGCGGGAAGCCGAAAGTCATGGACCGCAGGTCACTGTTACCGGGTGTAGCCGAAAGCTCCCCGCCTGAGGTGGCCGGCACCAAGACTGACATAGGCAGGGCACTGCCAACGGGTGTAGCCGAAAGCTCCCCGCCTATGGTGCCCGGCGAGACAAAAGAGACTGGGAACTGTCAAGCCCAGCCCTCGGCGATAAACGCTGATTGCTCTGTCAGCGGGAAGCCGAAAGTTGAGGAGAGCAGGTCACTGTTACCGGGTGTAGCCGAAAGCTCCCCGCCTGAGGTGGCCGGCACCACAACTGACAAGCGAAGACTTGGGAAACGCTCTGGTAAGGCTCAATTCAGGATTGTCCACCTGAATGTCCGGGGTCTCATCCCCAAGAGCCTAGAAGTCGCAAAACTTTTGAACGAGAATGACGTGGATGTTGCAATGTTACAAGAGTGCATCCTTGGACTTAGGACGGTCCACATCACTGGCTATTCGTGCTTCCGTTGTGGGTGTAAGAACTGCAGGGGATTGGTGACCCTGGTCAGAAATACGCTAAATGCTCAGCCGAGCAGCGCCCACGGTCCACGCGGAAAAACGGATACGCTTGCGGTGGATGTTTATAAGGATGGGAGGAAGTACCATTGTGTCAACGTGTACAATCCCCCCAAGACGGAGCTCAGTCTAATAACAGCTGAGGATACTCTGCTTGGCACCTTCGTATGTGGTGATTTCAACGCCATGTCTCCGGCATGGGGATATGAACGCACTGACGCGGCTGGCCGGAGGATTGAGGAGATTTGTAATATTACAAGTCTAGTTAGGTTGCAGGACCATGAGTCTGTACCCACCTTGCTGCACGGTGCGAGTGGGAGCGAAACGAGACCTGACTTAACACTCGTCTCGGCTGACCTGGCCTGTAACACATCTTTCCGTGTGCTAGATTGCATCGGTAGTGATCATAAACCCGTTCTCGTCTCAGTGGATATTCCTCCACCTGAGAGAAACCCAGGAGCTAAGCACAGGTGCTGGGTTTATTCAAAAGCAAATTGGGACGCCTTCAAGGCTGCAGGAGACGCAGCCTTGGAGAGGGTAGATACCGAGTGTGGAACAGTCGACGTTGTTTACAAGGAGATCACTGAAGCGATCTTAGGTGCCGCACGTAGGACGATCCCAAAGAGCCTACCGAAACGTAAGTTCAGACCATTTTGGACTACAGCCCTTGCAAGGTTAGTTCGGCAAAGACAAGCCGCTCGTAAGAAAGCTTGTCGATTGAAAACGGCTGAGGCGCGCCGTGAGTACAATAAACTAACTGAACAAGTAAAAAGGGCGTCTGCTGAGGCCAAAAAGCAGAAATGGACTGATACATGCGAGAAGTTGGATCTAAGGGAAAGCCAAAAGACGTGGAAATTACTGAAAGACTTGACCCAGGCTGGGACGGTCAGAACTGGCGCCCCGTTGCAAACAGACTCAGGCCTGACGGCTAGCGATAGCAAGAAGGCCGAAGTGCTTAACAAGCACTTTGCAGAGGTCAGCAAGTCGAGTAAGAAGAGTACACTGTCCAAGGCTTTGGATAAAGTCCGACGAGTCAAAGAGAAGGCTGAGTTTGGCACGGAAAATCAAGACACGTTCAGAGCCCCATTCTCTGCCAATGAACTGGAATACGCAGTCAGGAAGTGTCGCATGAGAAAGGCCCCAGGCAGTGACTTGATCAGTAATGAGATGATCACACACCTCGGGGCAGCGGGACAAGCAAAGCTGCTCCAGTTTGTCAATCGCACGTGGTTGACCGGAGAACTCCCTCAGAGGTGGAGGGAGGCTGTCATAGTGCCGGTACTTAAAAAAGGGAAAAAGACTGACCAAGCAGAAAGCTACCGTCCTATCTCCCTCACTTCATGTGTTGGGAAAGTAGCAGAACGCATGGTCAACCGAAGGTTGATGTGGTTCCTAGAGGAAAAAGGGCTCATTACCCCGAAGCAAGGAGGCTTCCGGCGGGGTAAGAGTGCGATGGACATGGTCACGCTTCTCGTCCAAGCAATAGCCGACGGCTTTCAGAAAGCTGAGTCAACGGCGGTAGTTTTCCTAGATCTCAGGCAGGCTTACGATCGAGTCTGGCGACCAGGACTATTGTTGAAGCTACAGCGGTTGGGTGTCACCGCTGAGATGTACATATGGTTACGCAGTTTCCTCAGTAATCGTACTATCACGACACGCGTTGGGAACAGCGTGTCGAGGAAACGGACCCTCGAACAGGGTCTCTCACAGGGCTCGGCCCTCAGTTGTACATTGTTCCTAGCTTTCATCAATGACCTGCCTGAGTTTCTGGGTTGTAAAAGCCTACTGTATGCTGACGACCTAGCGATCTGGAAGACCGGAAAGAGTGGCTCAGTCCTTGAGAGAGCGCTCCAGAAGAATCTGACTACGGTCGGCTGTTATACTAGGATGTGGGGGCTAGAGATTAACGTCTCGAAGACCGTCTACTCGCTGTTTACCATGGGCACGAGTATCCTTAAGGAGCCATTTAGACTGGAGGTAGAGGGTGAGGTTCTTGCTCTGGAACCTAAGCCCAAGTACCTGGGAATTACACTTGACAGAAAGCTTACTCTCTGCACACATCTTTCGGAGGTTGCCCGCTGCGCCTCTGATAGACTGAATAATGTCAAGAAGTTGGCGAGCACGTCCTGGGGGGCTCGAGCAGATGTCCTGAGGTCACTGTACATGGGTGCAGTAAGGTCTCAGATAGATTACAGCCAGGTTGTGCAGGTCTATGGGTCAAAGTCCTCTTTAGAGGCCCTAGACGTTGTACAAAACCAGGCTCTCCGGCTGATCACAGGCACTTTCCGAACGGCACCCACAGCAGCGGTGGAAATCATGGCAAATGTGCCACCTCTGGGTATCCGTAGAGAGCAGGCCGTTATAACCGCTTACGAGCGGTTTAAGCGGCAGGAGGAGACCTCGGTCCTAAGGGAGATGGTCGATGGCTGGGTGGAAAGGAAGCGGCTCTCGATGCAGTCTTTCATGCACCACGCAGAAAGACTTGCCTCCGAGATCAAGCTGCCGACCGACCGCCTAATGCTAGAGACAGTCTCTAAGGTCCCTCCTGGCGAGGCTTTCTACATGCCTGAGGTACGCACGTCCCTGGTTGAAACCAATGCTGGGAACGCAAAGGATCGCCGAACCATCACGGATGTAGATATGGAGATGATTGGAACCTATTCAGGGAACGCTATACTGGCCTATACTGATGCTTCTGTATCCAGTAGAGACGGCCGGACAAGCGCCTCGTTTGGGGTCCACATCACTCTCCCACAAACTGGCTTTGTGAAAGACCATGCTGGCCTATGTGGGTCGCTCTGTGCTTACGAGGCAGAGATGACAGCCATTACTGAGGCAGTGGACCACATAGGGGAGTTAATTGGTGAGGGTACTTTGCCTGCTCTGGACATTGTCATCCTCACTGACGCGCTCTCTGTTCTCCAAGCTGTAAAAGGGACAGGAGAATGGCCGCTTCTGCTGGAAGCCATGCTGATGGCAATACAGGGTCTTGTGTCCCAACATAACGTGCATGTGACCCTTCAATGGGTTCCCGGTCATGCGGACGTGCCCGGTAATGTAAGGGCAGACGGCATTGCCAAGGCAATAGTCCAGTCGACAGATTCTCAAGTGCTGCCCGTGAGTGCAAGAAAGAGCTCATTTGAGGCAGCACGTTCCATGATCTGCCTCTTTGGACAATAGAAGTGGTTCTCGGGCTGGGCTCATGGGTTGAACGGACTTAAGATCCGGCAAGTCCTAGAGCGGCCGTCCAAAACTGACCCGTGGTGGAAGCTTAGGCGTGTCGAGCAAGCGCTAATTGCCCAGTTCCGTACTGGGCATTGTCCTATGGGCGCGTACTTTGGGAGGTTGAGGCCCAATAGCGACACCCTTTGCAGACACTGCAGGGAAGTGGAGGAAACCGTAGATCATTTGCTTTTCGAGTGCCCCGGACTGGCGGACCACAGGGTGGACCAGTCCGGAAGCTTGCTGGCCATCGGGCTCTATGGCAGTCTCCAGATGTTGAGAGACACAGCAAGTCTGATCTCACGGGCTCTAAGAGACTAAGTCTCAGCCCGCAAATTACTGAGAGAGTTCAAAGAGAGAGAGAGCGTCGGACCCCTCCCTGTGCATGTCGCCAATGGTGAACATTACTTGCCATCGGTCCTAGTGCATATGGGCAGGAGACGCCAGTGCCTTTACGTCTTGGCTGGGATGTGTTGCTCTCGACAACTTTCCCCAGGTGGAGTCTTGGTGTCAGACCTCCCCATGCATGCCGCCGGCTGTGAACTTTACTTGCACCGGCCATAAGGCGTGGGGCTGGGGACGCCAAGCCTAGTGTGTCTTGGCTGGGATGTGTTGCTCTTGACAACTTTCCCCAGGTGGCCCTTAAAACCCAGAACCTCCTAGCGGTCCGGGCGGACAACGGTAGTCTTGCTCTGGGCTAACGGCTAATCTGGGAGCACGAAAGTGCAAAACTGCGAAAAGCGTACCATGGCTGTGTGTGGCTGGCACCCCGGCTTCCCAGTACTGGAACGCAAGGACTCTAGAGATGTGGTTCACGACCCTCCGTTCTTGGGGCGGCATGAACTGTCTCAGACCATAATAGGGCACTGAAAGTGAAGGTTACGTAAAAACGAGATCCGTACAGCACGGTACCCTCGACTACTAGTCTCGAAAAACCCAAACCCTAGGAATGGGTAAGGGCTTGCAAAACGAAACATGGCGGCATCGTCTCTGACGTGGGTCAATCGCATCGGACCTTTTCGGACCTTTACAGTACGCGTGGCGCTCAGCGTGTCGCTGTTCGTCTGGAGGATACTTCCTGAGACCCACACCCGGCCGGTACTATGGGGGCTGAGGTCATCCCTAGGTGCTGGCCGGCCTCATGTCTGACAAAAGACAATAAAGACTTTCAAAATTGTCCGTTAATTGGTGATCCAAATAGAAAGTAACGTTGGGCCTCCTTGCTCTGGGAGGCTCCCTGCTCTGGGAACAACGCGAAATCTAAAAGTGTCTCTTAGGTAATGCCACTACCTACGCCACCAGCCCACCCCGCTCTGGAGGGCACCTGAACGCTCTTAGGTGAATGGTGGTGGGGAGCCCGCAAGGGAACTGCTAAACGCTCCCCCGCTGCAGGACGAGCGCGGGAAGTGAACCCTGGTGTACTCGATACTGTGGCCGAACGCTGGTATTGCACGGAGCCAGCCCCTCGATGGCAGATCGGGGTTTCAAGGAAAAAGGTACGCTAACCCACTCTCATTCCGAGAGATCAGACATGTCCGGCGGTAGGCACGCCCCGGCACTGGTTTAACCTGGGTCGAGGCAAGGGAGGCAATTGAGCTGCTCTGCTTACTTGCCTCCCTGGGGCACCCAAAAAGCAAATGGATAAGGACAAGAAAAGGATTAAAGCGGGTCTGGGCAGCACCCAAACATGCCTCGATGGATAGTTAGGGGGCGGTAGGGCCACCATCGAAAAAAGTTTGACTACTCGCCCCGGTGCCACGACTTTGGCTGAAAGGTCTGGCATCGCAAAAATGGTTACTTTCGGCTTAGCTCGAGAACCACTAAGACGGATCGAAGGCACTGAGTGTCCACCGTCTGGTTTACTGGATAAGCGAACAGATGGGAGTCGCGTCCCATCACAGGTGAAGGCCAAGCTAGGTCAGGCAAGGCCCCTGGGAAAGGTCGATTGCTCTGTCAACTTGACCCAGGCACGAGTGACCGCTGAACAGCGCTGCGAGGGAATTCGCACACCCTCACAAGAGGCTGAGGCAGATCGAGCCCGGTCCCTGGCTAGTGTTGTCTGCTCTGTCGGCATGAAACCAGAACGTACGACCACGCGGAGACGAGGGGGAGGCAGACCCCCAAAAGTGGCTGTGGCAGGTCGAGCCCAGTCCTCGGGTAACGCTGGCTGCTCTTCCAGCGGAAAACCGATCGTAACGACCAGCAGGGTACCGCTAACGGGGCTGAATAGATGGCTTGCTCCGCCGCTGGTACCCGGCGGGAGAATGAGATGCAGGGCGGAAGGTAGTCGGCCTCTACCCCTGGGGAACCCTACCAAGGGCAACCCAGACACTGTGCGCACCCCTGAGGTGCACCCCGACAGCACGGTAATCGACTCTGGCAGGGTAACAGAGAGGGGAGACGCTACTCGCCGAACCCCACCGATGGTACCCTGCGCGACGAAAGAGACTGGGAACTGTCAAGCCCAGCCCTCGGCGATAAACGCTGATTGCTCTGTCAGCGGGAAGCCGAAAGTCATGGACCGCAGGTCACTGTTACCGGGTGTAGCCGAAAGCTCCCCGCCTGAGGTGGCCGGCACCAAGACTGACATAGGCAGGGCACTGCCAACGGGTGTAGCCGAAAGCTCCCCGCCTATGGTGCCCGGCGAGACAAAAGAGACTGGGAACTGTCAAGCCCAGCCCTCGGCGATAAACGCTGATTGCTCTGTCAGCGGGAAGCCGAAAGTTGAGGAGAGCAGGTCACTGTTACCGGGTGTAGCCGAAAGCTCCCCGCCTGAGGTGGCCGGCACCACAACTGACAAGCGAAGACTTGGGAAACGCTCTGGTAAGGCTCAATTCAGGATTGTCCACCTGAATGTCCGGGGTCTCATCCCCAAGAGCCTAGAAGTCGCAAAACTTTTGAACGAGAATGACGTGGATGTTGCAATGTTACAAGAGTGCATCCTTGGACTTAGGACGGTCCACATCACTGGCTATTCGTGCTTCCGTTGTGGGTGTAAGAACTGCAGGGGATTGGTGACCCTGGTCAGAAATACGCTAAATGCTCAGCCGAGCAGCGCCCACGGTCCACGCGGAAAAACGGATACGCTTGCGGTGGATGTTTATAAGGATGGGAGGAAGTACCATTGTGTCAACGTGTACAATCCCCCCAAGACGGAGCTCAGTCTAATAACAGCTGAGGATACTCTGCTTGGCACCTTCGTATGTGGTGATTTCAACGCCATGTCTCCGGCATGGGGATATGAACGCACTGACGCGGCTGGCCGGAGGATTGAGGAGATTTGTAATATTACAAGTCTAGTTAGGTTGCAGGACCATGAGTCTGTACCCACCTTGCTGCACGGTGCGAGTGGGAGCGAAACGAGACCTGACTTAACACTCGTCTCGGCTGACCTGGCCTGTAACACATCTTTCCGTGTGCTAGATTGCATCGGTAGTTATCATAAACCCGTTCTCGTCTCAGTGGATATTCCTCCACCTGAGAGAAACCCAGGAGCTAAGCACAGGTGCTGGGTTTATTCAAAAGCAAATTGGGACGCCTTCAAGGCTGCAGGAGACGCAGCCTTGGAGAGGGTAGATACCGAGTGTGGAACAGTCGACGTTGTTTACAAGGAGATCACTGAAGCGATCTTAGGTGCCGCACGTAGGACGATCCCAAAGAGCCTACCGAAACGTAAGTTCAGACCATTTTGGACTACAGCCCTTGCAAGGTTAGTTCGGCAAAGACAAGCCGCTCGTAAGAAAGCTTGTCGATTGAAAACGGCTGAGGCGCGCCGTGAGTACAATAAACTAACTGAACAAGTAAAAAGGGCGTCTGCTGAGGCCAAAAAGCAGAAATGGACTGATACATGCGAGAAGTTGGATCTAAGGGAAAGCCAAAAGACGTGGAAATTACTGAAAGACTTGACCCAGGCTGGGACGGTCAGAACTGGCGCCCCGTTGCAAACGGACTCAGGCCTGACGGCTAGCGATAGCAAGAAGGCCGAAGTGCTTAACAGGCACTTTGCAGAGGTCAGCAAGTCGAGTAAGAAGAGTACACTGTCCAAGGCTTTGGATAAAGTCCGACGAGTCAAAGAGAAGGCTGAGTTTGGCACGGAAAATCGAGACACGTTCAGAGCCCCATTCTCTGCCAATGAACTGGAATACGCAGTCAGGAAGTGTCGCATGAGAAAGGCCCCAGGCAGTGACTTGATCAGTAATGAGATGATCACACACCTCGGGGCAGCGGGACAAGCAAAGCTGCTCTAGTTTGTCAATCGCACGTGGTTGACCGGAGAACTCCCTCAGGTGGAGGGAGGCTGTCATAGTGCCGGTACTTAAAAAAGGGAAAAAGACTGACCAAGCAGAAAGCTACCGTCCTATCTCCCTCACTTCATGTGTTGGGAAAGTAGCAGAACGCATGGTCAACCGAAGGTTGATGTGGTTCCTAGAGGAAAAATGGCTCATTATCCCGAAGCAAGGAGGCTTCCGGCGGGGTAAGAGTACGATGGACATGGTCACGCTTCTCGTCCAAGCAATAGCCGACGGCTTTCAGAAAGCTGAGTCAACGGCGGTAGTTTTCCTAGATCTCAGGCAGGCTTACGATCGAGTCTGGCGACCAGGACTATTGTTGAAGCTACAGCGGTTGGGTGTCACCGCTGAGATGTACATTTGGTTACGCAGTTTCCTCAGTAATCGTACTATCACGACACGCGTTGGGAACAGCGTGTCGAGGAAACGGACCCTCGAACAGGGTCTCCCACAGGGCTCGGCCCTCAGTTGTACATTGTTCCTAGCTTTCAACAATGACCTGCCTGAGTTTCTGTGTTGTAAAAGCCTACTGTATGCTGACGACCTAGCGATCTGGAAGACCGGAAAGAGTGCCTCAGTCCTTGAGAGAGCACTCCAGAAGGACCTGACTACGGTCGGCTGTTATACTAGGATGTGGGGGCTAGAGATTAACGTCTCGAAGACCGTCTACTCGCTGTTTACCATGGGCACGAGTATCCTTAAGGAGCCATTTAGACTGGAGGTAGAGGGTGAGGTTCTTGCTCTGGAACCTAAGCCCAAGTACCTGGGAATTACACTTGACAGAAAGCTTACTCTCTGCACACATCTTTCGGAGGTTGCCCGCTGCGCCTCTGATAGACTGAATATTGTCAAGAAGTTGGCGAGCACGTCCTGGGGGGCTCGAGCAGATGTCCTGAGGTCACTGTACATGGGTGCAGTAAGGTCTCAGATAGATTACAGCCAGGTTGTGCAGGTCTATGGGTCAAAGTCCTCTTTAGAGGCCCTAGACGTTGTACAAAACCAGGCTCTCCGGCTGATCACAGGCACTTTCCGAACGGCACCCACAGCAGCGGTGGAAATCATGGCAAATGTGCCACCTCTGGGTATCCGTAGAGAGCAGGCCGTTATAACCGCTTACGAGCGGTTTAAGCGGCAGGAGGAGACCTCGGTCCTAAGGGAGATGGTCGATGGCTGGGTGGAAAGGAAGCGGCTCTCGATGCAGTCTTTCATGCACCACGCAGAAAGACTTGCCTCCGAGATCAAGCTGCCGACCGACCGCCTAATGCTAGAGACAGTCTCTAAGGTCCCTCCTGGCGAGGCTTTCTACATGCCTGAGGTACGCACGTCCCTGGTTGAAACCAATGCTGGGAACGCAAAGGATCGCCGAACCATCACGGATGTAGCTATGGAGATGATTGGAACCTATTCAGGAAACGCTATACTGGCCTATACTGATGCTTCTGTATCCAGTAGAGACGGCCGGACAAGCGCCTCGTTTGGGGTCCACATCACTCTCCCACAAACTGGCTTTGTGAAAGACCATGCTGGCCTATGTGGGTCGCTATGTGCTTACGAGGCAGAGATGACAGCCATTACTGAGGCAGTGGACCACATAGGGGAGTTAATTGGTGAGGGTACTTTGCCTGCTCTGGACATTGTCATCCTCACTGACGCGCTCTCTGTTCTCCAAGCTGTAAAAGGGACAGGAGAATGGCCGCTTCTGCTGGAAGCCATGCTGATGGCAATACAGGGTCTTGTGTCCCAACATAACGTGCATGTGACCCTTCAATGGGTTCCCGGGCATGCGGACGTGCCCGGTAATGAAAGGGCAGACGGCATTGCCAAGGCAATAGTCCAGTCGACAGATTCCCAAGTGCTGCCCGTGAGTGCAAGAAAGAGCTCATTTGAGGCAGCACGTTCCATGATCTGCCTCTTTGGACAATCGAAGTGGTTCTCGGGCTGGGCTCATGGGGTGAACGGACTTAAGATCCGGCAAGTCCTAGAGCGGCCGTCCAAAACTGACCCGTGGTGGAAGCTTAGGCGTGTCGAGCAAGCGCTAATTGCCCAGTTCCGTACTGGGCACTGTCCTATTGGCGCGTACTTTGGGAGGTTGAGGCCCAATAGCGACACCCTTTGCAGACACTGCAGGGAAGTGGAGGAAACCGTAGATCATTTGTTTTCGAGTGCCCCGGACTGGCGGACCACAGGGTGGACCAGTCCGGAAGCTTGCTGGCCATCGGGCTTTATGGCAGTCTCCAGATGTTGAGAGACACAGCAAGTCTGATCTCACGGGCTCTAAGAGACTAAGTCTCAGCCCGCAGATTACTGAGAGAGTTCAAAGAAAGAGATAGATAGAGAGAGAGAGAGAGAGAGAGAGAGAATCGGAGTTAAAGTCCCGACACTAGCCCGCCATAGATTCTTATGTATGTGTTGTACTCGGCCCTCTCAACTCCAGTACCTCCCCGTGGTCCGAGTGGCCCCACTATGCAAGGCGCCCTGCTCTGGGAACAGTGGCTAAATCTTGAGAGTCCTCTTTAGGAAACTGCGTTAATCGGCACCACCGGCCCACTCTTGCTCTCGGGAACAGTGGGAAAACCAGTCCGTATGGAAAATGCTTTTAGTTCCCGCTGCAGAACGTGCACGGGAAGTGAGTCTCGGTGCAATCGATACTGTTTCCGAATGCTGGCAAATTCCGTGAGATAACTTGTCCGGTGGTAAGTGGCCCGGCATGGGTCCGTACCTGGGAAGCAATAAACCGCTCTGCTTACCTGTCAGACAACACAACCAGTCCCTCCCCCAGGGCACTCAAAAAAACACAATTAATAGGAAATCGAAAAAGAATAACGTGGGTTTGGGCAGCACCCAAACATGCCTCGATGGATTGTTAGGGGGCTGTAGAGTCGCCATAGGGAAAAAAAAGTCGATTAATTGCCCCGGTACCACGACGCTGGCTTAAAGGTCTGGTATCGTAAAATGGTTACTTTCGGCCCAACTCGAGAACCGTTAAGGGTTGAGGCAACGCAGGCCCTTCCTGCGGAGGATGGCACATGCTTCTTTCGTCACACTTGTCATATGCGCGGACTGGGGGATTCGCACCCCCTCTCCACCTTTAGAAGCTGAGCTAGGTTAGGCTAGGCCCACGGGAAATGCCGAATGTTCTGTAGACAGAACCTCATCTCAAGTGACCGCAGAACGGCACTACGAGGGAAGTCGAACACCCTTTTCAGTGGCCTTGGAAATTCGCGCTGGTCCCAGGTTCCACGCGACGGTGCTGGGTCTTTGTAAAGGCAAATTGGGACGCCTTGAGGGTGGCTACTGATGCCGCCTTGGAGAGCAGTTGACGTTGTTTACAAGGAGATCACTGAAGCAATCTTGGGTGCCGCACGTAGGACGGTCCCTCGAAGTCTTCCGAAAAGTAGGTACATGCCATCCCTTACAAAGTTAGTGAGACTGAGGCAAGAAGTCGTAGGAGAGCGAGCAGAAAGAAAACGGTTGCGGCGCGCAGCGAGTGTCACGGGCCTCTTGCGGGATCCATGTGATCGTTGTCTACGAGTATGATCACCTACTGAGTTTTGGCCAGTATTTGTATTTTACCCAGCCACGTGGTTCCACAGGAAGCGCACAACAAACAAGAAGTGAGAACACAACAAGTACCAGTACAACGAGTTGTGTTTATTTACATCAAGCCTACATTTACAAGGTGCCCTAAAAAGGGCAAGTAGCTTCATCGGTTACTACATCGATAATATGTTAAACCCAAAAGGACCACACAGGTTTAATCTCTTACCTGCGACTGGTAGTTCTAAAAAGAACTCAGAACTTAGCTGGTCGAACTCTTGAGTGAAAACATCTAAGTCCCACATGCTCAGTCTTTTCACCAATCCAGGCTCGGGTCGAGCTGACTGCCTCGCGAGCCGTGTAGGCCACACCCATCACGTGTGGTCAGTTGTAACCTTCAAGCGTGTGGGCGATAAAGGACAGAGAGCTCACCCCTCTCCAGCTTGAATCTGACAAGGGTACCAATTCCATCACCCTTGTCTACGTTGATCTTTCCCAATTGACGTCAGTGCTAAGTGGGTTAATTCTCCTAGCGCTAGACGGTGTTGGCCACATTGCGAAACTTAGGAAGACCAACGCCTTTGACTATCCCCTTTGTTATCTCCCCGAGTCGATGATGCAACACGAGGGGGGATAAGGAAATAGGAGAGGGCTATATTTCATCCCCAAAAACTCACAGAATGTGACAGCGAGTACAATACGCTAGCTGAGAAAGTCAAAAGGGCGTCTGCTGAGGCCAAAAGGCAGAAATGGACCGATACTTGCAAGAAGTTGGATTTGAGGGAATACCAAAAGGCATGAAAACTTCTGAAAAATTGACCACCGCTGGGGCGGTCAAAACCGCCGCCCCGATGCAAACGGACTCAGGTCTGACAGCTAGTGATAGCAAGAAGGCCGAAGTGCTTAACAAGCACTTTTTAGAGGTAAGTAGGTCAAGTAAGAGGAGTACACTGTCTAAGGCACTGGATAAAGTCCGACGGGTCAAAGAGAAGGCTGAGTTTGGTACGGAAAATCATGACACGTCCAGAGCCCCATTCTCTGTCAGCGAATTGGCATATGCAGTCAGGTAGTGTCGCATGAGGACGTCACCAGGTAGCGACCAGATCAGTAATGAATTGGTTGCACACCTCGGGGCAAATGGAAAAGAAAAGCTCCTCCAATTTATCAACCGCATGTGGATATCCACAGAGGTGGAGGGAGGCTGTCATAGTCCCGGTACTTAAAAAAGGGAAACATCCAAAAGAATGCTGGCCTATTTATTTCAATTTGTATGTTGGGAAGGTAGCGGAACGCATTGTAAACAAGAGGTTGATTTAGTACATAGAGGAAAAAGGGCTCATAATCCCGAAGCAAGGAGGCTTTAGGAGGGGAAGAGTGTGATGGATCAGGTCACGCTCCTAGTCCAAGAAATAGCCGACGGCTTTCAGAGAGCTGAGTCAACGGTGGTAGTTTTCTTAGATTTCAAACAGGCTTACCATTGAGTCTGGCGGTCGGTCTTTTGTTGAAGCTACAGCGGCTGGGTGTCACCGCTGAAATGGATGGGTGGTTACACATTTTCCTCACCGATCGGACAATCATGATACGCGTTGGGGACAGTGAGTCCGCCCTAAGCTGTACGTTGTTCCTAGCTTTTATAAATGATCTGCCGCAATATCTAGGATGTAAAAGTCTACTATATGCTGACGATTTGGCAATCTGGAAGACCGGAAAGATTGCCCCTGTCCTAGAGCGGCGCTTCAGAACGATTTGACTACGATCTGCTGTTATACGAGGATGTGGGGCTTAGATTAAACTGCTCGAAGACCGTCTACTCGCTGTTCACCTTGGGCACGATTATCCTTAAGGAATCACCGAAACTGGAAGTTGAGGGTACGGTTCTTGCTCTGGAACCGTAACCCAAATAACTCTGTGTCACACTAGACAGGAAGATAAATCTCTGCACACATCTGTCAGAGATGGCCCGCTGCGCCTCCGATATACTAAATATTGTCAAGAAACTGGCGAGCACTTCCTGGGGGGGGGGGTGCTCGAGCAGAAGTCCTGAGGACACTGTACATGGGTGCAGGCAGTAAGGTCCCAGATTGATTACAGTCAATTCAAGTCAGTGGGTCCCGATCGTCACTAGAGACCTTAGATGTTGTACAAAACCAGGCTCTTAGGCTGATTTTAGGCACTTTTCGAACGGCACCAACCGCAGCGGTCGAGATCTTATCAAACGTACCACCACTAGTGCATCGTAGGGAGCGGGCCGTGAATACTGCTTTCGAGTGGTATAAGCCTCAAGAGGAGTCATCTGTCCTTAGGGAGATGGTCGATGGCTGAGTGGAAGGGAACCGGCTAACGATGAAGTCTTTCATGCATCATGCTACGAGACTGTCACTAGAAATCAAGCTGCACAACCCTGGTTGACAGCATTGTTGGGAGAGCTAAGGATCCCCAAATACTACACAATGCGGCTTTGGAAACGATTAGATCCTATCTGAGGGACGCTTTATTGGCCTATACTGATGCCAGTTAGGACGGTCGAACAAGTTCCTCGTTTGGGGGTCCACATCAGTTTCCCCACAAACACGATTTGTCGAAGATCTTGCAGGTTCGTGTGGTTCACTCTGTGCGTACGAGGCAGAGATGACAGCCATAATTGAAACAGTGGCACACATTGGGGATCGTCTTCAAGACGGTACATTGCCTGCCTTGTTAAATCTTGTTGTTACGCGTGATGCTAAAGTACTACAAAAAGTAACCACACGTTAGTCATTGCAAACATTTGCAAAGTTAGTAGCTATCTGGAACAATCAAAATAGCTCATCTTTGGTTGCAGAAGCAATCAAAGCGGCAATAGGCACGTATCTCGTTACGGCAATAGGCACGTATCTCGTTACTCCCGGTGATACACGGTGGAATTCCACTTACGATTCTGTTGCAAAAATACATTGTTTACTATCCAATCCAGAATTAGAAGTTAAACTTGATATGGGGTTTGATGACCTTAACATCAAGAGACTGATTCCGCAGCAGAAAATATTCATAGTAGAATACATTTTGAAGTATTTGCTCCATTGTGTCGTGGACTGGACCTTTTGCAAGGAGAAAATAATTTTGGATTTGGTAATTTGCTGCCCACACAAACCGTTATAAAAGGTATACAACAGGAAATGATTGTGCGATATAAACACTCTCTCACGGTGTGTGAACCCCTTGCCAGAGCTGTTATTGATGGAATTAATGCGCGATTCGATTATATTTTTTTTTTACCCAGAGGCAAAAGTGGCAGCAGTGGTCAATCCAAATTTAAGACCGACTGGATCACGAGGCTGAAGTTGTACAAACGTTAAAGCGTGTCAGAAATGCTGTCATTAGCAGCCTACCCAAGCATTAAGGTGATCCATACACCGATGCAAGGTTTCAGCAACATTTTTTTTCTATTTTTTTTTTATTTTTTAAGCTACACTAGCCATTTTTGGCACATGCATACGACAGACCAAATAATGTACAAAGAATTTTTTAAAAATATAAAAAAAAATTATAAAAAAAATGTATTATGTGACTTTTTGGGGTGAAAAAGTGTAATTTTAAGACATATTTTCAAAGAATTAAAATAACTTTGCACAAATGTTAATGAGTGTGTTTCAAACAAACGTCCAATTTTTTTAATAGAAAAAATGGAAAATAAATAAACTGTGAATTTTTTTATTTCGGTACACTCAAAAAAGTTACATTTTTTAGGGGGTAGGTAAGAAAAAAATTATAAAAAAATTTCTATTTTATATTTCCAAAAAAAAATTGAAGAACTGTCAACAATAGATATAAGAATAAGCATGCTAAATTGTAAGCTTATATCTTAAGTTGTTTTTGTGAAAGTGTCGAATAGGTACAAGATTTAAAAAAAAAATTGCGATTTTTGAGAAAACCGCAAAAAAAAAAAACTGTCAAAAACCTCTATTAAACAAAATACATGGCCTAAAAATATTTAATGATTGGACCGTGAAAGTAAGCCATATGAATAAACAATTTTAACACTATAAAAATCAGCAGAAAAAAAAAATCAACTTTTTTTTATCGGGAATTCCCTGTTCTATTTATAGACACATGGGTGACCTTAAGAAACTATACCTGCAGTTGAACACCAGCTAGTGCTGCAGTTGAGCGCCTGTTTTCATTGAGTGTGCGTGTTTTTACGCCATTACGTTCTTGGACCCCCCTCCCCCACCCTACGTACGCCTCTGTGTTCAGCTTTGACACATATTTTCAAAAAAGTTTTTTTTTTTAAGTTATGAAATACCTAATTAGTTGTTGTTTCTTTTTCTTACAACATCCTAAAGGATAAATAACTTCAATAAATTATTTCAAAGAGATCTAATAAGTTACTTTCCATTAAAACAACCAAAAGGATAAATTCTAAGAAAAAAAAGCAATAAATAAAAAAATGTCAAAGAGAGGTATCGAACCTGGATAGTCAGAATAAAAATAAAACCCCAAGTTGCTTAGCCATTCATCCACCACATCATATTTATTGTACACTGCAAAGCCTTTGCATAGAGATAGACTATTGTTCATCCAGTGCCGAACCTAGGGATTTGGGGGCCCGAGGGCTTGGCCTCTTTTGGGCCCCTGCATTTTGACATTGGATACCAAGACACGAGATTATGTACTTAATATTTAATGTAAAAAAATAATTTTGGGGGCTCCCCTCAAGCTGGGCTCGGCAGGACTTTCGATTTTGGACCCCTTTACCCCACCCTAGGTACGCCTCTGTGTTCAGCTTTGATACATGATTTCAAAATATTTTTTTCTTTTTGTTTCTTTTCTATTGTTTCTTTTTCTTACAACATCCTAAAAGATAAATTATTTCAATAAAAAAAAATCCAAAGAGATCTAATTAGTAACTTTTCATTAAAACAACAAAAAGGATACATTCGGAAAAAAAAACAAAAAAAAATGTCCCTAAGAGGAATCAAACCTGGATAGTCAGCATTAAAATAAAGATAAATCCAAACAGCTTATCCATTTAGCCACCACGTCACACGAAAGAAATGAAAATGTCAATGTACTATTAAAAAAAAATTACTCGATTATTTTTTCACTTCCGTTTATTACTATTGTTTACGTTTGACAATGTTAAAATGCTATCTGTTGTAATAAAAACTACAATAATTTGAATGATATTATATGTTAATTATTACCTTTTAATATTCTGGACTTTTACATTTCATAATAAAAACCACAGAAACTATTTAAAACTGTAGATTTTTCAAAAAGAAATATCGAATCTAGACGCCATTTGAATTCTTGTTTTCCGCTTTCGATTTAACGCAGAGATGAAAAAGAATAATATGTATATTGACTAGTTTGAATACAAACAAATGTATTATTTTGTGTCGATTAAAATTCGCGTTAATGTGCAATAAAATTTTTAATCATGCGTGAATTTCGATCAATTTTTTAATCGAACAGCAGCTCTAATTATTAGATATTTGAATCATACATTTAAAAAATGCTTTCATAAATTAATTTTTTTGGTTGATTGTAGACTATATTACAGGCCGCACACGGCTTTCATTTATTGTAGTCTACATTACAGGCCTCACATGGCTTTCATTTATTGTAGTCTACATTGCAGGCCTCACATGGCTTTCATTTATAGTAGTCTCCATTACAGGCCTCACATAGCTTTCTTTATTTGGGAAATAAAAAAATTATTTAATTAATGTGAGTGAATTTATTTGCTTACCAATTTTGTTTCTTTTAAGCAGGGTTGTTAATATTGCAATATTGTATTGGTATTGGTAGTATTGCCAATACTTTTTTAAGTATTGGTACGATATTGCAATACTTCTTGAAATTTGGTATTGGTATTGGTATTGCCAATACTTATTTTTGATATTGGTATTGACTTTTAACCAATACTAAAAGCAATATTCAATAAGTTCTCTGCAACATTGGTTGTGAATAAAGCTGCATATAATAAACTAGTCATTCCGCGGCGTAAAATACGCCGCCTTATCAATCAATATAGTTACTGCAATTTTATTTTTAAATCCATTACGGGGAATCCGCTTCTAGCAACAAGAGAACCATAATGATTATCACGCGAACTGTGCGTGATACAGTTCATTCAAGGCTCTCTTGTGTCATTAGACTTAAATAGGCCAATGTGTGATTGCAGAAGAAAGATTGCAGAAGAAAGCGAGCGAAGATGATGAGCTTTCCAACTATACCAGACTCGATTCCGTACTACCGGTACATTTTTTAGAATCGCCGGTTTGAAATGGTGTTTTTTTCCCATCTCGAGAAAAAACACGTACATAATATAAAGGTATATTTATGACTTTACCAAACGATTCCTGAGATATTTTCCCACAAGAAACTATCATAATTGAAAAATCGACATTTTGACCCGTGGAGTACCTTAAGGCCTACAGTCTCAGGGTAAGTTTTATATTTTTCTTGTTGCAAAACCTGTTTCCCGGCAGTGTTCATAAAATGGAACATGCCTCGAATCAGGCCCGTAGCCAGGAATATTGGATTGGGGGGGGCGAAGACATTTTTTTTCGGGGGGGGGGGGGGGGGTGCCGAAGAAATGATCGGGGTGGATCTAGACAACTTTGACGGGGGGGGGGGGCAAAACATTGACCCCCGGGGGGGGGCAAAATTGTTTTCATTGTTGAAAATTGGTCTTAGAACAAAAAATAATTCGATAATTTAATGATGTATTACCTAAACTTGCGATAACGGGGGGGGGGGGGCACGGGCCCCCCCGGCCCCTCCCCCTAAATCCGCCCCTGGTGGGGTAGAAGAAATGTTCGGGGGAGGGGCGAAAATGGAGGCGCGAAGCGCCGAAAGCTTGCGAACGGAGAGGAGGGGTTTGGGGAGGGGATCTCAGTGAGTCCCCTCCCCAAGAAAGTTTTTGCAGTTCCATATCTGGAATGGTGCATTTTAGTACCGATTGTTTAGCTATTAATTAGAAATATATAATTTTAACTACGTTTTAATAATGCATGGCATGTTGCAGTTTTGTTAAAAATAATTTAAATAGTAAAGAGTTTTAACGATAAAAATTTATTGAGGCTGAGCAATTTCTGATTCCTGTTATAAATATATTGACCAATAGTTCTGCTACACAATTGTTACATAATAGATACCTGATTTATATTATTATACTGTTTGTTTAACGTACAACCCGGTAAGAACGACAAAGATGCATGAATAAAGCTTAGCTATTTGTGTGATATTTCTTATAAAATATTGAAAACAAAGAACAGATCTATCAACAAAAACAGTCGCAAACATTCAATTTAAAATAAAATTAATTCTGCTAAAAAGTAAATTTGCAAATTAAATAACATCACTCAGAAATCACGAAGTTTGTACTTTATTATTTTATTATACATATGTATAAAAATGAAGTCAGAAGCCAATGTTATTTTATTAACTTATTTAAGTTGCTAGTTGTCCTCAGAAGATATCAATATATAAAACTATTACAAGGTTGCGAACAGGCCCATCGACAGAAATTTCGGGCCCCTGGGCTGATATTAATATTTTAAAAAAGATTGGCCAGTTCAGTCCCTAAAACTCGCCGGGCCCCTGGGCATTGCCCCCCTGCCCCCCCACTCGACAGCACTTGTTGCGAACTTATATTATTATACATTTCAAATTTGCAAACTTCGTGGTTTAGCCAGCCCCGTAGCCAAGGGGGGCACTGGGGGGCCGTGCCCCCCCCCGCCCCGCTAGGTGTGGAGTGCCCCCCCCACTTAAAAAAAGAAGAAAAAGAGAAAAAAACAAAGAAAAAGTAAAGGTGCCCCATTGCTGGGTATTGATGCCTCCCTGCTTACTTTGACCTGGCTACGGGCCTGGGTTTAGCACTGAATTTACCTAAAAATGCTTCAGCATTCAGATTGTCTGTTAAATCTTTTTCAAATGCAAGCAGGAAAAGATTGCTTAGACGCTTTTGTAACATTGATCTGCGGTATGGGGTGAGCATTCGTGTGAGGGTTGAGAAATTGCTCTCACACACGGCTGTTGAAGCCCCAAATGCCAATGCTGCCCAAAATACCCAGAAGTGAACTTCAATAAGATTCAATCTTTTATGCCCAAAAATTAGATAAGCTATATATATGTAAGTAAAATAGCCTGAATGATTTCCAAAATATAAACTTTTAAGTTTGTATTATTATTGATTTATTAAACAAAATGATTGATGTTTTATAGCCGTTATTATTAAAATTGTGTCAAAAAAACTCAAATCATGCATGGGGGATTCAGGTCATGCACGGTGGGGGGGGGGGGGGGCTCAGCCCCCCTAGCCCCTCTCTGGCTACGGGCCTGCCTCGAATGCAAAAAATTTTCACATTTTTCAACTTTTTTCACTTTAACATGTCTTATAATAATGCTTTCAATAAAAATAAAACATTAGAATAAAAAAAAGATAATTTTGCCGGGAAAAGGTTAATTAACAAATTAATATAAATTTATACTTTAGACAAGATATAATGCTGGCCTTTGCTGGGTCATGTGACTCATGTCACCATTCCACTACCCATGCATGTGTCATGTGTCTGCCAACTATAATTATACTATGTAACGTTTTGTTTGTTTCAGAGACATTAAACCATGGCAGATCACGACACTTCCGCAACTTTACAGACTATATCATTGCCTCAACAAGTGTCCAGTGGTAGCAGTAGTTTATCTGTGCCAAAAGAATACTTCCAGTACATTGGTCCAGCTGAAAAGGCAGGCAATTCGCTGTATCGTTGTGAGAAATGTTCATTTGGTGGCCAACAAAAGTCAATATCATGTGTGAACACATCTCGTCAGAATCTTAAGAAACACATTGCAGCTGTGCACCCGTCATGTCTTACCAAATTCAGCAAACTTTGTGATGAACTGTGGCAGGAGAAGTGTGGTACGAAACGTCACAGTGAACAATTACATGAAAATAACTCAGGATCTCAAATGAAACAGACAAAGCTAGAATCCTGTTCAGTGCTGACTCAACAAAAGCTTAATAGTTTTGTTGTAGATTACATAGTGGACAGTGTTCTATCTGTGCATCATGTCAACACTGACTCTTTCCGTCGTCTCATCCACCAAATCACACAAGTCCGACTGTATCCAGCATGTCGACAAACCGTAACAATGCAGTTGGAAGAACGTTTCAAGTTAAAGAAACGAGAACTTAAAGAAACACTATGTACGGTGAATCGTGTTTGCACTACAGCAGACTGCTGGACGTCTCGGAGGCGCAGCTTTTGGGAATAACCGTGCATTGGTTAGATAATCATACCCTGTCACGAAAGGCTGCCTGTCTTGCTGTTCGTCAACTAAAGGGCAAACATACTTACGATTTAATAGCAAAGACCCTGGAGGAGATCTTTGAAGAGTATGAGTTGCAAAAAAAGATATGTTTCACTGTCACTGACAGTGGGTCAAACTTCATAAAAGCATTCCGTCTCTTTTCAGTTGATGAGTCTGAAGATAGCAGCGTGGAAATGGATCATAATGGTGAGGACAGTTCTGACGATTCAGATATTCAGTATCAGGAGATTGATGAGACCTTGAATCCAACAAGCAGTGTAGATGATGATCAGATCCTGTATCACCTTCCGGCACATTGGAAGTGTGCCTGTCATTTGCTCAGCCTTGTAGCAACAAGTGACTGTGCCAAAATTGCGGATCCACTTTATAAGAGAACATCAGTTCAGACATTTTCAAAGTTGACAGCACTCTGGAATAAACAAAACCGATCAGTTGTAGCTTCTGAAAAGATCAAGGATTCACTTGGTATGCTTTTGGTAACACCTGGTGAAACCCGGTGGAATTCAAAGTATGATGCTGTCACCAGAGTTTACAACATTCTCTTTGTAAGTGACATGGAAGTTAAGTTTGACAAACTTTGTGATGAGCTTGATATCAAAAGACTACAGCCTGTACAGAAAACATTTGTTAAAGAGTATGTTGCTGTTATGAAGCATGTTTGCTGTGGACTTGATATTTTGCAAGGTGAAACTAAAAAAGACATTGGACTGGGTTTCCTTCTACCAACACTTGTCGTGATGAAGGCTCAGTTAAAAGTGTTTCTTGATCATGGAAAGAATGATCGGCTCGTAGTTTGTTCTCCATTAGTTTCATGTATTTTGAATGCCATCGATAGAAGATTTTCAAACATGTTTGACAGCATTGATGCTCAGCTGGCATCCGTTGTACATCCCAAATTCAAGTTGGACTGGATGGATGATGATTTGCAGCGTTCGCATCTTATTGAAGTACTGAAGAGACGCGTTTCACAATCACTATTGGTTGCTACGACTGATCAGAAAGCAACGTCGGCTGCTGATGGTACAGATAATCAGTCAGACTTCTTCGCTGTATTGTCAGCCAGACGACATCGTGTGAATGATTTACCTGATGTGAATCAAGAAATTAATAATTACTTGGCAGACACTTCAGACAGTATTGCATCATTGGATGCATATCCACATATCCGTAAAATATACATAGACCTAAATACAGGACTTCCTTCAAGCGCTGCTGTTGAAAGGCTGTTTTCATTAGGAGGACGAGTATTTTCCCCTCTTCGTTCACGACTGAGCACTGCGCATTTTGAAATGGTTACTTTTCTTCGCCTGGCTAAGTGGTAACTGCCAGTTAGGTGGCGTTACCATGTGAACTCTACTGGAATTCATCGTTAGTTTTCCAGATGTAATGCAATCCACTGACTCGGTCTGACTGCTTTAACTATAGTGTGATGTTGAACTGTTTATGTATCATTTGCTTTTCTATGACAGTCATTTGCTTCATTCATCCATCCATCCATTCATTCACAATATGTGTACATCATACATATTAAAAATCTTGTTGCTTTTGTATGCCGACTTATTTAATAGTAGTTTATTATGTTGTCAAAGACTTTTGGATGCTTTGGGGGAAACTGATGAAGCACGTGTTAACTATTGAACAAAGTTTGGTTAAAATACATCATCTAAATCAGCCAAAAATGTTGTTATCGTTTATCGATGTAAGTGATATAGAGCAATGAATTACGTATTTGCATTTCATTCGTTGAATGACCCAAATATTGGTATTGGTATTGGCAATAATAAATTAATATTGGTATTGTTATTGCAATACTGGTTTTAAAATTGTATTGGTATTGGTATTGCAATACTGGTTTTAAAATTGTATTGGTATTGGTATTGCCAATACTTTTTTTTAGTATTGTTAACAACCCTGCTTTTAAGCAAATACTATTCGCATAATTTATGTTTAGCACTAGATAAATATAATTTAGGCACATTCTCTATTTTAGGTCCTTGAGTGATAATGAAACAGTTGCCGGGAAAACCGAAAGAAAGCAGAAAGTAAAAGCGGGAAAGAAAATCAGAATTTGCAGAGATTAAAAGAAATTTCTGGAAAATTATTTTTCCAGTTATTTTTGGACTTTTGACATTAATAATATTATTTGTATATGTTAATGCCAGACCAAAACTTAAGTATTAAATCTTTGTGAGCTCTTTAAATTAAACCTGATACAATATTTACCTTTTTCTCATTTTAATTTGTTTCAAATTGTTTATTTCAGGTCATTGTAAAAGTTCCTGCCATATCTTCCGTGGTGCCTCCATGGCCAATGCACTATTGGCCGTGGTGGGGATGAAAGAAGGACACCAGAGAAACCGTCCCATTAGTGATTTGCAGGATCTAAGATATTTCATCTCATCCTTACAGAGACTTCAAACACACACACCACAGTTTGTGGGGGTCCTACAACAGATTAATCCGTATTTTAAGTTTACAAAGGTTTCATTGTATTTAAATGTAAGCACGCCTCAGTCTATCTTTTTAATGTATTTCTTCTATAAAGGGAAAAATGATTCACAGATTGAACGCTTTGAAATTGAAACTATTTTAATACAATTTATTACATTCAGGGCCGGCGCCAGAGTATTTGGCACCCTAGGCGAACCTGTCGCACCGCGCGCCTACTAAAGACAACTAAAAGAGCTAATATATAAAGTAATATTATAACTTTCATGAAGGAAAATTATGCTGTCGTTTGTTTCAATAACTATTTAAGTTGCAACAGAATCTATACAATGTCATATATAATTGTGTTTTATGGCTATAGGCTACAATCTCTACAATGTCATGTATAATTGTGTTTTATGGCTATAGGCTACAATCGTAGGCCATTAAAATAAATCTATAGTTAAATTTCAAAACTTTATTTTTCTCGCTTTTGCTTTAGAAAATGTAGAAACGAGTTCCATCAGATCAATGTCTCTAGCAATATAATGTTCGATTGACACAGTAGCTAATCCAACAAGTCTTTCTTGTAGCATTGACCTTCTCAAATATGTCTTTATCAGTTTGTGTTTTGAGAAGCTTCGCTCAACACTGGCCACAGAAACTGGAAGTGTCAAGAGGATTCGGAGAGCTATAACAGTGTTCACCACACTATCTGTTAGATTATTTTTCAATATAAAGTTAAGTACATTCTGTGGCGATGTATACCTTGCAACTCTTCTTGAAATGGCTTTCAGTTCACCGCTTAGATCAAATGCGTCATTATCTTTCGAGTCTCCATGTCGCAAAACTTTCTCAAGATTCAAACAATGTTCTCTACTAGTTTTTTTTTGTAAACTATGAACATCATACAGGAAACCAAACACCGAACTAATTGACGATGAACCTTTCATCAACTGATTGTATTGCCGTGTCAAGAACAGCGAAGTGAAAGTTTACTTTGAATTTGTCTTTTGGATCATGAATGGGTTCGTCGTCATCTCCTTCATGTGGAAATTGTTTATTCTTTCTTCTGATACGGGTTGGTTCGGGATCGAAAAGTGCTGGTATCTCTAAATTGACTGCGATTTCAGCTGCATCTACCAGTGTTTTCTCATACTCTGTGTCATTTCTGCGGTTTACGAGAAACTTCTTTGTTTCAGCCAGATGATCGATGGCGCCATGTATATCTAATTCTTTTTTTAAAGTTGTTTACTACTTATTTTGATCTCAAACAACACGTCATACCACACAACCAGAGAAACGACAAATTTAAAACTATAAATGGCTTTAGCAATAACCCGCGCATCGGTTCGTGATGTAATACCAGATGCTCGTGTTGAATTTGTGTCATCCGCAATATCTGCCAGAGCATCGTAAATTTCACCAAGCTGAAAACGAAGAGGCTTTAAAGCATCAATTCGACTTTCCCATCTTGTTTCACTCAGTGGTTTAACAGTGAGATTAGAAACCTGTCGAGTTAAAACTTCCCAACGGCGAGTTGATGCAGAAAAGAATGTATAAACACGATGCACTAGATCAGGGGTCTCCAAACTTTCCAGCCTTAGGGCCATACTGATTACTCCAGTAAGTTCCGAGGGCCAAAACCATATTATCATTGTTGCCGGTGGTAAAAAGTGAAATAGTCCACTGATGAAAAAAAAGTCCGAAAAAGTACGCAACGTTTAAAAAAGGCTGCAAATCGGACTAAAGTCCACAAAACGGCAACACTGCATATTATTAATTTTCCTGTCATTATCTGTAATTTCTAGATTAGTCGTAGACAGGGTTGTTAATATTGCAATATTGTATTGGTATTGGTAGTATTGCCAATACTTTTTTAAGTATTGGTACGATATTGCAATACTTCTTGAAATTTGATATTGGTATTGGTATTGCCAATAATTATTTTTGATATTGGTATTGATTTTTAACCAATACTAAAAGCAATATTCAATAAGTTCTCTACAACATTGGTTGTGAATAAAGCTGAATATAATAAATTTTTCTTTGGTGTTGCCATCTTGCGAGTGACATTGCCAAACAATTTTTGAATGAGACTGAGCAATGAATGATAATAGAAATCATATCTGTGGCAATGAGCATTGACCAGTGAGTACTCTAAGTAAATTGATTTCTATGGAATTGGCTATTCTTTCCAAGCTTTTTTCCGCTTGCATTAAATAATTTTCTTGAGTGTTTATTGTTATTTGCAAAGTATCGTCAGGCAGTTCACTTGGTATGCTTTTGGTAACACCTGGTGAAACCCGGTGGAATTCAATGTATGATGCTGTCACCAGAGTTTACAACATTCTCTGTGTAAGTGACATGGAAGTTAAGTTTGACAAACTTTGTGATGACCTTGATATCAAAAGACTACAGCCTGTACAGAAAACATTTGTTAAAGAGTATGTTGCTGTTATGAAGCATGTTTCCTGTGGACTAGATATTTTGCAGGGTGAAACTAAAAAAGACATTGGACTTGGTTTCCTTCTACCAAAATTTGTCGTGATGAAGGTTCAGTTAAAAGTGTTTCTTGATCAAGGAAAGAATGATCGGCTCGTAGTTTGTTCATTAGCTTCATGTCTTTTGAATGCCATCGATGGAAGATTTGCAAACATGTTTGACAGCATTGATGCTCAGCTGACATCCGTTGTGCATCCCAAATTCAAGTTGGACTGGATGGATGATGATTTGCAGCGTTCGCATCTTATTGAAGTACTGAATTTACGCGTTTCACAATCACTATTGGTTGCTACGACTGATGACCAGAAAGCAACGTCGGCTGCTGCTGCTGCTGATGGTACAGATAACACTGGTAAACAGTGAATTCATTGCCAGTGATATTTGAATCATTTTATACAAAGTCAACTATGCTGATTTAGAATATGTAAGTGCTTTTACTAGATTGGCTCTATTTTTCGAGATAATTAAAATTAATGAAATAATGTATGCACCGTGTTTGAAAATTGTCAAGAATTGCATGAAGTAAAATAGTATACTAACAAATAGTAGTGAAACTGTTAATGGTCATGCAGAAATTTGTTCAAAAACATGTGTAATAGTGTTATAGAGGAAAACATTTTCATTTGAAAAACTAATTATGTCTAATTAATTAATTAATTAATATGTTTATTGTCTATGGTAATGCATTAGCAAATCGCTGTTTGCTCGACTTCCTTTTGTGTGTGTCGTTGGGTCAATTGCGCTGGAGGCTCCAACAGTTGTCAGCCATCATAGGTATGTCCCATCTTCCTTGATATCTCACCTCCATCACCCTCATATCCTGATGAAATCTCTCACATTGTTCCTCACTGAAGTCCCAAGGTTACCTGGAAATTTGTTTACATGACAGTGCAGGTAATGTACCTTGATGCTCATATTTGTTCCAATGTTTCTGAAGTTAGCGAGCATATCTTGCACCAGTTCTTCGTAATTCTCTGATCTGTTATTACCTAAAAAGTTCCTGACAACTGAAACAAAACTGTTCCATGAAGAAGCTTCAAGGTGATCCATGAAATTAGTAAAATTTCGATCGTTGATGAGTTTCCGAATCTGAGGACCGTAAAAAACCCAGCTTTCGGCTTCTCCAGGCTCAATCCGGGAAATGATCTGAAAATATACTTGAACCAATTGCCATATTTTTCCAAAGCCTTAACAAATTGTTTCATTAAACATAATTTGATATGAAGCGGTCCGAGAATTATCTTATTTTTATCAACCAGTGCCTTGTTGATGATCTTTTCTTTACCTACAGTCATGGTTTCCCTTGCAGGCCATGTCACTCTTGTCCAATGATCTTGCCTTGCCCTGCTATCCCAAAGGCACATGCAGCATGAGTATTTAGTGTATCCTGACTGCTGCCCAAGCAAGAAGTTTACCATTTTTAGATCAACACAAATTGACCACTGATGCTCATAATAACGGACTTTCTGCTATAGTATTTTGATATTCTCATACTCTTCTTTAAGTTTTTGTTGAGTGGGCAATGGGAAGAGATGCATAACGGTTACCATTGTGTAACAGAACACATTTCAAGCTTGTAGTCCCATTTGGAGCAGAAGTCCAGGGATGTCATTACAGTAAACAAGATCTTCCTCATGGCTGAATTATGGAAGAAAAACTCTTCTCTTTTCCGATAAAATGTTATTTTAACTTCTGGTTTGAGAAAATTTCTTTCATTGAGCCTGGACGCTTTAAAGCTCAGATGCTTGCTTGGACAGATTTCGGTCTCGTATTAGGTCTGTGAGTTCTTCTTGGCTGAATGGTTGAGGTGTTGAAGAACTTCCTTCATAATCGCTTCCACTGTTTTCACCTGCCAAAAACTCCAGATCTTGCCCCCAGTCGGAGTCTGATGGTGAAAACTCTAATAATCCAGAAAACACTGGTATAGGAACTTCACTGCTATGTGGAATTGGTCTCCTTGCAGATTAAAGATCAGGATAATCCCACTTAGATTTCTTGTGGCGATTGAAGCCTTTAGCATTCACAATACAAAAATAACAATCACCAAAATGGTCTTTCGGCTCTTGCCATACCATTGGTACACCGAAACTTAGACTTTTCTTCTCACCATTTGTCCACTGCCATAGGATCTCCACACAGTTTTTGCAGACCTTATGGGGAGCTCAAGACTTGTCTTGGTCTCCCAGCTTCACACCGAAATAAGCCAAATATGCCTGCTGCACAAAGTCGGTTATATTTCTTCTTTGCATTTCAATTATGTATTCTCCACAGATGTAACAGAATACATTCGGATTATTTTTGCAGCATCTTCGTGATGAACTCATGATGTCTTTAGAAAGCAGCATAAAAGAGAAAAAAATAAACCAAGTTATAACTTGGTATAGGTAAATTAAACAAAAGACACCAAACTTATTGCATTTGTTTTACACAAAGGGTATAATCATATTTTGAAGGATGTCCAATATCTCAGAAACTAGAGCCAATTTAGCAAAAGCAGTGGCAGTTTTGAAATCAGCACCCATGAATTGTTATAAATTCATTCAAACATTCTTGGCAATTCGCAAAAAAAATTTTTTTGTTGAGCTGTGTAATCAGCCAGACTTCATCGTGTGAATGATTCACCTGATGTGAATCAAGAAATTAATAATTACTTGGCAGACACTTCAGACAATATTGCATCATTGGATGTCTATCCACATATCCGTAAAATATACATAGACCTGAATACAGGACTTCCTTCAAGCGCTGCTGTTGAAAGGCTGTTTTTATTAGGAGGCAGCCCCGTAGCGTGAAAATTCTACAGCAGGGGCCAGGCATTCTACAGGGGGGGGCCAGGTAATACATTTTACTAAGTAGAACAAATAAGCAGGGGGGGCAGATAAAACGCAGGGGGGCCGGCCCCTGGCCCCCTGCACGCTACGGGCCTGTTAGGAGGCCGAATATTTTCCCATCTTCGTTCACGACTGAGCAGTGCGCATTTTGAAATGGTTACTTTTCTTCGCCTGGCTTAGTGGTAACTGCCAGTTAGGTGGCGTTACCCTGTGAACTCTACTGGAATTCATTGTTCATCGTTAGTTTTCCAGATGTAATGCAATCCACTGACTCGGTCTGACTGCTTTTACTATAGTGTGATTCATATTTGTATTTGCTTTTCTATGACAGTCATTTGCTTCATTCATCCATCTATCCATTCATTCATTCACAATATGTGTACAGCATACATATTAAAAATCTTGTTGCTTAAGGACGTTAAGGTATGCCGACTTATTTAATAGTAGTTTATTATGTTGTCAAAGACTTTTGGATGCTTTGATGGAAACTGATGAAGCAAGTGTTAACTATTGAACAAAATTTGGTTAAAAATACATCATCTAAATTAGCCAAAAATGTTGTTATCGTTTATCGATGTAAGTGATATAGAGCAATGAATTACGTATTTGCATTTTACTCGTCGAATGACCCAAATATTGGTATTGGTATTGGCAATAATAAATAAGTATTGGTATTGGTATTGCAATACTGGTTTTAAAATTGTATTGGTATTGGTATTGCATAACTGATTTTAAAATTGTATTGGTATTGGTATTGCCAATATTTTTTTTTAGTATTGTTAACAACCCTGGTCGTAGAGTACGAGCCATGAGGAGTAACGTGACACATCTGGTGGACACACGCGGAAATAGGTAGTACCTTCTATCGGTAACAGATGGCGCTAATAGCACGTACAGAATAATCTCGTTGGTTCGAGAAAGTTCTGGTGTCTTCCACTCACTTCTAGATGGCAGTAATTGGAATATATAAGAAGGCTAGTGGCGCAACCACAAGTCAGTTCCTATGACACTGTTGTGAAATAAAATAGTGCGTACCTCCTTAAAACGTGTTTGTGCGTGTTTAAGTTTAAGACATCTTTGTAACAGTATTTTGATTTGAATTGTTGCTTTTGTGTGTGATTTAGTAGTATGGAAAAGAAGCGAAAAACTGATAGTGAATGCAGAAAATTCAAAGATCAGTGGAACATTCAGTATTTCGTAATTGAGTCCAGTAACAAGGCGCTATGTTTGATTTGAAATGAAAGCATAGCCGTTCTCAAGGAATATAACATTAAACGTCATTATGAAACAAAACATTTTCAAAATTACTCAAAATATACAGGAAGTTTGCGGACAGAAAAATTCTAAGCTATGAAGCGGATTGAAATCGCAGCAATCTTCATTTACAGAACTCAAAACTGAACTTGTGCCAGCTTTCGTGTGGCTCTTGAAATTGCAAAACGTGGAAAACCATTCACCGATTGAGAAATGATCAAAGAATGCATAATTGCAGTAGCCGAAGAAATGTGCCCTGAAAAGGTACATTTATTAAAAACTGTCAGTATGTCAGCAAACACTGTGGCTCGAAGGGTAGAAAACATCGCTGAAAATATATCCTTTCAACTGTTCGACAGAAATGGACATGCTGAGTGGTTTTCTTTGGCCTTGGATGAGTCATCGGATGTGTCAGATACTGCTCAGGTGTTGATTTATATTCGAGGAGTAGATAAAAGCTATGAAGTGCATGAAGAACTTCTTGATATGTATAGTATTCATGGCACAACTACTGGTAGAGATATTTTTAAAGGAGTTGAAATGTCTATTAATCAAATGAACCTTCGATGGAAAAACTTGAAATGTATTACAACTGATGTAGGCAAAAACATGAGTGGGAAAGATAAAGGAGTGGTCGCTCTTGTGTCAAAGGCTGTAGAAAATGATGGTGGTTCAAAACCATTAGTCTTACATTGTATCATTCATCAACAGTCTTTGTGCGGAAAATGTTTGGATATGTCTAAAGTTCTGAAACCAGTCATATCAACTGTTAATCTTATCAGATCTTTTGGGCTTAATCACCGACAATTTCGACAATTTATTGAAGAGATTGGAGAAAATGACTTACCTTATCATACTGCCGTACGTCGGCTTAGTTGTGGGAAAGTCCTTCAGCGCTTTTTTGAACTTCGAGAGTGATCGAATTTTTTTTGAATGAAAAGCATCGCCCTCTTACTGAATTACAAACAACGCATGGCTGTGGAAGTTAGCATCATATGTTGATTTGACAAAACATGTGAACGAACTGAATTTGAGATTGCAAGGAGAAAACCAGCATCTTCCTGATTTATACACTAATATCAAATCATTCCGGAAGAAATTGATACTGTTTCAATCACAACTACGAAGTAAATGTTTTTCACATTTTAAAACATGTGAAATATTCAGCCTCACCACTGAGACTGAGTTTCCTATTGATTTTGCAATCGAAACTTTGAGCGCTTTGGAAATAAATTTTGATACTCGTTTCTCGGACTTTGATGCCATTGCGAATCAAATTAAGATTTTTCAGAATCCTTTTGATGCTGACATTGAAATCCTAGCCCCGGAACTTCAAATGGAAATGATTGATCTACAGTGCAGTGATATAATTAAGAACAAATATCAAAACTCATCTTTGTTGGAATTTTATAAGAGTCTTCCACTGACACAATTTGAAAATTTGCATAAATTTGCTCGTGGGATGTTTTCTGTTTTTGGTACTACTTATTTGTGTGAGAAGACTTTCTCCAAAATGAAGTACACAAAAAATGTTTACAGATCTAAATTAACTGATGAGCGTCTTAAATCTCTTTTTATAATTGGTACAAGTAAAATTAGTCCAGAAATACAAACTATTGTCAGTGGAAAATCTCAATTACATAAATCTCATTAGTATTTCATATGTCATTAATGATTGTTATAAGTTATGTTTTTATTTATAATGTATAAAATGTTAGTTGGATTCATTTCAATAATTTGTTAGTTATTATATACTGAAGTTAAATTTTCTGCATATTATACATGTCTTTACTCATTACACTTCTGTGTTTATTTATCCAACTTATCACAAAAGCAATAACAATAAGCCTACAACAATGTTATGAGTAGTTAGCCCATGACCATATCAATGTAGATGTCATTTTAATAATTTTAATAAATTACATATAATCAAAAACGCCGTTCCATTGGACAAACATAACAAGTTAACAGATTATGTATTTGTAATTTCAATACATAATTTAACATTATTAGGTAGTTATCTAAGTATATATATAATTCTCTTCATCGCCCAACCATGCGCAAAAAAAACAACAGCAGCAGCCTGCAATACGCAATTATATATATATATATATATATATATATATATATATATATATATAGATATATATATATATATATACTAGATATTAAGCCCGGCGTTGCCCGGGAAATATATGTATAATGTGAAACCCCTTCCTAATCAATTTAACTACTGGATTTTTAAATACGATTAATTTGGTTAATTAGGTGCTGATTTATGCTACCTTCCTTATGTGCAGAAATGACCTACATTTCATACGTCACAAATTTCGTTTTACCCGTCAACGCTAACCAACCAAACCAAACAACCAACCAACCAAACCAACCGAACCAACCAAACCAAACAACCAACCAAACCAACTAACCAAACCAGCTAACCAATCAACCAACCGAGCCAACCAACCAAGCCAAACCCGTCACAAATTACGTTTTACTCGTCAACGCTAACCAACCAAACCAACCGATCAATCAACCAAACAAACCAACCAACCAAACCACCAAGGATTTTCGATCTATTGCAAGTTTTAAAAAAGTAGGAATTTTCGTTTTAAAGATTGCTTGTGCTTAGCAATGTAATATTTACAAATAGTATAAATTTAAATTAATAAAAAAGTGTACCATCGGATGCGTAAACCTCCAATCTAAAGGATTTTGGTCTATTGCAAGTTAAAAAGTAGGAAGTTTCGTTTTCACAAACGTAGATAGTTATTATGAAAAAATGCTTGTGCTTAGACACCGCCATTTTGTTCGTCAAATGCGCAGCCGATTTCCGTGAAATCATATGCAGAATTATTTTTTTATTTATTTATAAATAAATTTTACCTTCGGGAAATTACGTCATAGAGGATTTTTATTTATAGCGACGGCGTTCCCATTCTTCAAAAAAAAAAAACAACAACATTGTACCATCGGGAAATGACGTCATAGATTATTTATAGCGACGGCTTTCCCACACGCACGCAGGGACTAGCTGCTTTATTAGTAGGAATATATACATTTGTCGCGTTTGTGTAATTCCCGAATACATCAAAGCAAGCAAGACGTGTTCAACAACGTTCGACAACTCGCGTTGTTTTCTGATTTCTTTTATAAAACCAGATTATTTTAATTTTTAATATGACTTTTTGTCCTTTTATTTAGTGAAATATATTAAGCAATACGAGCACAATGGTGGTTGTACAATACTATTTCGTGTCTAGACAGCTGCAGTAATTTTTAAAACAGTATTGTTTGGTCGTAATTATGTTTTAGTTGCTCTAACTACGAAACTATTTCATTTATCCCCAGTCGCGGTTAATTCTGTTTAAACGCGTAAAATGAGGGAATGCTGTACATAAAATAACATTAGCATGTCAACTGATTATTGTAAAAAAAACAAACAAAAATAAAACACATTTAATAATATGTGAAGAATAAATTAATATTGAACTAATTTCCAATTTTAGAAAAAGAAAATGGCGTATTTATATAGGTAAGATGTGAAAATGCTGTGGCTGGGCCGGTGCAAACATTAGGCTACAAAGTGGGCCAAGAGAACACATTGAACGCTGAAATGTAGACACTAAAATATTAGATATGGTGACATCTTTTGTTTTGATTTCTTTGTGCTGCTTAATAGGGGAAAATCCCGATTACGTAAATTATAAATATGTATGGCGCATTACAAACAAAATAATGGTAACTGTTTCAGAGTGTGTACGCATTACAAAAAATATTAAATAACATCTATCAGTACTGAATAGTGTAGGATGAAAGTTATACTAAAAGAATCCTAAGCTGTGTTGAGCAAGTCTAAAAAAAATAATATGGAGACTGACATGACCTGAATGAAAAACAAGCAATTAAGCCTGTTCCATTCTGGACACAGGACGTGTTAGCGCATTTTCATGTTATGTATCAGTACGTTTGTTAGCTTTCAGTAAATGTTTGTAAATTTTGGAAATGTTAATAAATTCAATTTTGTAATGCATATATCTGTAAAAAAAAATTATAAAGACGTTTCTTCATATTTGAAAAAAAAATTTTTTCTCTTAAATCTAATTACAAGTGGTTTGTGGTTACTGAAATAGGACTCATAATTGAAAACATTCGAAATTGTAGTCATTTAATCGTCCGAAAACTCCGTCAATTGTTGCATAGCTCTGATACTTTCAATTAAACTCAGAACACAAGCTTACTATTTCATTTGATGTGTTTCTTAATAAATCTTGGTGAAACTACGTGCTGCAGTATTTCGCACCAAATGAATGGGTTATTGAACGTACACGATGTAGAATGGGGCCATATATATCATATATAAGCCCCTTAGGAGCCCTGAAGCCCGGCCCTCAGAGGTCCTATCGCGAAATGAACTTTTGATGTACACATGGCAGGCCAAGACCTACAAAATGATATATACATCATGGGTCTAGGACTTATGGTTGCTGAGATATAGTGCGCTCCTTTATTAATATAGCTTATATAGTAAAAACGGTACTTTATAAGCCCCCTTTTACGGCCCTCAGAGGTCAGATCGCGAAATGGAAAAAAGTCATTTCTTGGCAGGCCAAGACCTACAAAATGATATATACATCATGGGTCTAGGGCTTATGGTTGTTGAGATCTAGGGTGATGACAGACAGACAGACAAAACGGGGACAATAGAGCATTTTTTTTTCGAAAATGCTCTAAAAATGTTACCTCAAAATAACACTATAGTGAGATGGGGGAAGGGGTGGAATGAGGCAGACACAAAGGGAACCAAAAATAAAAAGTAATGCAAATTACCTCCCCCCTTTCCCCCCGAAATATGTTTGTTAGAAACTGAAAAAAAAAATTACAATTCAAAGAAAAAAATCCTGATCTTAAAGAAAAAGCCATTAAAATATATCTTACCAATAAAGAGAAAATTAAGTCTAGCAGCTTATCGAGAATCAAGGCATCCAAAGAATTTACTAAAAATCTGTAAACAATAAAATAAAAAATAAGTTGCTTGAAGGTACCAGATAGTGACCATAAAGTCTGCACATGATAAGTCAAAGTTCAACTTTGCATGCCAAGTATGTGAGCCTGTTATTTGTTTGATTGCTTATTTAAAAAAATAATTACAGTAATTATATTTATTGATAAGGCGGCGTATGCTACGTGTGGAATGACTAGTACTAAGTAGATGCCGCACTCCAAGGTGGCAGAGTAATTGCTCTACCGAAGATTGGCAATTCATGCCAATTACTTTATTTTACATCATATTTAATAGGAAAAAATGATTCGAGACCTGAAGATTTGGTAGAAAAGCATCTTTCACCAGATGCCACATTACGGGTATTGTTAAAATATTCTGATTGTAACAAAGTAGTTGGGGAAAGCAGTGTATCTTTCATTACCTTGGTTTAGGCGGTATTTGGTAGAATATGTCTTAAAGATTTCATGTCATCTGCTAATTCTTGCCCACATATATCTGCTGACTGTTCAGCTGATGACGTCAATGCTTTCTCGAGGCTCGCTGTAAACATTCGTATGTCATCACACGGAAGGCTCTTGAAGCTGACAAGAAACACAAATAGATTGTGGTTTGATTTCACTGTTCAAATCTCGGCTGCAATGATTGAATTACAGCGTCCACAATTCTGTTGAAGCAATTTATTCTGTTGTCATCTTCAGCATTTCCTGGTGTATCGATTGACTATACAGAGATTACAGACCAGTTTATTGATATGTATCATTCAATTGGCTATACAGACCAGTTTACTGACGTATTTCAATTGGCTATACAGACCCGTTTATTGACGTGTATCAATGGGCTATAAAGACCAGTTTATTGACATGTATCAATTGGCTATACAGACCAGTTTATTGACACGTATCATTCAATTGGCTATACAGACTAGTTTATTGACGTGTATTAATTGACTAAGGTACAAATCCAAAAAATTACTAAAAATAAATTTGTTAGATTGCGCAGGACTACGCGACTCGATGCTCACACATCGGGCATACAAACAAACTTTGTTTCAATAACTTATACATAGAGTTGGATGACATTTGATCGCTGTTTTATTAAAGAAATTTGATTTTTCTAGTGGAAAAAGCACATTGATACTGTAGGACATGTATATCTGATGGCATAACTGTTTGATATTGATGGTGTGTAACGATTTTCGTTTCCGAAACAAAATCGACAAGATCGGAACAATGTAAATAATGAGTATAACGCTATATCAGTAACATTTTATAAACATAGATACATTCCAAGAGACGTGTACTCCATTAACATCTTAGTCCGAAAAGAAACATAATACAGTGTAATGAAACACTCGTATATCTGTTGCAAACATGAACCAATAGCAGTTTCGTAGAAGATTAATTTACAGTCAAGTCGAAAGAACCATGCCATTGGCATTACGCTAATTACCATTCATTGCTGACTTAAAACAGCAGAGCAGATAGATGCAAACCAAAGCCAGAGACAAATAATAATGAGATTTTAAACATATAAGTTTCTGATCAAGGTAGGAAGTAACATTTTTGATCCACTTCAAACATCAATAATATTATTATTACTTAAGGCATTACTTACTATTATTAGTCTAACACTCTAAACTAAACTTTTTAGAGCATTTTCGAAAAAAAAATGCTCTATTGTCCCCGTTTTGTCTGTCTGTCTGTCATCACCCTAGATCTCAACAACCATAAGTCCTAGACCCATGATGTATATATCATTTTGTAGGTCTTGGCCTGCCAAGAAATGACTTTTTTCCATTTCGCGATCTGACCTCTGAGGGCCGTAAAAGGGGCCTTATAAAGTACCGTTTTTACTATATAAGCTATATTAATAATGGAGCGCCCTATATCTCAGCAACCATAAGTCCTAGACCCATGATGAATATATCATTTTGTAGGTCTTGGCCTGCCATGTGTACATCAAAAGTTCATTTCGCGATAGGACCTCTGAGGGCCGGGCTTCAGGGCTCCTAAGGGGCTTATATATTATATATATGGCCACATTCTACACCTTGTACGTTCAATAACCCTTTCATTTGGTGCGAAATACTGCAGCACGTAGTTTCACCAAGATTTATTAAGAAACTCATCAAATGAAATAGTAAGCTTGTGTTCTGAGTTTAATTGAAAGTATCAGAGCTATGCAACACTTGACGGAGTTTTCGGACGATTAAATGACTATAATTTAGAATGTTTTCAATTATGAGTCCTATTTCAGTAACCACAAACCACTTGTAGTTAGATTTAAGAGAAAATAATTTTTTGTCATATATAAAGAAACGTCTTTATAATTTTTTTTTTACAAATATATGCATTACACAATTGAATTTATAAACATTTCCAAAATTTACAAATATTTACTGAAAGCTAACAAACGTACTGATACATAACACGAAAATGCGCTAACACGTCCTGTGTCCAGAATGGAACAGGCTTAATTGCTTGTTTGTTAATAGTACATTAAAATTACCTCATTGTTCGTGTAACGTGGCGGCTGAATGGATAAGCAGCTTGGGTTTTCTTTTTTTATTTTATGCTGACTATCCATGTTCGATTCCTCTCAGAGACATTTAAAATTTTTTCCCCCCCAGAATGTATCCTTTTAGTTGTTTTAATGAAAAGTAACTAATCAGATTTCTTTGAGATTTTTTTTATTAAAATAATTTATCTCTTAGGATGTTGTAAGAAAAAGAAACAACAACTTATTAGATTTGTAATTATTTCATAACTTAAAAAAAAATATTTTGAAAGTATATATCAAAGCTGTACTCAAAGGCGTACCTAGGGTGGGGTGAGATAATCCTAAATCGAGAGTCCCGCCGGGGCCCAGCTTGAGGGGAGCCCCCCCCCCCAAAAAAAATAATTTTTACAATACATATTAAGTACATAATCTCATGTCATGGTATCGAACGTCAAAATCAGGGGCCTCAAAAGAGGCCAAGCCCTCGGGCTACCAAATCCCCATGTTTGGCACTGGCTTTACAATAGTCTATCTTTATGCAAAGGCTTTGCAATGTACAACTAGTCTATATACATATTATTCATTTTCATCTCTGCGTTAAATCGAAAGCGGAAAACAAGAATTCAAAATGGCGTCATGCCCGCGTCCTCGATTCGATATTTCTTTTTGAAAAATCTACAGTTTTAAATAGTTTCTGTGGTTTATATTATGAAATATTAATGCTGACTATCCAGGTTCGATTTCTCTTAGGGACATATTTTTTATTGGTTTTTTTTTTAGAATGTATCCTTTTAGTTGTTTTAATGAAAAGTAACTAATTCGATCTCTGAATTTTTTTTATTAATTAATTTATCTTTTAGGATGTTGTAAGAAAAAGAAACAACAACTAATTAGGTATTTCATAAATGAAAAAAAAAATCTTTTTTGAAAATATGTGTCAAAGTTGAACAAAGAGGCGTACGTAGGGTGGGGGAGGGGGGTCCAAAATCGAAATTCCCGCCGGGCCCCAGCTTGATGGAGCCCCCAAAACTATTTTTACATTAAATATTAAGTACATAATCTCATGTCATGATATCGAACGTCAAAATAAGGGGCCCCAAAAGAGGTCAAGCCCCCGGCCCCAAATTCCTAGGTTTGGCACTGGCTTTACAATAGTCTATCTTCATGCGAAAGCTTTGCATGGTACAGCTAGTATGTCATAATATCATAGCACAATATTGGCACAATAAGCTAGTCAGATTAATTTACGAAAGATGTATAATTAATTGCAAAAAATTTATTAAGCATTTGCATATAATGCCATATATGTCTATTGAATTAGTTATTGAGACCAGTTTATTGACATGTATCAATCACGTCAAGTGATTCGAATTGTTTTCTTTTAAATCAACAACAATGCCAAACAAGTGTTTTTCTCGTACCGTAGTTTCCGAGCTAATGACGTATGTCAACACCTGTTACCCCCTTCCCTGTCATATTTTGCTACACTTCGCCCCACGTAAGTCTTGTTTACCCTACCCTCCACTATCGTACTTACCCCCTCCATCTCCCATCCCCCCAAAAAATACACTCGTCATTTATATCTCATATGTGCCTTTTTTCTTCATTAAATAATAGTATAGTCAGAATGTACTCGCTCTCCTATTATTAACGCGTTTTTTTAATATTCCCCCTTGCCCAACCCAGTTACATTTTTGACACACTTGGCAGTCTCTCCCCATAAAGAGGACGGTACTTGGCTACCCAACCACCGTACTCCCTCTGTCCCAAAACAAGTTTACACAAGTTACATTATGGCACGTGTCAAACTAAAGCACGCTTTTGCAGATGTTCACTTACTGTATTCAAGGTCATAAATTAGAATTAAGAAATCACAATCCTATTGTTTCAAGGTCATGTAGCTGCTATGATTTTATGTAAACGTGACACTCTGTGTTCGAGTTTTTTTCTTTCTTTCTTTTTTAAATTTTGTCTGATCTGGTTATTGAATTGGGTTATTTACTGATTTTTTTTTCTGCAACTCTGAAATGCTAACATTTGGGTAAAATGTAACGCATTTAGGTGTTTGTGTTAAAAAATGTAATCGCATATCTTTAACGCTTTAATTACGTTTTAATTGCAGACAATAACAGCCCAATATAAAATTTAACTCAGTGTCACAATTATTCTGAAAAATACAACCACTGTCTCGTGTATAGACCATGTCCAGGCACTGTCTAGACACTAATTATAGGTGTCAGGTATATGAAACTATTAGTGCAGTTGTTGCAGACGTGACCACAGCTGTATTATAAAAAAAAATTATGTGCAAAAAAGTATGATTCAATTTTGATTCTAATTTTAACCGGGCTCATTATACACTTGTTTTTTTTTTACCTTCAACAATACACTATAGTACCTCCACCAATACACTACAGTATATAATGATAACGAGTAAATGAAACTTTTCTCTTTTTACATCGACTGGGAAGGGAGCAGGAGGTTTACTTGTCTTCATTTTATATTACAAGTTGGGCTTTTGTCGGGGTGAGGGTGTGAGCGAATTGCGTCATAGTAGGGGTGGTAGATCTACTTAATAAGTCAACGGACCTTAACTTCATATTGTTGAGTGAAATTCTGTTATTTATCGATTTGGTGAACTTTCGTCATTTTGGTAAAATAAACGCATTTAGGTGTTGCGTTGAAATTTTAATCGCAAAATTTTTGACGCGTTAATCGCAAATTAACGCAGTTTAATCAGCAGCCCTAATAATTACTGATATTATTTGTATATATATATGGTTTAGATCATAAACGTTTTCTTTTATTTAAGAACAGTAATTTAAAAAAAATGATGCCTATTTTAATGCACCCATCTGTAGGTGTCTCAATCTATTAGGTCGTCAAAAGTTGAAGTACATCTACTACTCACAGTCTTAAAAACTGGATTGAAATGTGAGAAAGCATGCCGATTGACAGTATTCGACATAGGATTTTGCAATAATATGATTGACATACCGCCTTATTAAAGTTGAATTAGCTTTACATGTTTTAGTTAATATTTAGTAATTATTTTTTCAAATCTTATTTGGTCAAATGTGCACAATTTTTAATGAATGCAAAAAAAAAAAGGCTTTAACCATACAGAAAAAAAACCATTGTCTCTTATTGTGAACATGAATAAGTTTGATGTGTGCAGTAGCTAATGATTTATTTTTTTAAACATAATGTACATAGTTTCTCTAATAAATAATACAAATTAAGTCACCACAGTAAAAAAAACACTTCACATATACAGCTATCTGATATTCATTAGCAATTATCTTCCATTTGATAAAACATTACACATAATCAACTCCATTAAGAAAATCTCAATCTTTGGTGGACATTAACAGCAAATGAATGTAATTCTCGGACTTTTGAAACTTTCTTTAAAATACACACCAGGAAGACAAAATAATGACTTACCTGTAAAGGGGGAAAAATTATTTATAAAAAGAACAACGTAAAAACAAAAGCCAAAGAACTCATTTTGGCAGATGCTTTAAGTGTAGAATTCATTTGCATCAGTTTGGCTATCACAATGCCCAGATGGCATTGTTTCAGCAAAATATGTCAGAAGCGCATATAGAGCTGGGTGAACTTTCACCAGAGCCAAGATTCGAACATCAGACCCTTAGTTGATCATGTTTTCTCCATATCATATGACCAGGAGCGCCGAGAGCCAACGCGGGCCCCAGGGCAGGACATCATTGCGGGCCCCTTGTCAAAATACAGTAAATTCCGGATATAGTCATCAAAGAGTATATACAAAAAGTTTTAAACTAAATTTATCTTACTTTCCCGCCGATAAACTGCACAAGTTTTTCATAACAATGTAATTTTGTGGAACTGACTTTTATGACATGCAGTGAGAAAGCAACAACAAAATTTTGCGGGCTTTTCTTCTTGCAAACACTTCAATTATATTGTTGTAGTCAATCGTTCTTGCAAGTCGACCTTCCACTGCCAGCATTCCAAGGCTGGTTAGGTGTTCTTGACACATTGTCGATCTCAGAACATTTTTAACTCGGGCCAATGTGCTGAAAGATCGTCCTGCTTGAGCAACGGTAGCCGGAAGTGTGCAGAAGATACGTAGCATAATGACTACGTTTGGAAACAGTATATCGATTTTCAAATTGTGTAAACGGTTTAGCAAGTCAAATGGCGACAAATTTTTCTGCCCGAGGTTTGCAACGTGTATTGTTTTCTGATGCTCCAACTCATTCAACAGATCGGCGCTAATATCAACAACATATTTATATGCCAGGTTCTTGGCTGAGGTTAGGACGTCGTCTGTATTCATATCATGATATTTCCACAGAACGCCGGAAAAATTCGTCGAAATTCTTTGCCGCTTCGTATCGTGTTGTTAAATTCGCAATCATTCGTGTCGATCCTGCTGATCATCATTCTCGTCGAGAATTGTTTTGTCTGGCAATTGTCGTCTTCGTTTGCATTTTGTCTCTACCAAACACAGGGACTGTTCAACACCGCATCTCTCAGCGACAAGTTTGCTCTCAGACAATATCTCATCCCACTTGGATCGAAGCAGTTTTAAGTCGCCAATGAAGTCACGAATATGGCAACTTCAACATCATTAGTTGCTTCTTTTGCCTGTAGCAGGTTCAAACTATGGCAGCCACATGGTGAGAACGTTGCCAAAGGATTGTTCTTCAGTATAATTGCTTGAGCGCCTTTGTAAGAACCACTCATATTGCTTCCATTGTCATACCCTTTGCCGTGACAGTTCGTAAGCGGTATGTTATGTTTTTTCAACGTGTCAATGATTAGCTGAGCAAATCAAACTCTCTCATGTAGTTCGAAGTAAGTGTTTAGATGTATGTACCGCAAAATGAAAACGGTCTGCTCAACATGAGCGGAATCCGGTGTTGCGTACACAATAATTAAGTAGTATTTCGCTGATTCAACTTCATGCAGTATAGCACCGAGTACTATTTGCCAGGGCTGGGGAGTCGGTGTCGGTGGTGTCGGTAGTTTTTGCCGGTGTCGTTGTCGGCATTTGTACTTTGCCCGGTGTCGGTGTCGGCTTTTGTATTTTGTCCGGAGTCGGTGTCGGTGTCGGCATTTGTAACTGTCCGGAATCGATTCGGTGTCGGCGCAAAAAAAAATACTAGAACTTTAATTGTATAATCCAGAACAACTTTTAATATAAAGTTTTCTTAATTTCTTCTTTTCTTTTTAAATAAATACTTGGTAAATATGTTTATCAACAAACGTATTATTTTCCAAAGCGAGATTCTCTTCTACATTACGGTGTCGGTGTCACACCGGTGTCGGCTAATTTTTTAGCCGACACCCCACCCCTGCTTTTTGCGCACAGCAGTGAATAAATTCGTTCTGACTGTCAGCGGACAAATAGTGAACGTTGAAAAAAGCCATAGAGTTATCAAGTGAATTTCACAATATTTCTATGGAAATCTATTCATAACTCTATGACTTTTTTCCCACCGGTACCGCTTCTTCTTCATTCTATGGCTAATTCTATGATAGCACACATCATACTCAGATTTCAAGTAATGTCTAAAAAATAGTTAAACACCAATGCACACTCGAATTGGTTTATGAGATCTAACGAGCCTCAGCAGTCGACTGAATTTGAAAGTTTCTTCGGATTGGCTGCTATCGGCTGTCATCGACGTACCCTCATTAAACAATGAGTCGTGAAAAAATTAACATGGTCGGTGCGGCCGGGCCCCTTACAGGTGCGGGCCCCCTGGCAATGACCCCCCCTGACCTCCCCTCTCGATGTGCCTGCATATGACGTGTCAATCAATTTCAGTCTACCCTCGCCAGTCGCCACACACCTATTTATTTATCGGAATGTTTCTAGCCCATCAGTTCAGTTCTTCCCCTTTTCCCACCATAAATGGTCCAGGTGAGGGGGACTGGACACTTTTACAATTTAAAAAAAAAAAGCAAGATACCCCAAGATTTTCATCTGAAATCCCCCATTTCCCAAGTTGGTGTCCGAACACCCAAGATCTTGGGAAAAAAACCCAAGGAGTGGTAACACTGGCAGACATCTTTCAAAAACTTTTTTTGCCAGGCCCACGCCAAAAATAATTTGGGAAAATGTTTAATTTTACCCCAGTCCTGACCAAGCCAAACACGTACCCCAGTCTGTAGTTGTTGTTATTTCAACCCAGACCAAAGACAGTCACGTACCCCTCTTAAAGAAGTATGGAACCCATAATGTGTTAAGTATGAACTTTATTAATATTATTACAGGAAGCAAAGTTCTTTAATGTTTACGATGCTCAGCACGACTTTAAGCGGTTAAAGGCCCAGTGCAATCAGTGATGACCTTAGAGGGAGGCAACAGGCCCGACCCCTTACCTAAGGGGGCCCCCGCTTAAAGATGTTTTTTCATCTGTTACAAAAATTACATTTTTTAACAAGGCATAGTAGCAGAGGGAAACCCTGTCAATAGTCAAAAGTCTTGGAAATTTTAGACTTTACTTCACTGTGGGCTGGAGATCTACTTAGGCTAAAACGCCATATTAATCTTAAAGGATACCTACAACCCAAATTGTACACTTTTTTCAAATGACTATTGTTACTCGAGAAATGTTGTATTTATTTATAGCAAGGGCTGGCCCTAAGCGGTATGCAACCAATCTGGCACCACGCACAAGAAGGGGGGGGGGGGCTAGGCTAAAACGTGGTCAAGGTCGCGGCTCTTTATGAATCAGTTATTTCTATTAATTCATGACTGATCTTGTATACTTGATTGTGCGAGACTATATAACATTTGCTTAATGCATAAGAAAAAAATCTTGTTTGTGGCTCTCTGTAACCTAATGCGTCACACCCATGTAAATACCTTGGCTGCTCAGCCATTTCTGGGCCCTCGACGAGCCTCTCAGATCAACTCTCCTTATATTTGTTGTCATTTTACAGCAGAATAATTTACCCGATGGGGCCCATAACTGCATGGGCCCCTGGAACATGATCCACTCGCGGCGGCCATTACATAACCTATAATTATGGCTGTTTTCCACGCATGTCACGTGACCCTCACCCTAACAAGTCACTTTTAACTTTTTTTACTTAAACTAAATACTTGACCAAGGGCACGGTATGATGGAAAAGCAGGGATCGCAATTACATGGCATATGACCATTTTCCCAGCAAGACACAAATAAAATATTATGAATGAAACATAATATAATACTGCTGCGCGTTAACAAGTTTATCATTTTAATTTGCTTTAATTTTGACACTTTGATGATAAAATCCCATTAGATAGTGTATAGTTAACAGACCACTAGCTATCTCTGTTTAGATAGTGTATAGTTAACAGAGTACCATGGGCGTATTTAAGAAGGGGCAAGGGGGCATTTGCCCCCCCCCGCCCCCCACATTTTGGAAAAATGTCCTACAATTGTCACAATAAAACTGAACTAAATTTCCTGAAAGTTTATTACATTGAAGACAACGTACATATATCAAACATAAAAAAGAATTATATCTGCAAGTATAACTGATTACATTATTGCAATTTTTTTTAAATAATGGTTTCAGTGTCGAACAGTTACTATACTAATAAAATAAAGTATAAAATTATAAATTACACTGATACAGAAATAATATAGTAATTTTAAACTATTTATTCTGGAACAAAAATTGTAAACGTCTTGGTATTTGTTCAAATCGATTGATAAATTTTCTTTAAATTTTTTATACTCATCATACAAAGACCAGATAAACGATCGTCACCATTTGTTGAGCGTAGCCACGTTTTTACTCGTCTTAGAGTGATAAATGATCTCTCGATTGTGCATGTTGTTACTGGAAGAGCCAGGAGGACGGATGGTTGTGTGATAAAGCACTCGACTGTCGACCTGAGAGTCCCTGGTTCGATCTCCAGTGAGGACCAATGGATATTTCAGGTCATGGCTTAAGTCCCCATTATATCTCCCGTGGTGCCTCCATCACCATTGCACTATCGGCTATGGTAAGGATGAAAGAAGGGCACCATAAAAACCGTCCCATTAGTGGTTTAAACTAGTTTAAAGGATCTAAGAGATTTCATCTCATCCTTACAGGGACACTGGTAGAGCCAATGCTGTCAAAAAAGCCATCTTAATCATGTGGAAAAAAAAATGGTTCACCTAAAACCTCACATTGAGTCATCGTTTCTGTTTTTTCCCCTTTACTACTTTTACATTTCCATATATCATACCAGGTTTCAATTTCCTCGTTTGAATTGTCAAATGCCTAATAATCAACAATAGCCTTTGCTTGATTTTTAAAATGCGAGTTTCTAATTTTGTCATCAAATAGGGATTCTAAACTAAAAGGGAAAATGCTGGTTTATTTTCTTTTCAAAAACGAATTTTCAGCGATGATATAATAGAATGAAGGCAAATCAACTTTTGGATTTTCCCAGTTCATTTGTCTTCCCGCTTGTCGTGGAGGTTGAATGTCGACACCAATGTCATCTACAACACCTTTTGTAACTTTAAAAATTTCCTTATACCTCTCATCACAATTCTGTCGATCAACAGCCGATGTAGTCAACAATTCTTCAATGTATGTTTGTACTAACAGTACTGCCAGTAAAACTGAATGCACTGACTGCAATATTTGGGCCACAGCTTCTAGCTTTGATGAATATTTTTGAATAATAACTAAACAAACAACAAATATAGGAATCTATCCGAGGAATTTTGTTCTTTGACAAATCTAACACTGAGTGATATCTGTTCAATACCTGAAATGTCAGTTGGCTCGTTGGCAAGTGTAGAAAATGCAACTGAATTATTAGCTTCACGAACAATGTCTTCTCCCAAGAGAGACCGACAAATTTCGATTATAGTGTTTTTCGTAGTTGCCCAGATATACTTAGCATTACAAGAACCAATAGACAAATGATTACCAAGAACCAGGTCATAAAAATTATCAGAATATGATTCTTTTCCACAAAGTGCTTAATCATGCATGCCGCAAAATAGGATTGTAGAAATGATGGGAGCAGTTAGTTGCGATTTTCTTGAAATTGTCTTCTAAATGATGAGTTCAAATGCTCATGTATAGAAACTCCTTAGGCTTCCAATCATGCAACATAATTGATTGCATCTTGTCAGTCTTTGTGCCATGTGCTTTGCATCTGGCTAATGACATCTTCGTTGAAATAAATTTTGTGCCCCCTGTTTTGCTCGAATTACTTTTTTGCAGAAACAACAAGCAATATCTGCAAAAGGCACATTTTAACATACAAGCCACAGTGAATAGTCTGATAACTATGCATATCTAAAAACTCTGTTTCCATCATTGTCAGCTCTAATATCATACTTTTTATCAGGGGTCTGAATTAATTTAACATTAATTTAAAAAATCACCAATTGTGAGAAGATTATAAACCAACAAGAGTTGCCTATTTTAAAAAAAATGCTGAATGCCAAGGAATTTTTGAAGGCCTAATCAAGTTATAAAAGGCCAAATTAAAAAATAAAATAAAATCGAAACCTTCTTGTGTTTGTTGTCAAAATGTTTGAATTTTCAAATGCATTTATTTATGTGAATATAAATAATTAATGTTATACTTAACTTAAATTTAATTGATAAATAAACCTGTATGGCATTGTAAGTTAAATTTTAAAAATGTCTATTTGTGCCCCCCCCCCGGAAAAATTTCTCGCGACGCCCATGCAGACTACTAATTAAAAAGAACCAAAATGATCAATGGGGTATAGGCTAAATCTCAAGGCTGTTTCCCAGACTGTAACTTTTAGAAAATAAATCTGTTCCGAAGTGTTTTAAACAAGTCAAACTTGACCTAATTGTACATTAGGGGTATGACTAAAATATAACCCTATATCCAGTGTTGTGCAAACTCACACAAAAATGGTTTGATTCAAACTCTCAACTCATTTCTTCAAAAGAGAGTTAAACTCAAACTCAATTCATTTTTTTCTAATGAGTTTAATTCAAGCTCAGTGAACAAAATGAGTTAAACTCATAAAATCATTTTTTTTAAAACATTATTTCTAAAATGTAATTTTAATGTCAGTGTGTAAAAAAAACATGGTCATTAAAAAATTATTGAAAATTAAATCACTTCAATTTATTTAGCTAAAAATTCATTGGTTGCTTTTAACAGCAGCAGTTTTTCAAAATTATCGTCAGAGTCTGTTTCGCCGGCTAGTTTCAAATTGTCCTCCGACACTAAACAAAAGCTCAACAGCTGCAGAAGATGGCAAAGTTGAATTGAATTGAACAAATACTTTTTTGCCATATGGATACTTATCCAACATACTTAATTTTTTCAATGGACTTGCAAGTGGAAATAAATCTTGTATCACTTTAATTGCACACTCTGCACAGATATTAGAACGCTTCGTTGGTATAGAAGTTGATGTGTGGACCATAATGTCTTTAATGACTTCAAAGTCTTTGTATGCTGCTTACAAGCTAATGATAAATTATCAAAGTCAGTAGTATTGAAGCACTGGGCAGTGAAACAGATGTCAGCCCACGTACCACTGATTAAATCACATGCTGCCATAGCTGTTTGCAGATACTCATCAGAACGAATGATGACAAACAATAAATTGCCCTTGAGTTCCATCTCTCATTACTGATTTTTGGAAGTGATTGAAAATTTAATTTTGGTAAGCTTCCTCTAGTTTTGAAAATCCTGTAGCATTATGTTAATGCCATGTCATCTCGCGAGCACTCTTTCTGATTTCTTTAGTGGTGCTCCAAGATTATCAAATGATGTTTTGAGTTGTTCATACAAACGAGTAGCTGATGTTTGGTGAAGTTGTTGATGTAATAAAATGATCATTCATGACATGTTTCAATATTGTATCTAGAATGTGGTGATATAATCCAATGTATACAGCTTTTTCTAATCCAACATCTTGAAAGTGTTTCTGTAGCAGTGTGATTGCACCAATTCTTCTTCATGTATTTGCTGCAGTTGTGTCAGAGACAATCATTTTTATTCATTGAGCACAGTTTTTATTCGGGAAAAGTGGAGAAGAGTAGTATGGCAGGCTAGGGCCCTAAATGAGATGTAGAGCCAAAAAAAGAAGAAGACAGTTTTTTTTCAATGAATATTATCTCCCCTTTTGCATTTGTCAGCTGAAGAACAGGAGTCTGACCTCCCTTTTTATTACATTACAACGTTTTTCTTAACTTCACTTCTTGTCTGTGTGTGTGTCCGCGGAATTTGGCAATCCAATTTCAGACCACTTTCCGATAAGCTATTACTCTGATCAGGCTTGCGGAGCCGCCAAATTTTTTTCCGGCTCCGGCTCCCACAAATTTGACGGCTCCGGCACGGCTCCAGCATTATAGGGGATGTTTTTTTTTTTTACCAGGGACTTTAACTATAATGCATGTGAAAAGAAGATATTGAGGAAATGAACAAAAAAAGACATAAAAACATTAACTTTGCTAAATATTTGGGATATATTTGTTGTTTATTAAAAAAAATCTACTTTAAACTCAGATGTGAAGTATTAAATGGTCCTAAAAATCTGAACAGTATATTAGGTTTAATTTTATGTTCAGTTCTACCCAAGTCACTAGTAAGCTAATACATGTATCATGATTAACCTCAGATAAGCTGTTAATCATACCCAGCACCAGGCTTGCGGAGCCGGAGCCGAGGAGCCGGGAGCCGATACTTTTAGCTGGAGCCGAAGCCGAAAAAATCTGGCGGCTCCACGGCTCCCAAATGTTTTTTTTACAGCTGAATTTTTTTTTTTAGCTTTAAAATGACAAATTTGTTTGATTGTTTGCCTCCTACAATTTGAAATGTTGTCATGTTTTACGAACGCCACAACAGTAGCACGCACATCACTACAATATATCTTTAATGGGGAATCGTTTTGTGTTCGTTTTAAATATTGTATTCTCTCCGAAAATTTTTTAATGGCATGTTATTTTGTTATATATAAAGTTAAAACAGTTTTATTTCATAGAATAATTATATCAATCATTTAAAATAAATTTTTACTACGATGACAAACGCGTCATTTCGTATTATTATTTGACCGCGAATTTGTAATAGACTAAAAACAAAATGGTAGCTTTCTGTATTTAACAATTTTATTATAAACAGAATATCTGAAATAGAGCAGATAAATTTAAAAAGTTGTGGCTTTTCGGACCCGTATCCCAATAAATTTCGATTGTTATTCGGACCCGTGGCAAATATGCACTAAGCTTAGCTATGTTTAAACTTTATTAGACGGAACCCGAAAAAATAATAATACAGAGTCCGCTTAGTGAAACCCTAGACACTGAGTAACGATTAAATCATACAATTCAAACAATTATAAAAAAAAATAAACAAAAAACAATAATAAAGTTTATGTATAGCTAAGCTAAGTGCATATTTGCCACGGGTCCGAATAACAATCAGACTTTATTGGGACGGGGTCCGAATGAAAATCGGAGTTTATTGGTACCCGGGTCCAGGCCCGTAGCCAGAGGGGGCTAGGGGGCTGACCCCTCCCCCCCCCGTGCATGATTTGAGCTTTTTGACAAAATTTTAATAATAACGGCTATAAAACATCAATCATTTTGTTCAATTTTGTTTTAGGGGCCCGGACTGAGCTGGCCAATCAACTTTTTAAAATATTAATATCAGCACGGGGGCCCGTGTCAACCCTGCTCAGGGACCCGAAATTTCTGTCGGTGGGCCTGTTCGCAACCTTGTAATAGTTTTATATATTGATATCTTCTGAGGACAACTAGCAACCTTAAATAAGTTAATAAAATAATATTGACTTCTGACTTCACTTTTATACATATGTATAATAAAATAATAAAGTACAAACTCCGTGATTTCTGAGTGATGTTATTTAATTTGCAAATTTACTTTTTAGCAGAATTAATTTTATTTTAAATTGAAAAATTGCGACTGGTCAATTTGTTGTTGATAGATCTGTTCTTTGTTTTTAATATTTTATAAGAAATATCACACAAATAGCTAAGCTATATTCGTGCATCTTTGTCGTTCATCCAGGGTTGTACGTTTAACCAACAGTACAATGAAATAAATCAGGTATCTATTATGTAACAATTGTGTAGCAGAACAAATGGTCAATATATTTATAACAGGAATCAGAAATTGCTCAGCCTCAATAAATTTTTATCATTAAAACTCTTTACTATTTAAGTTATTTTTAACAAAACTGCAACATGCCATGCATTATTGAAACGTAGTTGTTGAGGACCCCTGTGAGAGTGCCCTTGGCTTGTTGCTAAGAGTATGAGGGCTGACTCAGTGATGACCCGTATTTGTGTTTCTACCACACACAGTCTCACCAGCAATTAAACGTAAAACAAGTGACGATGATCAATTCAACAAGTCGTGTGTACAACAACAAGGTATATTTTATTTATACAAAGGCACCAGTCCGTAACAGGGATCTGGTGACTTATATCATAAACAGCGATAATCCAAACTGCAGCAAAATAATCCAATATAAAATGAATAAGGGGAACAATGACGTTATCACGATTTAACTCTCTTTCTCTATTTCCCTCTCAATTCTCTTAAACAGAGACACATCAATCGAATCTCTATCACTCAGTCGAATGTCGACCGTACACGACTCGGCCCACCGGTCGAATGCCTGGAAACTATCTTACGTTACTCAAACACTTTCTTCACGTGACCCCTTGCCAATCAATTATAATATCTGTTTGTGTCAAATCAGGGGGTGGAGCTTAGATGGGGAGGGGGGTGAATTTGGAGGTACGTCATACCGACAAAGACAGAAGTAACTGGACATCCGTCCCTTTGTCGGCTTTTGAACAGGAGCCCAGTGGTCAGAGAAAATTCCCCGTGGAATGTAACGTATTTCTGCCAACCGGGGCACTGTTCGTCGACGGGGGTTCCGCTGACCACCTGCGATATGACGCAATTACGGGGGTGGGGTAAAAAGAGTGGAGAACTTGAGAACGGGAACGTATACTACTATACATGGTATAATATACGACATAATTTTATTAATACTATTAAGTCAAGGGTTGGAATAAAGGCTCCAGCTCCGCAAGCCTGGCTCTGATAGTTTCAACAAAACTCAGAACCCGATGAAAATGCAATATTCTTAATATTTCACTATGATTTGATGAGTTTCTAAATAAATAAAATTAAATATGTATGGCGAATAGGTCGCAGCCTTGTCTAAATCAAGAGAAATTACTGATGCTAAATATAGTACACAGTAACGGAATTTGGCACCAATTTTAGATCACTTTCCGAAAAACTATAGCTCTGATACTTTCAACATAGCTTAGAACCCAATGACAATGCAATATTCTTACTATTTCATTATGATTTGATGAGTATCTTATGTATTTTTCGAAAATAAAATTATTGTGGCTGAAGTAGTGAAGAAAGAATGTGTGACGTCAGTGCTCTCCGATACGTTCTTGTGATTAGACCACTTCCAGAACAAAAAAAATTAACGGCCAAAATTTATTTTAAAAGCGTATGCAGCGCAATAAAAACAAATGTGTTGAAACATTATTTAAAGTGAAAGAATTCAAAAGTTATATTCTCTGTTTATAAACATGATACTCAAATACGTTTCACTACTTTCTTTGATTTTACAATGTGCGGTTGTGTAGGTTACGCGAACAGTTGTGTATGTTTGCGTGGCGAGGTCAAGTGAGAGGTCACGAGGTCAAGATTCCGAAAAGCTATAGCTCTGATACTTTCAATATAGCTCAGAACCCGATGACAATGCAATAGTCGTACTATTTCATTATGATTTGATGCTTAATCGGGTCTGTCTTACACCAACATTTTTTATATCTTCGTATTAATTGAAAAAAAATATTTTAACTAAAAAGTAGAAAATAAAAATTACATTATAAAAAATATTTTATAAAAAACAACGTTTTTCTTGCGTACTAAAAAGCAGAAAATAATTTCTGAATAAATTGGTAAGATGGTAATAGTAATAGACTTTATAAGAGCTTCTGATTTTTATAAAAACGAAAAACGTTGGGCGCATGAACACAAACTTCCAGACCTTTATAACATACTCTAATTTATATAAATGAAAACCTGTTTAAAATAATTTCACTATATTAATATATTGATTCAATTGACTTTACAAGTATTACATTTCATAACATGAGTTTAGGTTATACAACACTAGAATTAATTTTACTTAAATTGTTAACATTTGATGATTCACATAATATAAAACATGCGCCCAACGTTTTTCGTTTTATAAAAATCAGAAGCTCTTATAAATTCTATTACTATTACCATCTTACCAATTTAATAAGAAATTATTTTCTGTAGCACACATTTCATTTTTTGCCATATCTCAATGAACCACCCTAATATATATACAGTGCTTTATTTTGTGCTGGTACGCACCGGTACGGCGTACCGGCACCTTTTTCAATGTGGGGAAAAATTATTTCTTTTCTTGCACTTTAACGTTTATTATTAATTTATTAAATTATTAATTTGTTAAGACTGAATCATTTTAAAATTGCGCGCAATAAGAATTAAAATATAAAATGCGAAACTGCTTTCCGCACACACTCATAACCGCTGAGTACCGGCACCTATTTTTTTTTACATAAAAAAGCACCGTATATTAGGGTGGAGTGAAAAAAAAATTATTTTTTATTCTAATAGCTCAACATCGTTTCCAAATGGTCTAAGTATTATGGCCTAAAATATCTTTTATGTAGTGTAACGTTTACCGGTGCCCCAAAGGACTTCAAATTTTAAAGGATACAAACATTAAAACATTCTAACAAGTGTGCATGAAATCAACATCTCAATAGTGATATTCGTAATGTTAATGTGAAAATATGAACTGCTGAACTGAATTATGTTTATGAATTAACAATTTTTAATAAGTCAGGATCGTCGATTTTTCTTAAGGCAGGAGACAAATAACGTGACAGGAAGATGGTCTGCCACAATTGCCTGACACCATCTTTGCACGACGGTTTTGTTTTAATGTCAAACCAAACAGGACCATAAACCTACACAATATAAGTTGAAAGTGCTTGTAGCTCAAATGACTGAGACATCGTTACAAAATACAAACGAAGTAGTCTGTTAGCCTTTGTCAACCAGCGTGCATGAGACGATTTGCCAGGATCGCGACGAGCAAGATCATTGGAACAGTTGTCTCTAATTACAGCTTGACAGATTTCCAGAAGATATGCTTGATCTGCGCTTAAATCATCACATGAAATTTCCGGGAAGTCAGCATCTATCCTCTTGAAAGGTGGGAGTTTCACAACTCTGAATTGCAACTCCAATAAAACCTAATAATCTGCGAGGGCCAGTTGTTGGACCATCGAGGTGTTTCCGCCTCGACTGGGTGGAACACACCCGGAGACCACATATTATTGTTGATAACTATTGTCTCCTTTTGAATATTTTTACAATTTTTTAACCATCTATAACATAGTTGAAATGAACACATTGATGGGCTCAAAATTATAAAATACGTTATAGTGATTTAATTGTGGTGGGGCTGAATTTTTTATCTACTGTCCCTGGCAACTGGGTGTAACGCACCCATACACTTTTTAAATAAAACAAACTGTGTCTGAACTAACTTTGAAACACTTTTTTGGTAATTAAAAACTGTTTTGTGTCATCCATAGAATAAAATTGAAACTTTTAGCAATACATAAGTAATCTGAAGGTATTGGGATATAAAAAAAATAGGTTTTAGAATTGTTACATATAAATAAATACTCTAAAAGCATAGGTTATCAAAAAAATATATTGATCCCATGAAAACATTTTAAATCAGAGCAGTCATATGTACTCATGAAACATAGGAGCTTTGTTGCTCAGTAAGCACAGTTTAAACATAAAATAACACAATGTTCCTTGCAGGTATGTCTACTACACTTGCTGCAATGAGATATGGTTTTCCTGTCTGTTTTTGCTGGACAAAGTGCACATCTTTTCTGCTTTGACACTGAAGTAGTAGGAACATCAGTTATGCTTGCCCTTTCAACAGGAGTTGAAGTGGTTTGGGTAGCTGAAGGAGTGCTTGTAATGAATTTAGAACACTAAAAATATTCTGCCTTATAATATCTTGATACGTTGGGACAGGTCATCTCTGAATATGTGGAAGGGTGAGGAAATGTGCAGCTTGAATATTGAATTTATGTCTGCTGTCTTCATGAGATAGTAGATTGTTTGGATACTTAGTTTTGAATACAACTCTTGCTGCAATTGTTGCCAGGCCAACCATGTTGAAGAACACAATCGATGGCCACCTTTTAATTTTTCGTTTCACAGAAAATGCCTTTGCCTTTTAGTCCATGGCATCCACACCTCCCTTGGTTTTGTTGTAATAGAACACAATCTCTGGTTTCTTTCGCTCAGAATCAACTTCTGTATCTGGACGATTGTGCATTGTGCTCAGGAGCAGTGCATTCTTCTGCTTGTTGCTCTGGTAATTGACCAGTGTTGTATCTGTTCTAAACAAAAATATTTAATTATTGAGAGGCAGAGCTTTCTTTTGGTGGAACTCCTTTGGTAGGAATGTCTTATTTCTTTTGACTGTTCCAACTAAGGTGAGTTTTTTTCTTAATGTTGTGACATTGCGACCACTTCCTTGGAAGTCACTTGTTAGAGTAATAACTGTTTCTGAGGCTATTCCAACATTTTTCTTTGCTGGCAAGGCACTTGTACGTTCTTTGCCAAAATATGGGCAACCTCTCAAGGGATAGTTTGAAGAGGACTCACAGGCCCAGAAGATTTTTATTCCATATTTGTCAGGCTTGCTTGGTAGATATTGAATAAATTTGCAACGCTCTCTAAAACCAACAAGTTGTTCATCCACTGTGATGCTTTCTTTCTCCAGGAGCATAATACCGGGCTAAATTGGATAAAAATATTTCCCAAATGTCTCTTATTGGAGCAAAAATGTCACGAGCTAGACGGACTGATCTTGTGTCCTTGTCATCAAACCTAATATGATTCAGAAGATTGCTGAATCTCTTCATTGAAAATGCTGCCCTCGAAAGGGGATTTCCATCAACAGGATTAAATTAAAATTTTACTGATATGTTGTTCTGGTGAAGAGCACCAGTATGTAGTAGGCATGCACGCATTTCAATAACATCAGTGCTTTGTCATTCATTTCCTTTTACTTTCTGACCTTCCTTGTTTGTGAAGTCAACTATTGTGCGTATTATTTTTCATTTACGTTTAACCAACAGTATAATGATATAAATCAGGTATCTATTATGTAACAATTGTGTAGCAGAACAAATGGTCAATATATTTATAACAGGAATCAGAAATTGGCCAGCCTCAATAAATTTTTATCATTAAAACTCTTTACTATTTAAATTAGAAAGGCTTCAGTGGGAGAAATAATGTAATCTGTAAATGGAATACGGTTCTTTGGAAGTTTTAGTATGTTCTTCCCATGGGTTTGCATCTCTGATATTGGTTGACGGTGCCATTCAGTAATGTTGTCTTTACCAAGGACAATTGGTTCTCTTTATCTATTTTGCACACCATCACTACTACTGTCAAAAGTTTGCATGTTGTCAGTAGTTGCAGCAATAACTGGATTATCCTCATCATCAGAACTACCAGAGTCAGTGCTATGTTTTCTGGTATTAGGGGCTGCCATTCTTCATCATTATCATTTGATATTTCAGAGTCATCACTTGTTTGCCCATCATCATCAAACTGAGTACGTGCAGGCTTCTGAACATCAAAAATACAAAATTCGCCACCGCCAAAACACAACTATATCAAACGAATATCTGACAGCAAAAGATTAAATAAAAAAATATCTTTCCACAGCACATCTACCTATATTCATTATCTAACTTTCCCTGGCTAAAAATAACAAACTATATCTCCTATGTCCTCATTGTCCCCATTTAATTAGATAATCAGTTGGCTGGTTGACCCTAAACATGACCCAGATCCAGCTTAGGTATATTCTCTTAAGTTAGCTGTCTAGACACAAAGCATGGTCTTTATTATCAAGGAAGATCACTCAAAAAAAATATATGGGTGTAACTCACCCAGTAGCCAGAAATCATAAATGATTATCTCCCCTTTAATAAGTGTACGGGTGTAAAACACCCAGTTGCCTGGGACAAGTTATGCAATATGTCGCGGCGGAAAGGGATGCTGAAGTGGCAACTCATTCGCAACTGACATACTAGCCGATGAACAGGCTTATTAAATTTTTCTTCTATAAGCCGTATCACGCCACCATTGGAAGCTGTATTGCTTGCTGAACCATGCAACGTGTCTGTGCTGATTGTGTTTTGGACAAAAAACAACTCAATCATACTTTTGACAACAGCTAAAGCAGCACCAGAAGAAGATGAAATGTGTCCAACATACTCTGATCCTGGCTCGTGAATTAGTGAAATATGTTATTACAAAACTGTTTTACGATAATTCTTTGATTCCACATGCTCTGTTACAATCGTTTTGTCTTTTCGTCCATCAAAAAAATAATCCCTGCAGGTTATCCAGTTAAGTTCAATGTTTTGTCTTTCTCTTCTCAGCTTTTTCTGATCTATTATACTTGTATTTATTTCTGTACAAAGCCAACATCTTATAAACTTGTTGTAGCTATTGCGGCACCTGCTCTGTCTGAAATTCAATATATGCAACATTTGAAGCATTATACGCATTTGTTTCTTTTTTGTTTGAGTGATTGAAGTTGATTGCACTGGGTTAGTGCTAGAGTGGGTATAATCATCTTCTTTATCTTCCACCGTAGAATCGGATGCTGTCGAAGAAACATCTGACTCCAATTGTTCCTTTGTACTACATGCAGCCGATTGTTCACTTTCATAGCGCATATGTCTGGCTTCTATGACTTTTATCCTTGCAGTGCATTTTCCCCTCTTCCTTGATGTTTTGTACATCTACTTTACCGATGTACATTAGGTAGCGACCGATATGCCTTTTTACCGATAGTCCGATATCGATATTTTTCCCCAGCATTTTTACCGATACCGATATTTTTTTTAATCAACAACAATGCCAAACACGTGTTTTCTCGTGCTACAGCTAATGACGTATGTCATCCCATGCTCACCCCTTCCCTGTCATATTTCGTAACACTTCGCCCACACGTAAGTCTTGTTACCCCCCCCCCCCGCCAACTTCCCATCCCAAAAAAAAAATACACACAGATGTTCACTAATTGTATCATTCAAGGTCATACATTAGAATTAAAAAATGCCAATCCTATTGTTTCAAGGTCATATAGCTGATGCAATTTTTGTTGATGTGAAAATTTCTGTGTACGGGTTTTTTTTTTTCCTTTTTTTTTTAAAATCTTGTCTGATCTGGTTATAGAATTGGGTTATTTACGGATTTTTTTTTTCTGCAACTCTGTTGTGAAAAAAAAATGTATCGGCAGCCAAAAAACGGCCGGTCCGATAGTTAACTCATAGTGCCAATATCGGTTCGACTATCGGTCGCTCCCTACAAAAATCGGTTAATCCGATATTAAACGATAGTGCCAATATCGGTCCGATACCGATACCGATCCGATTATAGGTCGCTACCTAGTGTACATCATTCTTAAGGTTTTTTGGTCTACTAGAAAGTATTTTTCTCTCCAATGGAAGTTTATGCTGCAGTGGGACTAGGCAAGAACACATTTTATATTTACATTTGCAAGCAGCAATATCAAACAAAGTAATTTACTGCGATTTGCAAACTCTTTCAGTTTGTTTCTATAGCTGTTGTAATTCTGCCGTCCTTTAAATTTTTTCAACAACCTTCTGTAAGAATCATGGTAAGTACTTATCATCTTTAATACTCGCGTGTGGCTGATGGTCGGTATGGAAGCTTTTCCCCAGATGGATTCTATGGCCGCAACAACAATAGCTGACAATTCCGCAACAGTGGGTTCTCTATCTGTCGCACATTTCAATTCATGTTTCTTTAGCAAGAATGTTCATCTCTATACTTATAAGACGCATTTGCTGTATGTCTGTCTGTTCCCTTAAAACTCAAGATCCAGACAACCAAATAACGTGAAAGCTAGTACACGTACACATAATTACATGGGGAAGGTCATGAAACAGGATTCGTTCCATCAGAATGGGCAGTTTAATTGTAATTAATTATTTTAGCATTTTACTATATTAAAGTAATCACGGTATGGGAAAGTCATCGCTATAAATAAAAATCCTCTGTGACGTCATTTCCCGAGCAACATTTTTTTATTTGGTGCTGTATCGTGCCACACCAACTTGCCTTTGTACATAATACAGTAGTTTTTTTTTTACTTTTGGTACACGGAACACAATATTTTAGAGAAAACTTTACTACACAAAAGCGGTAAGTAAACTCAAGATCCAGAAATTGTACAGAGAGAGAAAGGGGAGGGAAAGAGATAGATAAAGAGAGAGGGGGCAGGGAGGGAGAGAGCGGGAAGGAGGGAGGGAAGGAGGAAGGGGAGAGAGGGAGGGAGAGAGAGGGGGAGAGAGAAGGAGGGAGGGAGATGGGAGAGGGAGGGAGGGATAGAGAAAGGTAGGGAGGTAAAGAGAAAGGGATGGAGGGAGGGAGAGAGGGTGGGAGAAAGGGAGGGAGAGAGAGGGAGAAATAAAGAGAGAGAGGGGGCAGGGAGGGAGAGATGGAAGGAGGGAGGGAGGGGGAGAGAGGGAGGAAGAGGGAGGGGGAGAGAAGGAGGGAAAGAGAGGATGGAAGAGGGGAGGGAGGGAGAGAGGGGGGGAGAGAGAGGGAGGTTGGGAGAGAGATAGAATGAGTGGGAGAGAGATAAAGAGAGAGGGGGCAAGGAGGGAAAGAGAGGGAAGGAGGGATGGAGGGAGGGGAGAAAAGGAGTGAGGGAGAGAAGGAGATGGGAGAGGGAGGGAGAGAGGGGGTAGGGAGGGAGAGAGAGTGAGGGTGGGAGAGATAGAAGAAGGGAGAAAGGGGGGTAGTGAGAAAACAATGTAAACAGAAAACCCTATTTTAAACCCGGGCAAAGCCTGGTACTTGCAGCTAGAACTATTTGGTTGTCTGGGTCTTGAGTTTTAAGGGAACAGATAAAGATAGGTGGCAGGGAGGGAGAGAGAGGGAGGGTGGAAGAGAGAGAGGAAGGGAGAGAGATGGGGGTAGGGAGAAACCTTATTTTAAACCCGGGCAAAGCTTGATACTTGCAGCTAGAACTATTTGGTTGTCTGGATCTTGAGTTTTAAGGGAAAAGATAAAGAGAGAGAGGGGGCGGGGAGGGAGAGAGAGGGAAGGAGGGAGGGAGGGAGGGAGGGAGGGAGGAAGGGGGAGAGAGGGAGGGAGGAAGGGGGAGAGAGGGAGGGGAGAAGGAGGGAAAGAGAGGATAGAAGAGGCAGGGAGGGAGGGAAAGAGGGAGGGAGATAGGGGGTAGGTAGGGAGAGAGGGGGAGGGATGGGGGGAGAGAGGGAGGTTGGGAGAGAGAGAGGGGGAGAGAGAAAGATAAAGAGAGGGGGCAGAGAGGGAGAGAGAGGGAAGGGGGAGGAAGATGAAATAAAAGTATGATACCTCCAGGGACGGGCGCTAAAGTTAGATGTTGACTGTTGTTTCACTAGGATTATATTAAACTAGCCGTCCCGCGTCGTAGCATACGCCGCCTTATCAATCAATATCATTAATGCAATTTTTTTAAAAATAAGGAATCAAACAAAATAACAGGCTGGCATACATGGTATGCAAAGTTGAACCTTGACCTTGACCTTGATTGATGTGCAGACTTTATGGTCACTATCTCGTACCTTCCAGCAACTCGTTGATTCTCGATAAGCCGACTGAATTCTCTTTCTTGGTTTTATATATTAATGCCTTTTTTTGTAAGATCAGGATTTTTTTTTTATTCTAATCTTTTTCATTTAGTTTTCATTTAGTTTCTAACAAACATGTTTCGGGTAATGTTTATTTTTTTCATTTAGCATTCCCTCATTTCCGCGGTTAAAAGGATACAGAATTTACCGCGACGGCCCCCCCCCTCCCCCGTTACCGCAAGTTTAGGTAAAACATCATTAAATTATCGAAATATTTTTTTGTTCTAAGACGCGCGGACGGACTATAATTTTAACATTTCAGTTTTGCCCCCCCCCCCCCCTTTCCGTCAAAGTTGTCTAGGTCCGCCCCTGAAAATGATTACGACCAAACAATACTGTTTTAAAAAATACTGGAGCTGTCTAGACATAAAATAGTATTGTACAACCACCATTGCGCTCGTATCATTCGCTTAATATATTTCACTATATAAAAGAACAAAACGTCATATAAGAAATTAAAATAATCTGGCTTTATAAAAGAAATCAGAAAAATGTAAATTTATCTGTGGCATCCCTCCCTTCTGAACCCAGGTATAAATAGTCTTGCAAGCTGATGTAATAATTACTGGGTTTTTTTTCCCCGCTGTCGCTCTCTGTGTGACCTAGCCCTCTTCTCCCAGCTGATGTTATAATTACGGGTTTTTCCCCCGCTATTGCAAGTTGTCTGGGATCAGAAAAACAACACGCTAGATGTGACCCAGCCCTGGTCTCCAAGCACACTATAGTGTTTTTTTTCTTTCTCAACCCCCCCCCCCGCCCCCCATTTTCCACTGGTGTTGTCTGTGATCGGCAATTCCACAAATCTATAAATAGTCTTTCAGGCTGGTAAAAAATGCGAGATGTTGAATGCTTGCTGTGACGTATTTCCGACGTCTTCTCGAAGAGGAAAAATATAGATATAGAAGATATAGATGGTAGAATAAGTTAAAATTTCTACTGGGTTGGGGAACCGGTAAACATCAACGGATATTGTAAATATTTTACAGTTGGTTTTTTTTATATTCATTATGCAACTTTTAGATTTTGAAATGAAAAAAAAATTTTCGCTCCACCCTACTTTATTTATATATATATATATATATATATTTATATATATATATATATATATATATATATATATATATATATATATATATATATATGTATTAGGGCTGCTGATTAAACTGCGTTAATTTGCGATTAACGCGTCAAAATAATTTTGCGATTAAAATTTTTAACGCAACATCTAAATGCGTTAATTTTACCAAAATGATGAAAGTTCACCAAAAACGATAAATAACGATTTTCTCTCAACAATTGAAAGTTATGGTCCATTGAGTTATTAAGTAGATCTACCACCACAATCTGTCGCAATTCGCTTACACCCTAAACCCCAGGTATATCGTCAAAAGCCCCACTTGTAATATAAAATGAAGACGCGTAAACCTCCTGCTCCCTACCCGGTCGATGTAAAAAGAGAAAAGTTTCATTTACTAGTTTACATTATATACTATAGTGTATTGTTGAAACAAGTGTACACTGAAAAAAATGAGATGCTATAAATTTTGTATCATCCTTTTTTTTGCACATAATTTTGTATCGCATTGGGATAATACAGCATATTGCTTGTCACGTCTGCAGCAACTGCACTAATATTTCCATATACATGACACCTATAATTAGTGTATAGACAGTGCCTAGACATGTTCTAGACTAGGCTAAGCACACATCTGTACAGTAGACAGTGGTTGTATGTTTCAGAATACTTGTGACACAGTTGCGTTAAAAATATGCGATTACATTTTTAACACAAACATCTAAATGCGTTACATTTTACACAAATGTTAGCATTTCAGAGTTACAGAAAAAAATCAGTAAATAACCCATTTTATGACCAGATCAAACTACATTTTTAAAAAAAGCAAGAAAAAACACCCGAACACAGAAACTGTCACGCTTACATAAATCACAGCAATATGACCTTGAAACAATATGATTATCATTTCTTAATTCTAATTTATGACCTTGAATATCATTAGTGAACATCATTCTGTAGACGCGTGCTGTATAGTTCGGCACGTGCAATCGTTGGGAAACGGGACAGAGGGGCTAAGGCATGGAAATCTTGATATAGCATCAGGAAGGAAAACCAATATTTTAAAGAATACGTTTTAGGCCGACAGACAATCAAGTGTTTAGCGTTAGTCTTCATGTTCAATAGCAGTTTTGTATATTTGGTCCTTTTGTTTTTATGAAATAAACACACACGCAATTAAAGTTTGAAAACTTTTAATAACAAATTTTTAGAGCATTTTCGAAAAAAAATGCTCTATTGTCCCCGTTTTGTCTGTCTGTCTGTCTGTCTGTCTGTCCGTCATCACCCTAGATCTCAACAACCATAAGTCCTAGACCCATGATGTGTATATCATTTTGTAGGTCTTGGCCTGCCAAGAAATGACTTTTTTCCATTTCGCGATCTGACCTCTAAGGGCCGTAAAAGGGGGCTTAGTACCGTTTTTTGCTATATAAGCTATATTAATAAAGAGCGCCTATATCTCAACAACCATAAGTCCTAGACCCATGATGTATATATCATTTTGTAAGTATTGGCCTGCCAAGTGTACATCAGAAGTTCATTTCGCGATAGGACCTCTGAGGGCCGGGCTTCAGGGCTCCTAAGGGGCTTATATATTATATATACACCTTGTACGTTCAATAACCCATTCATTTGGTGCGAAATACTGCAGCACGTAGTTTCACCAAGATTTATTAAGAAACTCATCAAATGAAATAGTAAGCTTGTGTTCTGAGTTTAATCGAAAGTATCAGAGCTATGCAACAATTGACGGAGTTTTCGGACGATTAAATGACTATAATTTCGAATGTTTTCAATTATGAGTCCTATTTCAGTAACCACAAACCACTTATAGTTAGATTTAAGAGACAATAATTTTTTTTCAAATATAAAGAAACGTCTTTATAATATTTTTTTACAGATATATGCATTACACAATTGAATTTATAAACATTTCCAAAATTTACAAATATTTACTGAAAGTAACATACGTACTGATACATAACAAGAAAATGCGCTAACACGTCCTGTGTCCAGAATGGAACAGGCTTAATTGCTTGTTTAATTTAAAATCTTTATTTTGTCCATTTATTTATTTTTCGTTTTTTCATTTGTTTTTCATGAACCGTCCCATTCAATTGCGTAACATAATTTTTAGACGAACAATAAAAAATTTAACAGAAATAAGTTCTTTTAATCTTTTAATAATAAGTTTCTTCAATCAGCAATGACTCATCAATTGTTACTCTATCAACAATTTTAACAAACAAATTTTTGAAACTACAAAAAATTTCTTCAATCAGCAATGACTCATCAATTGTTACTCTATCAACAATTTTAACAAACAAATTTTTTTTTATTTGTTTGTCCTAGAAATAGTTTTAGACTACTTGCTGATTTTTTCAATGAATTAAATACTTTCCAGTTTTGTAGGCAAGTAGAGAAGGTGTACTCATATGGCTTCAATAGCCCTCCTCTCAGCCCCGTAGCGGGAAAAGTTTACAGGAGGGGCCAGGCATTCCGCAGCAGGGGCCAGGCAATAGCAGGGGGGGCAAGTAATACATTTTACTAAGTAGAACAAATAAGCAGGGGGGCAGACAAAATGCAGTGGGGTCCCGGTCCCGGCCCCCTGCCCCCCCGCACGCTACGGGCCTGCCTCCTCTGTTGACATCATTCAAAAAAACATTCAGCTTTTTCAATCTTAATTCGTCAATGACTTTAAAATTTTCATCGACTAATATTTCTCTACAGCTGGTACATTTATTCTATTGAAGGATGGAATGTGCAATTGCTTCTGCAACATAATATATTGTCATTAGGGCTTTCCAAATTGCATGACATTTTCATCCGTACCAGCAGGCAAGCTTTTAACATCATCAATGAAATCATCGATCTCGCTATTAGTCAATTTCGAATGAAATTGCGTTTTGCCAAGTGTGTATGAAATCACGAAATTCTAAGAGAAATTCTATTTTCCAATCAGAGGAAGATTTTACTGGATCAATGTGGTAGTTTCTTTTTCTTTTCCCCTTCGAACAAGTTTTCACATTTAAAACTTCCCAGAGTTTGGTGATAATACCCACAAACCAAGCTGTTGCGCTCCATTCAACTTTATTTGCATGTTCCACATAATATTTTAAAGCATTCACAGTCGATTTGCAAAACACTAAAATTTGAGTTTGACAGACATTTTCTCAATATTTGTAGGATTCAGTACTTTCGCATTCTGCCTCCACAAAGTTCTTGAATATAAAACTTTATATTAACAGCTGCATTGTCAACCCAAATACCTATTACAGTAACCCCTGCTCGGTGCACCATTTCCATCACTTCTGTGTAACATTGATGCATTTGGCCAGCAGTCAAATTAAATATAGGGTAGAGAGCTACCATATCTCTATATTTATGACAAAGAGATTTAACCATAAAACACAGCAGAGTAGAAGCTTTTTCTCCTTCAGCTGTCAATCCATGAAACTTGCCGGAAAAGTATTCAACACGCTTGGCCACATATATTTCATCGATTATGATTGTGCAAAACTTCACTTTCCAATATTTTAGAGTAAGATGCAGTGCCTGATGCATATACCAGATATGACCAAACAATGGTTTGTGGTGTGTATGTTCTCGCATGTTTGTTCACCCCCTCCAATTTCAGCTGATCGACAAGAAATTGTATTTGTTGAAAATCAGGATTTGAATCTTCATAAAAAGTCATCATTTTTTTCAAATTTGATTTTGCTTCTTGCTTGATCTCATCAAAGGTTTCATGAATGGAGTTTCATCAAAACATTTTAAACGAGCAAGCAAATTCAACAACTGACTCATTGTTTCCAAATTGGCAGAACAAATATCGTTTGAAAATGATTTAAATAATTGTTTTCCTTTGTGATGTAGTGATATGTCGAATGATTTTGAAATTGAAATTGATGATTTAATAAACAAAATGTTATTCTGAAATTCCAAAAATAAATATATAAATGTGCATTTTGAATATGGAGTTGATATCCAGAAGGTATTTTCTCTTTACTTAATTTTTATTAGATCAACTAAAGATAACTTGTTTATGAATAACTTGTTTATGACATCATTTTCATTAAACAAATTTTCCAACTCCATCATCTGATTTTCAGTAATTTCTTGTCGAGCTGATGACGAAGACTTCATTGTTGTTTTACGGTGCTTCGGAGTTGATAAGTATGATGGTGCATTCTGAAAAATACTTGGCACTGCATCATCTTTCAATTTCATTTTTGGTCTAACAGGTTTATTGGATTCACATCTTTTATTTGATCGAGACATGCTTGTATCTTGTACATCACTAACAAAATCACTCGGCAAGAAATGGAGCGAACACATTTTTGAATATTTCCCAGGCTGAAAATTTTGGCGAGGATTAGCTCTAATCCATTTTTCACATAATTCCACATTGTTTAATGGATACGAATGAAAAGAAACTCCTTTACTTTCCGCTTTTTCAACACTGTCATATCCACTTTTGCATCCGTATGCAGAACACTTATTGACCATTTTCTTAGTTATTTATTATATTAAAAATTAGATTTATAAACCAAAACAATTATCATACGTAAATTTTACCTAGAAAAAGAGAACTTTAAGAAAAACAACAGTAATAACACAAATCGATAACGCAAAATAACAACCCGAATAAACAATGGACGAACGAAGACAAGCAAGCATGTATATGGTATATATAATAGTGCAACTTTGTTTAACCCTTGCGTCAGCCTAAACCGTACACAGTTAGAATGAAATTTTGTTTGGTTGTGCATCCTGGAGTTATATCTAGAAATCCATGGCTAAGATGGTTGGGAAGCAATAAAGTAACGTCATCTTTGTGTGTGTGTGGGGGGGGGGAGAGGCTGCTAAGTGTCAAAATGAAATTGGGTTGGGCGAGAATGGAAAATAAATAAAAATTACATTATAAAAAAATATTTGATAAAAAAACAACGTTTTTCTTGCGTACTTAAAAGCAGAAAATAATTTCTGAATAAATTGGTAACATGGTAATAGTAATAGACTTTATAAGAGCTTGTGATTTTTATAAAAACGAAAAACGTTGGGCGCATGAATCTTATATTATGTGGATGTTTGTATTACAATATTAGGATCATCAAATCTTAACAATTAAATCCAAAAAGAATTATTACAGAAGGTTTTCGAAATATCACGATATTGCAGATCATTTATTAGAACTTAGTCTAGGTAACAAAATGCATATGAGTATGTAAAATTAATTCTAGTGTTGTATAATATGCGCCCAACATGGCAGCGCGTAAGAAGACCATCATTTCAAAATGATCATTGCTTAGCCTAGAACAGGGGTCGGCAACCTGCGGCTCGCGAGCCGCATGTGGCTCTTTCGATGTCAAGTTGCGGCTCTTTCGATGTCAAATTGTGGCCTTATCAAATACCATAATGTTGAAACAAAAATTTTTGTGGCTCTTTAAAAACTGAGAAAAATGCAAATTTTAACTTTTGGCTCTCCCGTCTCAAAAGGTTACCGACCCCAGGCATAGAATGTAATGGCATAAAAACATGCCCACCCAATGAAAACAGTCGCTCAACTGCAGCACTATCCGGAAGTACAGTGTTCCATTGCAGATATAGTTTCTTGGGTAGGCTGCTAATGACTGCATTTCTGATGAGATATCTTCAAGATATCTGTCTACTTCAGCAAAACTGTTACTATTAAGCAATTCGTCCTGGTTCTGCCGCCGTGCAGTAAAACAAACAAAAAAATATGTTGACTCTACTGCTGACTGTACTGAAGATGCACCACCCGGCCGAGTAAGTTGAGTGGGAAATGCACTCAGTGCACTGCATGCACGCTTTAAGTTTTTTACAACTTCAGCCTTGTGATCCAAGTTGTCTATACAGCCTTAAATTTTGGATTGACCACTGCTGCCAGTTTTACCTCTATGATCAGAAAATATAAAATCGAATCACGCATTAATTCTATCAATAACAGCATTGGCAAGAGGTTCACACCCCGTAAGAGGGTGTTTATGTCGCAAAATCATTACCTGTAGTTTAACATTTATAACGGTTAGTGTAGGCATCAAAAGCCAAATCCAATATTATTTTTTCATTGAAAAATGCACAGTCAACGAAACAAAGGATCAAATACAATGTATTCTTCTATGAATATTATTTTCTGCGGATTCAGTCTCTTGATGTCATGGTCATCAAACATCATATCAAGTTAAACTTCTATTTCTGGATTGGATAGTAAACAATGTAATTTTGCAACAGAATCGTACGTGGAATTCCACCGAGTGTCTCCGGGATACCTGTCAATTGCCGCAGCCAAAGATGAGCGATTTTATTTGTTCCAGATAGCTACTACCTTAGCAAATGTTTGCACTGAAAAACGTTTGGTTACGTCTTGTAGTACTTTAGTATCACGCGTAACAACAATATTTAACAAGCGGCATGTTACATAACCTGTTCCTGTTCGTCATATTATTATACATGGTGGATACATTAATCATCAATTTGTTTAAATTCTATATCCAAATCTTCAGCATCATGTTACTCCTGCCTCTGATCTTCATTTAAATCCACATCGTTTACACTTAAGTTCATCATTTCATCTTTACCTAACAGCGCAATGATTTTCAGAGCATATTCGAAAAAAAATGCTCTATTGTCCCCGTTTTGTCTGTCTGTCTGTCATCATCCTAGATCTCAACAACCATAAGTCCTAGACCCATGATGTATATATCATTTTGTAGGTCTTGGCCTGCCATGTGTGCAGCAAAAGTTCATTTCGCGATCTGACCTCTAAGGGCCGTAAAAGGGGGCTTAGTACCGTTTTTACTATATAAGCTATATTAATAAAGGAGCGCCTATATCTCAGCAACTATAAGTCCTAGACCCATGATGTTTATATCATTTTGTAGGTCTTGGCCTGCCATGTGTACATCAGAAGTTCATTTCGCGAAAGGACCTCTGAGAGCCGGGCATCAGAGCTCCTAAGGGGCTTATGTATTATATATACACCTTGTACGTTCAATAACCCATTCGTTTGGTGCGAAATACTGCAGCACGTAGTTTCACCAAGATTTATTAAGAAACTCATCAAATGAAATAGTAAGCTTGTGTTCTGAGTTTAATTGAAAGTATCAGAGCTATGCAACAATTGACGGAGTTTTCGGACGATTAAATGACTATAATTTCGAATGTTTTCAATTATGAGTCCTATTTCAGTAACCACAAACCACTTGTAGTTAGATTTAAGAGACAATAAATTTTTTTCAAATATAAAGAAACGTCTTTATAATATTTTTTTTACAGATATATGCATTACACAACTGAATTTATAAACATTTCCAAAATTTTCAAATATTTACTGAAAGCTAACAAACGTACTGATACATAACATGAAAATGCGCTAACACGTCCTGTGTCCAGAATGGAACAGGCTTAATTGCTTGTTTAAACTTTTATCCGCCTTCTGTTACAGTGAAAGAAATTGTGTCATTTATTTCAAATAATCTGTTGATTGCTTCTAGTGTTTTGACAGTTAAATCATATGGGATTGTGTGGATGGTTCCATGCCCGCCCTGTTTCTGTAGTCACGGCTATTATTGTATGGGACTGTGTGGATAGTTCCATGTCCAGTCCTATTTCTGTAGCCACGGATATTGTAGGGACTGTGCGGATGGTACCATGTCCAGTCCTATTTCTGTAGCCACGGATATTGTATGGGATTCTGTGGGTGGTACCTGTCCTAGCCTCCTTTTATTTACCCAACAATATCCCGGCAGAAGACAATTTCCCGGGACCTATCCTGGGAGTCAGCTATCCCCAGGTTCTAACCAATGTAATGTAACACCAATAAAACTTCTTCGTATGGACGTTCAGCAATCGGCAGTTATAAATATAATATTAATTGAAGCAAACTTATCTTTCAACTGCTGCCTACGAAGTTAAAATCTATGTTTCAATTGTTTTGTCAATGTTTGTCGACAGCGAGGCATCATTTATTGCCTAACAAGTCTATTAATTGACGTTCTGAAACTAGCGGTGTCGATATGATGGAAAGGCATAATTTCGTTTGTGATTTGTATATAACAATAAAAACATCAATAAATTTTTCTCTAAGAGTTAGACCGGCAAACACTCACGCCTCGCCCCTGATACAACTGTTGCTATAACCAAAATGAAACGAAAGAGAGAATTTTTAATGTTGAGACACGAATAAAGGAACAACAGAAGATGAAAAATGAAAGCCGACCGATCAAAATTTTGCAATGAACGTTTGAAAATTGCCATGAGTGTCATTTTACAGGATATTTTTTATTAACTGACAGACCGATAAAAAATAAAATTTTCTGTTGTTCACTAAAACATTGAACAAATAGTTGATAGTAAGAAAGTAAATGAATGAAATAATAAAAGAGTAACATTTAAAGACATCGACACGCAAAGCAAAAACTTCAAAAGAAGATGCGACCGTGGTTGTATTGGTGGGGAGGTGGGTGGTGTTAATATTGGTAGGATTGATGGCTGCGATTACTAGAAGTGATGAAATTTATGTAGATGAAGAGGTATTAAAATCGTTCTTGTCTTTCTGCAAATAGCGGTAATAGAAAAGTGTTGGTATCGAGTATCGAAAATTGTGAACATTTGATGATTCTAATACTGTAATACAAACATTCACATAATATAAGATTCATGCGCCCAACGTTTTTCGTTTTTATAAAAATCAGAAGCTCTTATAAAGTCTATTACTATTACCATGTTACCAATTTATTCAGAAACTAGTAGTTGCTCGTTGCATTCGCAACTAAAGGTTTTATCTCAATAAAATGTTTAATATGAGAATAATCATGTCATAAACATAGGCGTCTGCTATTTCGATTAGGATCACAATCAATCAACGAAATTTTATAAAAGCTTAGCGTCGATGCTCTATTGTCCCCGTTTTGTCTGTCTGTCTGTCATCACCCTAGATCTCAACAACCATAAGTCCTAGACCCATGATGTATATATCATTTTGTAGGTCTTGGCCTGCCATGTGTGCAGCAAAAGTTCATTTCGCGATCTGACCTCTAAGGGCCGTAAAAGGGGGCTTAGTACCGTTTTTACTATATAAGCTATATTAATAAAGGAGCGCCTATATCTCAGCAACTTTAAGTCCTAGACCCATGATGTTTATATCATTTTGTAGGTCTTGGCCTGCCATGTGTACATCAGAAGTTCATTTCGCGATAGGACCTCTGAGGGCCGGGCATCAGGGCTCCTAAGGGGCTTATGTATTATATATACACCTTGTACGTTCAATAACCCATTCATTTGGTGCGAAATACTGCAGCACGTAGTTTCACCAAGATTTATTAAGAAACTCATCAAATGAAATAGTAAGCTTGTGTTCTGAGTTTAATTGAAAGTATCAGAGCTATGCAACAATTGACGGAGTTTTCGGACGATTTAATGACTATAATTTCGAATGTTTTCAATTATGAGTCCTATTTCAGTAACCACAAACCACTTGTAGTTAGATTTAAGAGACAATAATTTTTTTTCAAATATAAAGAAACGTCTTTATAATATTTTTTTTACAGATATATGCATTACACAATTGAATTTATAAACATTTCCAAAATTTTCAAATATTTACTGAAAGCTAACAAACGTACTGATACATAACATGAAAATGCGCTAACACGTCCTGTGTCCAGAATGGAACAGGCTTAATTGCTTGTTTAAACTTTTATCCGCCTTCTGTTACAGTGAAAGAAATTGTGTCATTTATTTCAAATAATCTGTTGATTGCTTCTAGTGTTTTGACAGTTAAATCATATGGGATTGTGTGGATGGTTCCATGCCCGCCCTGTTTCTGTAGTCACGGCTATTATTGTATGGGACTGTGTGGATAGTACCATGTCCAGTCCTATTTCTGTAGCCACGGATATTGTAGGGACTGTGTGGATGGTACCATGTCCAGTCCTATTTCTGTAGCCACGGATATTGTATGGGATTCTGTGGGTTGTACCTGTCCTAGCCTCCTTTTATTTACCCAACAATATCCCGGCAGAAGACAATTTCCCGGGACCTATCCTGGGAGTCAGCTATCCCCAGGTTCTAACCAATGTAATGTAACACCAATAAAACTTCTTCGTATGGACGTTCAGCAATCGGCAGTTATAAATATAATATTAATTGAAGCAAACTTATCTTTCAACTGCTGCCTACGAAGTTAAAATCTATGTTTCAATTGTTTTGTCAATGTTTGTCGACAGCGAGGCATCATTTATTGCCTAACAAGTCTATTAATTGACGTTCTGAAACTAGCGGTGTCGATATGATGGAAAGGCATAATTTCGTTTGTGATTTGTATATAACAATAAAAACATCAATAAATTTTTCTCTAAGAGTTAGACCGGCAAACACTCACGCCTCGCCCCTAATACAACTGTTGCTATAACCAAAATGAAACGAAAGAGAGAATTTTTAATGTTGAGACACGAATAAAGGAACAACAGAAGATGAAAAATGAAAGCCGACCGATCAAAATTTTGCAATGAACGTTTGAAAATTGCCATGAGTGTCATTTTACAAGATATTTTTTATTAACTGACAACCGATAAAAAATAAAATTTTCTGTTCTTCACTAAAACATTAAACAAATAGTTGATAGTAAGAAAGTAAATGAATGAAATAATAAAAGAGTAACATTTAAAGACATCGACACGCAAAGCAAAAACTTCAAAAGAAGATGCGACCGTGGTTGTATTGGTGGGGAGGTGGGTGGTGTTAATATTGGTAGGATTAATGGCTGCGATTACTAGAAGTGATGAAATTTATGTAGATGAAGAGGTATTAAAATCGTTCTTGTCTTTCTGCAAGTAGCGGTAATAGAAAAGTGTTGGTATCGAGTATCGAAAATTGTTAACATTTGATGATTCTAATACTGTAATACAAACATTCACATAATATAAGATTCATGCGCCCAACGTTTTTCGTTTTTATAAAAATCAGAAGCTCTTATAAAGTCTATTACTATTACCATGTTACCAATTTATTCAGAAACTAATAGTTGCTCGTTGCATTCGCAACTAAAGGTTTTATCTCAATAAAATGTTTAATATGAGAATAATCATGTCATAAACAGAGGCGTCTGCTATTTCGATTAGGATTACAATCAATCAACGAAATTTTATAAAAGCTTAGCGTCGATGCTCTATTGTCCCCGTTTTGTCTGTCTGTCTGTCATCACCCTAGATCTCAACAACCATAAGTCCTAGACCCATGATGTATATATCATTTTGTAGGTCTTGGCCTGCCATGTATGCAGCAAAAGTTCATTTCGCGATCTGACCTCTAAGGGCCGTAAAAGGGGGCTTAGTATCGTTTTTACTATATAAGCTATATTAATAAAGGAGCGCCTATATCTCAGCAACTATAAGTCCTAGACCCATGATGTATATATCATTTTGTAGGTCTTGGCCTGCCATGTGTACATCAGAAGTTCATTTCGCGATATGACCTCTGAGGGCCGGGCTTCAGGGCTCCTAAGGGGCTTATATATTATATGTACACCTTGTACGTTCAATAACCCATTCATTTGGTGCGAAATACTGCAGCACGTAGTTTCACCAAGATTTATTAAGAAACACATCAAATGAAATAGTAAGCTTGTGTTCTGAGTTTAATTGAAAGTATCAGAGCTATGCAACAATTGACGGAGTTTTCGGACGATTAAATGACTATAATTTCCAATGTTTTCAATTATGAGTCCTATTTCAGTAACCACAAACCACTTGTAGTTAGATTTAAGAGACAATAATTTTTTTCAAATATAAAGAAACGTCTTTATAATATTTTTTTTTACAGATATATGCATTACACAATTGAATTTATAAACATTTCCAAAATTTTCAAATATTTACTGAAAGCTAACAAACGTACTGATACATAACATGAAAATGCGCTAACACGTCCTGTGTCCAGAATGGAACAGGCTTAATTGCTTGTTTAAACTTTTATCCGCCTTCTGTTACAGTGAAAGAAATTTTGTCATTTATTTCAAATAATCTGTTGATTGCTTCTAGTGTTTTGACAGTTAAATCATATGGGATTGTGTGGATGGTACCATGCCCGCCCTGTTTCTGTAGTCACGGCTATTATTGTATGGGACTGTGTGGATAGTCCCATGTCCAGTCCTATTTCTGTAGCCACGGATATTGTAGGGACTGTGTGGATGGTACCATGTCCAGTCCTATTTCTGTAGCCACGGATATTGTATGGGATTCTGTGAGTGGTACTTGTCCTAGCCTCCTTTTATTTACCCAACAATATCCCGGCAGAAGAAAATTTCCCGGGACCTGTCCTGGGAGTCGGCTATCCCCAGGTTCTAACCAATGTAATGTAACACCAATAAAACTTCTTCGTATGGACGTTCAGCAATCGGCAGTTATAAATATAATATTAATTGAAGCAAACTTATCTTTCAACTGCTGCCTACGAAGTTAAAATCTATGTTTCAATTGTTTTGTCAATGTTTGTCGACAGCGAGGCATCATTTATTGCCTAACAAGTCTATTAATTGACGTTCTGAAACTAGCGGTGTCGATATGATGGAAAGGCATAATTTCGTTTGTGATTTGTATATAACAATAAAAACATCAATAAATTTTTCTCTAAGAGTTAGACCGGCAAACACTCACGCCTCGCCCCTGATACAACTGTTGCTATAACCAAAATGAAACGAAAGAGAGAATTTTTAATGTTGAGACACGAATAAAGGAACAACAGAAGATGAAAAATGAAAGCCGACCGATCAAAATTTTGCAATGAACGTTTGAAAATTGCCATGAGTGTCATTTTACAGGATATTTTTTATTAACTGACAGACCGATAAAAAATAAAATTTTCTGTTGTTCACTAAAACATTGAACAAATAGTTGATAGTAAGAAAGTAAATGAATGAAATAATAAAAGAGTAACATTTAAAGACATCGACACGCAAAGCAAAAACTTCAAAAGAAGATGCGACCGTGGTTGTATTGGTGGGGAGGTGGGTGGTGTTAATATTGGTAGGATTGATGGCTGCGATTACTAGAAGTGATGAAATTTATGTAGATGAAGAGGTATTAAAATCGTTCTTGTCTTTCTGCAAATAGCGGTAATAGAAAAGTGTTGGTATCGAGTATCGAAAATTGTGAACATTTGATGATTCTAATACTGTAATACAAACATTCACATAATATAAGATTCATGCGCCCAACGTTTTTCGTTTTTATAAAAATCAGAAGCTCTTATAAAGTCTATTACTATTACCATGTTACCAATTTATTCAGAAACTAGTAGTTGCTCGTTGCATTCGCAACTAAAGGTTTTTGCATTCGCAACTAAAGGTTTTATCTCAATAAAATGTTTAATATGAGAATAATCATGTCATAAACAGAGGCGTCTGCTATTTCGATTAGGATCACAATCCATCAACGAAATTTTATAAGTCTTGCCATCTACCGAATGGCGGCAAATGTAATTTTTAAAATAAATGCAATTATTTATTATCTTTTCATAAATTATTTTTTGTTTATGGAGGTTCCGGTTTCAGTTTCATGTTCATCTTCATTCATGATAATTATTTTCTGATCTAATTTCACTATTAAATTTGTAAACAAACTGACATTACGATACAAAAAAGATTAAAAAGCAAAGTATGTGTCAACATTTTATGTGTATCATTCATAAAGTTAATAAAAATAGAATAATATTCAGTGGCGTAAATAGGGTGGGGGAGCGGAGTCCAAATACAAGCGTCCCCCGGCCCCCACTTTTATTTTAGCGCTAAATATTAAATACTAGCTGTACCCGCCACACGCTGTAACGAGCACGGTCGGTAATATGTTTTTGTAACACACTTTGGAAGGGTCGGAAATTATTAAATGTGGGTCATGTTTAGAGAGAGTTTGTATTTTTGGGGACACATACCTGTTACGTTAGATGACCTAGTTAGGCTGGAATTAAAAGCAAGGCTAAGTGTCCATGTATTATCAAGAAACAAATTATCTACTGTCTGGTTTTGTATGTATGGCGCCAAACTTTCACATGGGCTTGATTAATGATACAAAGAATCAAGTGTACCAAAGTTTCTAGGTTGAGCATAGGTCAGACATTGTATTTTCGGAAGAATGTGTCTTGCCCCCCCCCCTTAAATTTTCAAGGGGGCGCCGCCCCCCCCCCTTGAATTTTGGCTTGCCCCCTTAATTATTTCGTTCTGCCGCCACTGATGCTTAGCAATGTAATATTTACAACTGGCTGATTACTTGTCGAGCTTTTTTTTTTACAAATAGTATACTGTTACAACTTGATATTTTACAGAATGACACACACACAGGACACGTGGGTTCAATAATGACTAGACTGATAATTTATTTATTATACAAATTATCTAAACATTAATTCCATAACCACAAATAAATTCACATAGGAAACAAAAATCACTGCCGGCCACAAGCGAATCCAAAGTGTAATCTCCAGGTCACCAACAACTTGTCCTTCAAAAAACAAAAACCAATTCACTACACATGTCCGGTCCACACCTACAAAAATCAGGTCACGTCACTGGTCTTCACGCATCGTCCTCATCTCTTGTTTTTACACACCTGTCCAGGTGACGACTGGTCCAGCGCCGTGTGTAAAATTAAGAGGGTCACAACACTGCCCCCTCTTAAATCTGTCCGTCCCGGACAGGTCCATCTGCACCAAAGAATTTGCAAAGTCTATCGAGGTGGACCACCTTCATCTTGGTGCGTGCGCCTCTCTGTATTCTGTACACGACGTCGTTAAGTCTCTTTATGACCCGGTACGGGCCTTCCCAGTCCCTCTGCAACTTTGGGGATCTTCCTTTACGTCTCTGTGGGTTATAAAGCCAGACTAGGTCTCCCTCTTGAAAACCAGACGAGTTTGCCCGTCTGTCGTATCTTGTTTTCATGGTGTTACTAGCGAGTTTGAGGTTTCTTCGAACCATAGAATGTAGTTCCTCGAGTCGAGATCTCAGTCCATTGGCATAATCTGTTTCCATGGAGGGAGCGTCTCTGGGGAGTCTGAACAGAAGGTCACAAGGTAGGCGGAGTTCCCGACCAAACACTACCGTTGATGGCGAGTGACCCGTCGTTTCGTGAGCTGCTGCTCGGTAGGCCATCAGAAACAGTGGTATGTGAGTGTCCCAGTCTTCCTGGCGATCATCTACCAATTTTGCCAGGTGCTGCACCAGTGTCCGGTTAGACCGTTCGACCATCCCATCCGATTGTGGATGTAACGGGGTTGTTCTTGTTTTTTGAAACCCCAAAAGTCTGCAATCTCCTGAAATAATTTTGATTCGAAGTTTCGACCCTGGTCCGAGTGGAGCTCCATCGGGACTCCAAAACGACTGATCCACTCGTTAACCACTATGTCCGCTATAGTTTTGGCCTCCTGATTCGCCATAGCAAAAGCTTCTGGCCACTTGCTGAAATCGTCTTTGATAACCAGGATATAGCGGTGCCCTTGCCTGGTCTCTGGGAAGGGTCCTGCAACGTCTATAGCAATTCTCTCAAAAGGGACTCCAGTAAAGTACTGCTGCATGTGACCCCGAGGTTTGTTCCTCGGCCCTTTTGTTGCTGCACACTGATTGCATTTTCTACACCAGTCCTCTACATCCTTCCGGTACTGGAACCAGTAGAAACTGCGGCGCACTTTCTCCAATGTCTTGTTAACTCCAAGATGACCACCTGTTACACCATCGTGCATCTCTTTTAACACTTCCACCACCATTGACTTCGGGAGCAACACTTGCATGCGATGAGAGCGGCCGTCAGTTGACTCCCAAGCCCGTTTGATGATTCCCCGGTTTATTATCAGTGAGTCCCACAGAGCCCAATAGGCCTTCGTAGCAGCACTCTTTTCTGCTACTCTCTGCCAGTCCGGCCTTTGTCCTTCTTCTTTCCACAAAAGAATGGGAGCCAGATCCTCATCCTTCAGCTGATCCTCTCGTAGACTCATATCCGACCATGGTTCTGAAGCATCCAACCCCAATCGTGCACAACACTCAATATCAGTTTCCTTTTCCTCTAACCTTTGACAGTGTTTGCACTCCAGCTTACAAGGTCGACGTGACAGGGAATCTGCATTCTTATGCAGCAATCCCCTGCGATGTTGGATCTCGAAGTCATACGTTTGTAGCCTCTCTATCCACCTAGCGGTTTGTCCTTCCGGGCTTTTAAAAGATAGCAGCCATTTCAGTGATGCATGATCTGTCCTCAACATGAATCGTTGTCCATATAAGTACTTGTGGAAATATTTGATAGCATCCACCACTGCCAGCAATTCTCGTCTAGTAACACAGTAATTCCTCTCGGATTTCGAAAGGGTCCGGCTGTAATAGGAGACGACATTCTCTATGCTATCTATCCTCTGGGACAACACAGCACCCAACCCGGTATTACTAGCATCTGTATCGAGTATAAATGTTTTACCAGGGACTGGGTAAGCCAGCACTGGGGAAGAGCTTAGTGCATTCTTTAATTTGTCAAAAGACTGTTGGCATTCTTTACTCCAAAGAAATGGCTTCTTTTGCTCCGTGAGCCGATGAAGCTCTCTGGCAATGCTGGAAAAGTTTGGCACAAATCTGCGATAATATGTGCAGAGTCCCAGGAAGCTTCGAAGTTCATGCGCATTCGTTGGTCTTGGCCAACTCTTTACGGCCTCAACCTTACCAGGATCAGTGCTTATGCCATCTGCAGACACAACGTGGCCCAAATAGTTCACCTTCTTTCTAAATAGTGAACACTTCCGTGGACTGAGCTTCATACCGGCACTGCGAATACGCTGGAACACTTCTCTAAGGTTCGTAAGATGTTCATCAAATGTCTTTCCCATCACTATAATGTCATCGAGGTAGACGAGGCATGTCTTCCAGTTGAGACCTCGCAAGATGTGTTCCATAAGCCGTTCAAAAGTCGCTGGTGCATTACATAACCCAAACGGCATAACAGTAAACTGCCAGAGGCCATTACCCGCCGAGAATGCAGTCTTTTCTTTATCTTTAGGTTGTAAACCAACCTGCCAGTAACCACTTTTTAAGTCAAGGGTGGAGAAAATTCTAGATCCCGCGAGTGTATTCAAAGTGTCGTCGATACGGGGAAGAGGATAGCTGTCTTTGTCAGTTACCTCATTCAAAGCTCTATAGTCTACACAGAATCTAAACGACCCATCTTTCTTCTTCACAAGTACGACAGGTGAACTCCACGGGCTGTTGGACGGTTCTATCACCCCTTGTTTATGCATTTGTTCCAACATTTCTGTTGCCTCTTGTTGTTTCGCTAGAGGTAGGCGGCGTGGCATCTGCCGTATTGGTTTAGCACTCCCTGTGTTGATTCGATGCTGAACCAAGTCTGTTCTCCCGCAATCATTTTCTTCAGCTGCCATGATATCTGTATACTCCTGTAACATAGCTTCGGCCTTATCATAATCGCTTTGGGGCAAATCCTTCCGCAATTCACATAAAAGTTTATCTAAGAATCGATTCTTTGCAGGACTTTTGGCTATTAAACGTTTATCAATCTCACAGTTCGTTATTAAATCAACAGGGTCACATGTAGCGATGACACTGTCCTTACGAAGGTTTTGATCAGTATTTGTAATGTTCATCACTCTTACTGGTACCAACTTGGTTTCATTGATTGCCACCAATGTTTTCCCAATGGCTAGTCCTCGACCAATTCCATGACCAGCCTCTACTATGGCTGTCTTCATTCCCTCTCCATCATAGTCCAGTTTACCCCAGATGATAAATTCTGACTGAGCAGGTACACTTATGTCTTCAATGAGTCGTATCCGCTTAATAACATTTTCATTATCATATTTCCCAAGAAGGGGAAATTCCTTTTTCCCACACTGTAACGTGCCTACGCCAAGGTTCAGTGAAAGGCCATATAAGTGCATGAAGTCCAGCCCCAAAATGCATTTGTCGACAATGTCAGCCACCAAAAACTCATGAATGAACGATTCATCCCCTAGTTGGAACTCAATTTTTGTCCGTCCCAGGATCGGCATTAATTCCCCACTTGCAGTCTTCAATGAATGCCCACTCACATTATTCATTTGCATGTCTTTGATTGCATTAGGTCGCAAGATTGAACGTGATGCCCCAGTATCTAATAGAAATCTACACTCAAGCTGTCCAATTTTTCCTTTAACATACTGGCTCGATTTAGTCCCCAGAGTTGCAACTGAAATGACGACTTTATGGGCTTTGTTGGAGTGTTTTGCCAGCTTTTGCCCTACGAAGCTGGCAGACGTTAGTTTCCCTGGTTACCCCAGCGATTAAATTGTGGGGAGGCTCTTGACTGTCTGGTCTGGTATCGCCGAACTCCTGGACAGTTTCTACGAAGATGACCAGAAGCACCACAGCTCCAGCAGCGAGGGTCATTCATACTCTTAGTCCTCTCGGCCATCTCTTGTTCCTTGGCTGCCATAGCCTCTTCAACCCTACGAATCTGGTCAAGCTGTGTATCTTCATTGACCTCTAACTGCCTTGAGTGATGTTCGGTCCTGGAGGAATTCTTAGCAGCTTCATACGACAGGGCATAAGCCAGTGCTTCGCTTGCCCTTTGTTTCCCACTCATCCTAATTGCTTTTTTCAGTTCTGGGTCGCGAATGGCATCTATGAAAGAGTCAATTATAATGACATTAAGGAATTCCTGTTCAGCCGTTGGGTAGGACAGGCGTGCTAGTCGCTCGATGTCTGCCTCTATTTCTTGCAGGGATTCCCCAGACTTCTGTTGTCTTGTCTTCAACTGCACTCTGTAGACCTCCTGCAAGTGTTCATCGCCAAACCTCAATTCTAAGGCCCTAACTACGGCATCGTAACGTCCTGGATCAGAAATGGTGTGCAGTAGTTCGGCGGCTTTTCCTCTCAAGGCCTACACAAGCGCTGTTGCTTTATCTTCGTCCCGGGTCCAGCCGTTAACATTAACAGCCGCCTCAAATTGTCTTTTATAGACGGACCATGAAATAGTGCCGTCAAAAATTGGTGGTCTTATCTTGCTCAATGTAGTCTGGGTCACCGCCTGTGACCCCCGCGCCTTGTTCAATTCCTCCCTAATGCCGCTAATCTCCTCGTTGTATTTTTCATTGATTAAAATCTCAGCCCGGAGTTGATTCACCCTCATGTCGACATCTTCATTTATTTTGATCTTTGTTTTCTCGAGGTCACCTTTTAAACTTTTCTTAATGTCCTCTATTTCATTTCTTAATGTGGAATGAAATTCTTTCACTTCACTTCTCAGCTGCCCGATTTCTGTGGTAAAAGTGTAGCTCTCCGGATCCATTCCCTCATCGATAAGAGCTCCATTAAGTCTCTTAACCAGTTGCTGCTTGTTGCCTTCAGTCGGAAGGTCCCTTTCTTCTAGTTCCTCCTTCAATTCTCTAAAAGTTTGTTTAGTTTCTTACCGGACATTGTAGACGATCCCACTCTGACACCAGTGTTACAACTTGATATTTTACAGAATGACACACACACAGGACACGTGGGTTCAATAATGACTAGACTGATAATTTATTTATTATACAAATTATCTAAACATTAATTCCATAACCACAAATAAATTCACATAGGAAACAAAAATCACTGCCGGCCACAAGCGAATCCAAAGTGTAATCTCCAGGTCACCAACAACTTGTCCTTCAAAAAACAAAGACCAATTCACTACACATGTCCGGTCCACACCTACAAAAATCAGGTCACGTCACTGGTCTTCACGCATCGTCCTCATCTCTTGTTTTTACACACCTGTCCAGGTGACGACTGGTCCAGCGCCGTGTGTAAAATTAAGAGGGTCACAACAATACATTTAAATAAATAAAAAACTGTATTTAATTGATCCACTGCTAATGTATTATGCGCAAATTTTGTCTGTCTTCTTTAATAGTAACTATTAACACGGATTTCCAAGTACAGAATTATTTTTTACAAGTATTTTAACCCGTCGAACGACGAGTGGAATTTTATAGTGACCTAGTCTTATTGTTTACGTTTGAAAATGTTAAAATGCTGTCTGTTGTAATAAAAACTAAAATAATTTGAATGATATTATATATTATTATTATTATTTAATATTTAGGACTTTTACATTTCATAATACAAAACCACAGAAACTATTTAAAACTGTAGATTTAAAAAAAAAATCGAATCGAGACACGGGCATGACGCAATTTTGAATTTTTGTTTTCGTTGGTCAGGAGATTACTTTATTAAATACTATTGTTTTATTTATTTCTGCCATATGCGCAGCCGACGGCTTTTACGGAGGTCGTTTATTTATAGAACGGATTATTATAAAAAATGAACTGTAAAGTAAACAAGCAATTAAGCAGCCTGTTCCATTCTGGACACAGGACGTGTTAGCGCATTTTCGTGTTATGTATCAGTACGTTTGTTAGCTTTCAGTAAATATTTGAAAATTTTGGAAATGTTTATAAATTCAATTGTGTAATGCATATATCTGTAAAAAAAATATTATAAAGACGTTTCTTTATATTTGAAAAAAAATTATTGTCTCTTAAATCTAACTACAAGTGGTTTGTGGTTACTGAAATAGACTCATAATTGAAAACATTGGAAATCATTTAATCGTCCGAAAACTCCGTCAATTGTTGCATAGCTCTGATACTTTCAATTAAACTCAGAACACAAGCTTACTATTTCATTTGATGAGTTTCTTAATAAATCTTGGTGAAACTACGTGCTGCAGTATTTCGCACCAAATGAAAGGGTTATTGAACGTACAAGGGGTGTATATATAATATATAAGCCCCTTAGGAGCCCTGAAGCCCGGCCCTCAGAGGTCCTATCGCAAAATGAACTTTTGATGTACACATGGCAGGCCAAGACCTACAAAATGATATATACATCATGGGTCTAGGACTTATTGTTGCTGAGATATAGGCGCTCCTTTATTAATATAGCTTATATAGTAAAAAACGGTACTAAGCCCCCTTTTACGGCCTTCAGAGGTCAGATCGCGAAATGAACTTTTGCTGCACACATGGCAGGCCAAGACCTACAAAATGATATATACATCATGGGTCTAGGACTTATGGTTGTTGAGATCTAGGGTGATGACAGACAGACAAAACGGGGACAATAGAGCATTTTTTTTTTTAGAAAATGCTCTAAAAATAAATACTTTACTATGTCATTTAGCAGTGTGAAGGCACGATACAACACTCATCGGGAAATGACGTCATAGAGGATTTTTTTTATTTATAGCGAAGTACCATCGGGACGTCATAGGCTGTAGATTTTTGAAATAGTCGAATTGATTCGATGCAAGCGCCATTTTGAATTATGTCGAGGTCGTTTATTTATAGAACTGATTCCCCACACGGACGGAAGCGACCCAGACAAATTTAGCTGCTTTATAATGTAAATTATTTTCTGCTTTTTAGCACGCGAGAAAAACGTTGTTTTTTATAAAATATTTTTTATAATGTAATTTTTATTATTTCAAAAAAATTCTTAAAAAATATTAAGAAATATGGCAAACATGGGTTGCCATAAAAATGACGTACACCAATTTACACGTATTGTTTAAATTAACAATTACATGGGCTAGTCAATTACCAACCATATAAATAGTTTTCTCTAATTATGAAGCTTTTTACCAAACCTGTCGGCATAAATTATTCAGAAGCATCTTAGCAACAAGTTACGCGTGGAAAAATCTATCCCAGGTATTCAATTAATTTTTTTAGTCATTTCTGTCAGCTTTTCTATCGCATGCTATATGTTATATAGCAGAGATTCACGTGATAGAATATAATTTTATATTGTACTTTTTTAAGATTGGGTCAAGATTAATATGATGTTAATAGCAAAAAAATAAATTGAAAAATATTTTGTAACGCGCTTTTGTTTTTTCGCCTATTCTGTAAAGAAACATATAAATAAAAAAATAATGGTCGAGAGTATTTGCTGCTAAGGCTACAATTTTAAGTCATATACACGAAATACCGCTCGCGTCATATAGCGTCCTATTTAAATGGAAGTAGTGAGCTTTAAAGATGGACGCTAAATCTTGTATTTTTAAATATACTTGTAAAAACATTCAATAAAGATTCATAATTGAAACCTCAGACCAGGATTTATATGTGGTAAGAAGATTTTGCGTTAAGTATAATTAGTACAACACATCCTTATATAGATACTTAAAATGGCCATCAAAAAATATTTTTTTGTTGAAAAAAATAAAGTATAGGTCTACAGCACATTAAAATTACGTAAACATTTATTTTTAACAGCCTTTACTACTAGTGAATATAGCTTAACAAGGATAACTGCTTCAAACATCACGTTAAGAGCTTAGGGTTTTGTGTTATAAAGGATTGTTTCTTCAATACTTTTAGTCCATTGCTATGATTTTCGTTTGTTGAAGCAGGCTTTTCGACTATGTTATATAAAAATACTCTTTTCTTCATAAAATGAATTTAATTAATGGAACTAGGAAAGGGTTTGTATGTTATAAATAAAATAAGCCTTGAAATGTATAAACGTGTATAGATATTTTTGTTAGCGTTTGTTTATTTGGCTTTGTCAGCCTTTTTCTGTTTATCTTAATCTTTTATAATTTTATGAATATTTAGCTGTTTTAATGTTTATTTTGAAAAATGTCTAAATCGGTATTCAGACAATACCCCCACCCACCCACCCCCATAACTTAATAATTTATTGTAATTTTACAAAAATATAAATACCTATTTTACTGTTAGGACTTGATTTTTTAAAGTTGTTAAATTAATTTTTTGGAACAGTTCGTAAATTGAAAAAAAATCTATTGATCAGTAATTTTTAACAAAAGTAGGCCCTATTTATTCACAAAAGTAGGCCTTATTTGTTTTCAAAAGTAGGTCGTATTTGTTTTCAAAAGTAGGCCCTATTTGTTTTCAAAAGTAGGCCCTATTTGTTTTAAAAAGTAGGCCCTATTTATTTACAAAAGTAGGCCCTATGTGTTTACAAAAGTAGGCCCTATTTATTTACAAAAGTAGGCCCTATGTGTTTACAAAAGTAGGCCCTATTTATTTACAAAACATTGGTTATGGTTTCTTGCTCTTAGACCATCCACTATAGTTTTCTCAATATTTGACTATCATAGGTCTTACGGTTGATCATTTTTGGTACAATAATGAACATCGCAAACTGTTAATTGCATTGTACAATAGAAATATGCCATATATTGGAAGCTGCGTTAGAATAAAATACTAACTTAACATTTCCTTTAAGCTATCTTCTGTTTATTTTTCTTGTACTTTTTAATAAACTATTCACCCAAGGTCACTCCTATTGCGATGAACATATCGTAAGTAAATAATTCAAGGTCCCACAACAGGCTTCTCCAATGTAGTCAAAGTTTATTCTTTACTTTAAAACTATTCCATGTATTATATACCCCCACCCCCTTAAAAAATCTAATCAATAAAGACGAATGTGTACCACCAATCACATTGTTCCAAGAGTGCCTTAATTAGTAAATTAAAGTGCTCTTTTTTTTTTTTACAAAAGTATCGAAATTTGAGACCAAAAATTTATTTTATTGTTAATGAGTAAAACATCAAAAGAAATAAGGAAATTGTTTTGTATAACAAAAAACAAGCAAACAACAACAACAAAAAGAAACAAATAAACCACAACAACAAGAAGATAAGGGACCAGACCTTCCTTAGTTTGGGAGGAAAATGCGTCTGGGCACTGTGCACTTTATTTACTGTTGTCTTCCTTGCTGCCTCTATAGCTATTGTTTTCTCCGTTGTGGTGAGGATAAAAGAAGACCATTAGTAAAACACATCCAAAATAGGAACATAAAATAAATGTATAAAAATAATGTCAGATCAAAGATGCACATATCTTGAAAGACATTCTTCATTTTTAGCATTTTTTTTCGAGGAAAAGAGAAAATATTTGTACCGTAATTGTACGTAATATTCTGGACCTAGAAATTATCTGTTTTGGAATATCATATAATATTTTATGCAGTAAACTTCGTTTTCAAACTAACTGTTAATTATTATTTCAGGTATTTTTTTTATGTTTGCTGATCACCATCCTGCATTTTATTACATTATATTTCAAACATGTTATGACTAAATGACTAGTACAGGCGACAGTTTTATTTTGGCATTTTCGCACTAATTAATAATTTACTGACTAAGACGTTTGGTCTATTAAACCTTCGAAAACTTAAAAATAAATTAGAGTACTTTAATATATTGAGACGCAATCTTCAATATGATGATAGAGTTTAAACACTCATTTTTAAAAAAAAAAGTATTATAAAACTACAACAGCATAAAAACGAGCTGCAATTATATTTGAAAGAAATATATGATATAAAAAATACATGATGTAAAATTCTTGTAAAAAACTTAACATATATATATATATATATATATATATATATATATATATATATATATATATAAGATAGATAGTTGATATATAGAGAGAGATATATATAGATATAGATAGATAGATAAGATAGATAGAATGAATTAGTACATAATACATTTCTTCAGTTCTTGTCTAGTTTCAAGTACATGTATGTAACTTTGTTGCAATGCAACTATTGACCTAGTTTTCCAAAGGGGGCACCATACTTTCTTGTCATCACTGACAATTTGATTGACAGGTGTCAAGCTTTCTGCAGATGTTGGTGGCATCTACATATATATTTTAACACGTACGCACACAGAAAGAAAACAACTACATTTCAGTGGTTCTCAAATTGCTGATCATGAACTAATATGGTGCCTGTTAGGGGATTGCTACCAATTTTTATATATAATCCATTGATCTGGAATATTTTTGTCCATAATTTCAACCCCCTATTTTACCATTAGTAACAATACTGAAGATGTAAAATTCTGAAAATTAAAACATAAATAATTCTATAATACTAATAATCTTTTATGTTTTCTTTCTTTTATCGTAATTTAATTTTAGTTTTAGTGTATCGTGAAAACTAAACAATTTTCTTATTTCTTTTGTTTTTTTACTCATTAACAATAAAATAATTTTTTGGTGTCGCAAATTTTTATACTTTTGTAAAATCAATAAAAAACGCACACTAATTTACTAATTAAGACACTCTTGGAACGATGTGGTTGGTGGTACACATTCGTCTTTATTGATTAGAATCCGAAAGGGGTATTCTCAGCTTATGTCTATGAAAAGAACAAGATACATTTATAAGCCTATGGTTGGAAGATGTGTCAGTAATCTATTGATTCATTGTTTTATATTATTTTAACACCTCTCTCGAATGCGATTGTCAAAATAATTAGAAAATACTACTGTTTGTTATTTTATTTCCAGTCTTCAATGAAATTGACATTTTTGTTTGTTTAAAATATTAAGCAGTTATTATTAAATCTCTTATTAAAGCTAATTATTAATGAGGCTTGATAAATAAAATATTTTATTTTGGGATTTCCCGGGATGAGAATCATTTTTATCTCGGCAAACGTCAGGAAAATAGAAACTCTTGTCGCCAACACTGAGCTCCATATATATATACTAGTTGCAAGTACCCGGCTTTGCCCGGGTTTAAAATAAGGTTTTCTGTTTACCTTCTGTTTTCTCCCTACCCCCTCTCTCCCTTCATCTCTCTCTCTCCCTCCCTCCCCCTCCCTCCCTTTCTCCCTCCCTCCCTCTCTCAAATCTCTCTCCGTCCCTCTCCCATCTCCCTCTCTCCCCTCTCCCTCTCTCCTCCGTCCATCCTCCTCCCTCCTCCTTCCCTCTCTCTCCCTCCCTGCCCCCTCTTTCTCTTTATCTCTTCCTCCCATTTCTCCCATCCTCTCCCTCTCTTCTTCCCTCCCCTCTCTCTCCCTCCCTAACCCCTCTCCCCCTCCTTCCTCCCCCCTTTCCCCACCTCTCTCTCCTCCCCCTCTCTCCCCTTCCCTCCTCCCTCACCCTCTCTCTCAATCCTGCCCCCCTCACTCTTTTATCTCTCTCTCTCCCTCCCTCTCCCTCCCTCCCCCTCTCTCCCTCCATACCCCCTCCCTCCCTTCCTTCCTTCTCTCTCTGCCTCCCATGCTAACCCTCTCCCCCTGCTCCCTCTCCCCCTGCTCCCTCTCCCCCCTACCCCTCCCATCTCTCCCTCTCTCCCCCTCCTTTTCTTCCCCCTGTCCACCCCCTCTCCCCCTCTCCCCCCTCCCGCACTCCTCCCACCCTCCTTTCCTCTCTCCCCCTGCCCCCTCTATCTCTTTATCTCTCTCTCTCTCTCTCTCTCTCTCTCTATATATATATATATATATATATATATATATATATATATATACTTATTATTATGGTTTCACACTTCTTCTAAAATCCTTCTTCATTCCTTTACCTTCCTCAAACTGTACACATAAGAGAGCATGAAAAAACATCAACAATTCTTTGTATCACAAAGGCACAATACAGCACCAGCGCGCAAGTTCTATTCGATCATAGGGAAACGACGTCACAGAGGAATTTTATTTATGGCGCCGTCGAGATTACTTTAATATAGTAAAATAATAAAATAATAAAATAAAAAAAAATTAATTACAATTAAACTACCCATCGATATGAAACGAAACCTGTCCTATAACCTTCCCCATGTAATTATGTGTATGTGTAACAAATTTCACGTTATTTGTTTGTCTGGATCTTGAGTTATAAGGGAACAGACAGACAGACAGACAACGAATGCGTCTTATAAGTATATATATATATATATATATATATATATATATATATAGTCTTGGGCGTATTCGGGGGGGGGCATTTAGAGTATAAAATTATAATTAACACTGATACAGCAATAATATTGCAATTTTAAACTATTTATTCTGGAAAAAAAAACTATACACGTCGTGGTATTTGTTCAAATCAATTGATAACATTTACTTAACATTTTTGATACTCATCATACAAAGACCAGATAAACGATCATCACCAGTTGTTGAGCGTAGCAACGTTTTTACTCGTCTTATCGTGCTAAATGATCTTAAAAAATATTTTGATGTAAAATTTTACATTGTGTGTGTGATCCTCGGTAAGTCCTAAAAAATATTAAAAAAACAACACTATGAGTAGTTTTGAGACTATCGCAGTCGGGTGAAATTTGTATAAAAACAGTTTGTTTCAAAGGATGCGGCGAATGGGCACCATAAGTTGTACTAATTTAAAACAGTTTACTAATGATTTTCAAAAAATCTAGTCCAAAGATTTTCGCAGAAAAAAAATGTAAACAAACTGTGATATTTTCTAACTTTTATTCCTAAAAAAATTAATATTGTTCGTATATTTGGATTAATGATGAAAAATGTCCAGAAATTTTTTTATTATTTGAGGTATTTAATTTTATTAAATGTCTCAACACAATTAGCAGTTTATTTTTAGTTTTATTATATCATATTTAATTTTCTTCCCAGTGAAATGGCATCAAAATCTACAAAAACCAAAATTGTGAGCCCTAAGTTCATTAAGTCTACTCAACAAAGTCGACTGAGAACTAGGAAAACTTCGACACCAAAAAAGAGAAGAGGAGTGAGTGAAAGTACTCTGTATTCTGGAAATACCCTAAGTATTCATCATGATTTAAACCAAATTTCTACCGATGAAAGCGAAAAAAGAGTTAGTGGGTCTAATTTGCCGTGGCATGTACCGTTTGTTGAATCTATATCAAGTATAAAAAATGAAACAATCGAAGATGATGGTATAAAACAGCTTGCAAGAAAACAGTGTGATGACAGTTTTGTCACTCCCAAAATTGAAAACGTTCAGGACTTTATTATAGATGAGTGGTTCGAAATAGGTCCTAGTATGCATAAAGATGGACACAGCCCTTGTCCTTCTCTTGACAACAGTGTTGATGTCAAATATTTCCCTGATACACTTAAAGAAACTCTTAACAAAAAAGTTTCCGAGCCACCACATTTTGACTTGAATGTAAATGAAGGTAACGAATTACTCAAATCAAACAAATCAGACAAAGCTAAAGACAAACATTGTAGCTGGGAATCTGTGAAAAATGATTCACCCTCCTTATCCAAGTATTGTCTGCATAGCAGCAGTGCAGACAATTTTCAAAATAACTTTGATGAACAAAAGCTAATGTTATCATCAGAATGCTTTTTGACCGATGTAGCTCAGCCTAATGGCCATAATTGTTCCAATATATTGCTCAAGTTCAATACCGGAGTGACGCAATCCTTTCATCATTTTAACTTAAGTAAGGCGTCCCTAAAATCCAATAAAATCTTGTTTAAAAAGCCCGAGTACCCGGAAGGGCAGAATATAGTTTGCTTATCTCATTCTCCTCAGTTTATTGGAGATACTTCTCAAATACAAACGATAGACAAACATTGCTCAGAAATAATCAGCCAAACACTTAGGAGAAAACCAGAAGATAACGTATCACTCTTAAAAGAAATGAACTGTACTGGTGTTCTTGCAACAAAGTTGGAAAGTGGAGATTTTATCGATCCGGACAAAACTAACATGTGTCGTCGAACTGTAGACAAATTAAAAGTCAGCCAAAATAGTGATCAAATAAATAACCCAAAAGTACTAAAAGGTAATAATGTGATTAATCCCTTAAAGCAAGACCATGCAAAAACTAAGAAAAAATACAGAAGGCGCCAGGAGAGCTCAGCAATAAATAACGTCATGTGTCCAACGTGTGGCAAATATTTCCGTGGCAAATATCACCTTCGGCGTCATGAAATGTCACACACTGAAACTAGACCTTTTGTTTGTGAGTTGTGCAATAAGTGCTTCAAACAAAAAGTTCACCTCAATGGACATATGACAGTACACAAGAGGTGTAAAAATAACTATTCTGATAACAAAACAAACAATGTTTTACAGACTTCAAAATGTCCTGGGCGTCCAAGAAAAATCTATACAGAAAACGAGTTGTCTTGTAAAAAATGTGGTAAATATTTTAAAACTGTTTATAGACTGAAGCGACACGAGCAATCTCATACAGACATACGACCATTTACGTGTAAAATATGCGGGAAAGGATTTAAACAAACTGGTCACAGAAATGAACACGAAGCCAATCATGAAAAGAGCAACAAAAAACGGTTTCTATGCAACATGTGCGGTGTAGTGTTTCGATGTCGATCTTCGTTTAATAACCACTTGAGATCTCACAATACAGAGAGAGTCAGGCTGATGCACACTTGGACTGGTGTAAAACAAGACTGTCTGGAGATAACACATACTGGCTACGATTGTCCATATTGCACTGAGAAATTCGCTACGGCACAAGCATTAAATAGCCATCTAGAAACACACGTGGAGGTCAAACACCGGTGTCACGTCCAACCCTACAGTTGCGATGTGTGTAAAAGAACTTTTACCTACAGGCATAATTTAATCAAACATAAATTGATTCACAAAGCTCCAGAAAAATATGCTCTGTTTCACAAAGAAAAGATAGAAGCACATATGGCAAGTGGCAAGCCCTCATTTCGTTGTCTCGTTTGTGCCAAAGTCTTCATTAGGAAAGAAACTCTAGCCAAACACTTCAAAATACATTCTGGGAAAAAGCCTTTTAAATGCTCAATTTGTTGTCGAGAATTTACTCAAAATGTTCATTTGAAAGTTCATATGAGAAAACATACTGGTAGTCGCCCATTTCAATGCAAAGAATGCAACAGAGGCTTTATCGACAGCACAGCTTTGGCAAAACATATCGAAAATGAAGCTTGTAAATCAGAGAATGCGCTTTATAAGTGTAAATTATGCGACAAGCGTCATTATTATTTGGGTAGTATAAAGCAGCATATTCGAAAACATCACAATGTCTTATCAGAAGAGAATATTGAGCAATATATTTGGAAGTTTGAAAGGCTTAACAGGCGAAAATACTTAGGAGATGTAGATCAACTTACTTGCAAGATATGCAACAAGAATTTTACTGAGAAATGCAATTTAGTTAGGCATGTTCGGAATAAACATTCAGATCTGATGGAACTTTTGACAGCCGATAAACATTCTGCACAACATTTGGTTGATTTGAAATACTTGCAGGTTGAAAAAAATGAATTAAGATTAGTTCCTTCCCAGATATTCTTAAAGCAAGTAAATGAGGATCTTCCAAGAGAACCAGCTGCAGATGAAAGTAATATTGAAGTCAGTACTGCTACAGCTTATCAGCATTTTAAGACAGGCATAAATGGAACGAGATATAGCCAAAATATATCGGGCACCACGTCAACCACGTCAAATAACATCGGTATTGAAAATAAAACTGTGTCGGGGGATAATTGCAGATATAAACTGTTGGAAGGATTTAATACGGCAGAATTTGATAATTTAGATTATACTGACGGTCATACGCAACATTCATCTTGTCTGTTTAGATCGGAATATCTGGATGAGACTGTCTTGAATGAGATTGAAAAAGATGGACACAAATATAACAAAGACACATCCCCTCAGTCGGACATCAATTTTCTGTACAATATTGGCCTGATCGTGTCCAGCAAGGCCCAGAAGTATAAGGGAGAACAAGTTGGCCAGGTAGGATACCAACAAGATATAAATACCGATGATCAAACAGATAATATAATCAAAAGTGTTTCGACCAAAGACACGGATGAAAAAGATAATATTGATGTTATTTCCAAAAATGATGATAGCTTTTTTCCTTTAGATAATAGGTCGGTAGAAATCAACCATTCGGAAAATTTCTTTTTAAATCAAAACTTTATCAATACGGAGTTTAAATCTTTTGCACTTGCAGCCAATAAATCCTTCAGTATGGTACAATCTGAATGCTGCATGACGTCTGATGGTCTATGCAGAAAGAGCTCACTGAATCCATCACCTGACAATTTAACTTGTTCTGATGAAACCAACATGTCACAGGCTAACGATAAGACTATTGTTGAGAACGACCCGGCTACATCAACAACAGTAAACATCGAAATGGTAACAGACCAACACAGTCAAATTTTAGAAAGTGAAACTTTTTTGTCTAACGGCGGGCCATCTGTTTCAACCATAGCCAAAAATTTGCACATGGAAACCGAGTTAAGTAAAGAGTTACCTCATATTTCTAGTATTCTTCCCAAACAACTGTTGCAATTTCAAAGCACGGAAAATGAATACGAATGTTTTCCAACAGAGTCTCAGCTAAAAAAATGTTTGGGTTTGTTTGTCTGCAGGGATAGCATAGAAGTTGTCAGTAATGTCTACCCACTTCACTCTTTGTACTCTACATTTAAGCCTTGGTTGCAAGATTTGATATGTAGCTCAAAACCTAAGCGATCTAAAGAGTCAGCTGAATGTGGATCTTATATGAAGAAAACCGATGAAAACATTGGTGAGCTATATAAGTTGAAGAGCAAATCCTATACCTCAGATGAAGTAGCTAGTGCTAAAAAAATCAACCATTCTCAGTGCTCATTACTGCATAAAAATACTATTCAATCTAAACAAGATTGTTTGTGTAATAAAATCGATACTGAACAATGCAGGTTAGTTTCAGAAAATGAATCAGCTATATGTTCAGAAAATATCATTAAACAAATCAATCATAATACAGCAGCTGTACACCCTAGTTCCATTTCACAAACGCTAGACTGTGTATCATCCGTTAGCTTACCAGAAACAGTCATCAACCCATGTGTCTTGCCATCATCAGTAATGACATCTTCAACGCCAGCGTCACCTGACTCGACACCTAAATGTAGACAGAAATTTGCATGCTCAGTGTGTGCTAAAATGTTTAGTGCTAGACATCAGTTAAAGCGTCATGAATTGACACATACTGACCTTAGGCCATACAAGTAAGAGTTGTTCAATGTGAAGGTAAACATGAGTTATTCAAATGATATCATTTACATAAAGAAACAGTATGCTATAATAACGCTATTTTTCTGTACCGTATAAGTTCACTTGATGTCCTAAGCAGCAAGTAATATTTCTGACCCCCCCCCCCCGAATAAATTTTCTGGTCCACGTCTCCCTCTTGTAACTGACTGGCCCACGTCTCCCTCTTGTGACTGGCCAATATATCTCTCTTGTGACAGGCCCACGTCACACTCTAGTGACTGGCCCACGTCTCCCTCATGTGACTGGCCAATATATCTCTCTTGTGACAGGCCCACGTCACACTCTAGTGACTGGCCCACGTCTCCCTCATGTGACTGGCCAACATATCTCTCTTGTGACTGGCCCACGTCTGCCTCTTGTAACTGGCCCACTTCTCTTTCTTGTGACAGGCTCAAGTCTCCCTCTTTTGACAGGCACACGTCTCCATCTTGTAACTGACTGGCCCACATCTCCCTCTTGTGACAGGCCCACGTCACACTTTTGTGACTGACTGGCCCAAGTCTCCCTCTTTTGAGAGGCCCACGTCTTCCTCTTATAATTGGCCCACGGTTCCCTCTTGTTACAGGCACACGTCTCCATTTTTTTTGTACTGGCCCGTGTTTCCACTTTGTTATTGACCCATGTCTCCAACTTGTTACTGTCCCATGTATCCATCTTGTGACTGGCCCATGTCTCCATCTTGTGACTGGCCCATGTCTCCATTTTGTGACTGACCCATGTCTCGATCTTGTGACTATGACTGGCCCATTTCTCCATCTTGTGACTGGCCCATGTCTCCATCTTGTGATTGACCCATGTCTCCATCTTGTGAGTGGCCTATGTCTCCATCTTATGACTTGCCAGTCTCCATCTTGTGACTGGCCCATGTCTCCATCTTGTGACTGGCCCATGTCTCAATCTTGTGACTGGCCCATGTCTCCATCTTGTGACTGGCCCATGTCTCAATCTTGTGACTGGCCCATGTTTCCATCTTGTGACTGGCGCATGTCTCCATCTTGTGACTGACCCATGTCTCAATATTGTGATTGAGCCATGTCTCCATCTTGTGACTGGCCCATGTCTCCCTCTTAAGACAGGCACACATCTCCATCTTGTGATTGAGCCATGTCTCCATCTTGCGACTGGCTCATGTTTCCATCTTGTGACTGGCCCATGTCTTCCTCTTGTGACAGGCACACGTCTTCATCTTGTGAATGGCCCATGTCTCCCTCTTGTGATTGATCCATGTCTCCATCTTGTGATTGAGCCATATCTCCATCTTGTGATTGAGCCATGTCTCCATCTTGTTACTGGCCCATGTCTCCATCTTGTGACTGGCCCATGTCTCCCTCTTGTGACAGGCCCATTTCTTCATCTTGTGACTGGCCCACGTCTCCCTCTTGTGACAGGCCCATGTCTCCATCTTGTGACTGGCCCATGTCTCCATGTTGTGACTGGCCCATGTTTCCATCTTGTGATTGACCCATGTCTTCATCTTATGACTTGCCAGTCTCCATTTGTGACTGGCGCACGTCGCCCTCTTGGGGAAGGCCCACGTCTCCATCTTGTGACAGGCACACGTCTACATTTTTTACTTTCCCATGTATCCATCTTGTTACTGGCCCATGTCTCCATCTTGTGACTGGCCCGTGTCTCCATCTTGTGACTGGCCCATGTCTCCCTCTTGTGACAGGCACACGTCTCCATCTTGTGATTGAGCAATGTCTCCATCTTGTGACTGGCCCATGTCTCCATCTTGTGACTGGCCCATGTCTCCCTCTTGTGACAGGCACACGTCTCCTTCTTGTGACTGGCCCATGTCTCCATCTTGTGGTAGTCCCACGTCTCCCTCTTGTGACTGGCCCATGTCTCCGACTTGTGACTGGCCCATGTCTCCATCTTGTGGTAGTCCCACGTCTCCCTCTTGTGACTGGCCCATGTCTCCGACTTGTGACTGGCCCATGTCTCCAACTTGTTACTGGCCCACGTCTCCCTCTTGTGACTGGTCCATGTCTCCATCTTGTGACTGGCCCAAGTTTACATCTTGTGACTGGCCCAAGTTTACATCTTGTGACTGGCCCATGTCTCCATCTTGTAACTGTCCCATGTCTCCATCTTGTGACTGGCCCATGTCTCCCTCTTGTGACAGGCACACGTCTCCATCTTGTGATTGAGCCATGTCTCCATCTTGTGACTGGCCCATGTCTCCATCTTATGAATGGCCCAAGTCTCCATCTTGTGACTGGCCCATGTCTTCATCTTGTGACTGGCCCATGTCTCCCTCTTGTGATTGATCCATGTCTCCATCTTGTGATTGAGCCATGTCTCCATCTTGTGATTGAGCCATGTCTCCATCTTGTGATTGAGCCATGTCTCCATCTTGTTACTGGCCCATGTCTCCATCTTGTGACTGGCCTATGTCTCCCTCTTGTGACAGGCCCATGTCTTCATCTTGTGACTCGCCCACGTCTCCCACTTGTGACTGGCCCATGTCTCCATCTTGTGACTGGCCCATGTCTCCATGTTGTGACTGGCCCATGTTTCCATCTTGTGACTGGCCCATGTCTCCATCTTGTAACTGGCCCATGTCTCCATCTTGTGATTGACCCATGTCTTCATCTTGTGACTGGCCCACGTCTCCCACTTGTGACTGGCCCATGTCTCCCTCTTGTGACTGGCCCATGTCTCCCTCTTGTGACAGGCACACGTCTCCATCTTGTAACTGGCCCATGTCTCCATATATTGACTGGCCCATGTCTCCATCTTGTTATTGAGCCATGTCTCCATCTTGTGACTGGCCCATGTCTCCATCTTGTGACTGGCCAATGTTTCCATCTTGTGGCTGGCCCATGTCTCCATCTTGTAACTGGCCCATGTTTCCATCTTGTGACTGGCCCATGTCTCCATCTTGTGACTGACCCATGTCTCCATTTTGTGATTGAGCCATGTCTCCATCTTGTGACTGGCCCATGTCTCCCTCTTGTGACAGGCACACGTCTAAATCTTGTGATTGACCCATGTCTCCATCTTGTGACTGGCCCATGTCTCCCTCTTGTGACAGGAACAAGTCTCCATCTTGTGATTGAGCCTTGTCTCCATATTGTGACTGGCCCATGTCTCCATCTTGTAACTGGCCCATGTCTCCATATATTGACTGGCCCACGTCTCCCTCTTGTGACAGGCACACGTCTCCATCTTGTGATTGAACCATTTCTCCATCTTGTGACTGGCCCATGTCTCTATCTTGTGACTGGCCCATGTTTCTATCTTGTGACTGGCCCATGTCTCCCTCTTGTGACAGGCACACGTCTCCATCTTGTGATTGATCCATGTCTCCATCTTGTGGCTGGCCCATGTCTCCATCTTGTGATTTGCTCATGTCTCCAACTTGTGAATGGCCCATGTCTCCATTTTGTGATTGAGCAATGTTTCCATCTTGTGACTGGCCCATGTCTCCATCTTGTGACTGGCCCATGTCTCCATCTTGTGACTGGCCCATGTCTCCATCTTGTGGTAGGCCCATGTCTCCCTCTTGTGACTGGCCCATGTCTCCATCTTGTGACTGGCCCATGTCTTCATCTTGTGACTGGCCAATGTTTCCATCTTGTGACTGGCCCATGTCTCCATCTTGTGACTGGCCCATGTCTCCCTCTTGTGACAGGCACACGTCTCCATCTTGTAACTGGCCCATGTCTTCATCTTGTGGTAGGCCCACGTCTCCCTCTTGTGACTGGCCCATGTCTCCATCTTGTGACTGGCCCGTGTCTCCAACTTGTGACTGGCCCACGTCTCCCTCTTGTGACTGGCCCATGTCTCCATCTTGTGACTGGCCCAGGTCTCCCTCTTGTGACAGGCAAACGTCTCCATCTTGTGATTGACCCATGTCTTCATCTTATGACTTGCCAGTCTCCATTTGTGACTGGCGCATGTCGCCCCCTTGGGGTAGGCCCACGTCTCCATATTGTGACAGGCACACGTCTACATTTTTTACTTTCCAATGTATCCATCTTGTGACTGGCCCATGTCTCCATCTTGTGACTGGCCCATGTCTCCATCTTGTGACTGGCCCATGTCTCCATCTTGTGACTGGCCCATGTCTCCATTTTGTGACTGGCCCATGTCTCCCTCTTGTGACAGGCATACGTCTCCATCTTGGGATTGAGCTATGTCTCCATCTTGTGACTGGCCCATTTCTCCATCTTGTGACTTACCCATGTCTCCCTCTTGTGACAGGCACACGTCTTCATCATGTGAATGGCCCATGTCTCCCTCTTGTGATTGATCCATGTCTCCATCTTGTGATTGAGCCATGTCTCCATCTTGTGATTGAGCCATGTCTCCATCTTGTGATTGAGCCATGTCTCCATCATGTTACTGGCCCATGTCTCCATCTTGTGACTGACCTATGTCTCCCTCTTGTGACAGGCCCATGTCTTCATCTTGTGACTGGCCCACGTCTCCCACTTGTGACTGGCCCATGTCTCCATCTTGTGACTGGCCCATGTCTCCATGTTGTGACTGGCCCATGCCTCCATATATTGACTGGCCCATGTCTCCATCTTGTAACTGGCCCATGTCTCCATCTTGTGATTGACCCATGTCTTCATCTTATGACTTGCCAGTCTCCATTTGTGACTGGCGCACGTCGCCCTCTTGGGGAAGGCCCACGTCTCCCTCTTGTGACAGGCACACGTCTACATTTTTTACTTTCCCATATATCCATCTTGTTACTGGCCCATGTCTCCATCTTGTGACTGGCCCATGTCTCCATCTTGTGACTGGCCCATGTCTCCCTCTTGTGACAGGCACACGTCTCACTCTTGTGTTTGAGCAATGTCTCCATCTTGTGACTGGCCCATGTCTCCATCTTGTGACTGGCCCATGTCTCCATCTTGTGACAGGCACACGTCTCCATCTTGTGATTGAGCCATGTCTCCATCTTGTGACTCTCCCATGTCTCCATCTTGTGACTGGCCCATGTCTCCATCTTGTGGTAGGCCCACGTCTCCCTCTTGTGACTGGCCCATGTCTCCGACTTGTGACTGGCCCATTTCTCCAACTTGTGAATGGCCCACGTCTCCCTCTTGTGACTGGCCCATGTCTCCATCTTGTGACTGGCCCATGTATCCCTCTTGTTACAGGCACACGTCTCCATCTTGTAACTGGCCCATGTCTCCATATTGTGACTGGCCCAAGTTTACATCTTGTGACTGGCCCATGTCTCCATCTTGTAACTGGCCCATGTCTCCATCTTGTGATTGGCCCATGACTCCATCTTGTGACTTGCCCATGTCTCCATCTTGTGAATGGTCCATGCCTCCATCTTGTGACTTGCCCATAACTCCATCTTATGAATGGCCCATGTCTCCATCTTGTGACTGGCCCATGTCTTCATTTTGTGACTGGCCCATGTCTCCATCTTGTGACTGGCCCATGTCTCGATCTTGTGGTAAGCCCACGTCTCCCTCTTGTGACTGGCCCATGTCTCCATCTTGTGACTGGCCCATGTCTCCATCTTGTGACTGGCACACATCTCCCTCTTGTGACTGGCCCACGTCTCCCTCATGTGACAGGCACACGTCTACATTTTTTACTTTCCCATGTATCCATTTTGTGACTGGCCCATGACTCCATCTTGTGACTGGCCCATGTCTCCCTCTTGTGACAGGCACACGTCTCCATCTTGTGATTGAGCCATGTCTCCATCTTGTGACTGGCCCATGTCTCCATCTTGTGACTGGCCCATGTCTCCGTCTTGTGACTGGCCCATGTCTCCATCTTGTGACTGGCCCACGTCTCCCTCTAATGATTGGCCCATGTCTCCCTCTTGTGACAGGCACACGGCTCTCTTTTGTAACTGGCCCATGTCTCCATATTGTGACTGGCCCATGTTTCCATCTTTTGACTGGCCCATGTCTCCATCTTGTAACTGGCCCATGTCTCCATCTTGTGATTGACCCATGTCTTCATCTTATGACTTGCCAGTCTCCATTTGTGACTGGCGCACGTCGCCCCCTTGGGGTAGACCCACGTCTCCCTCTTGTGACAGGCACACGTCTACATTTTTTACTTTCCCATGTATCCATCTTGTGACTGGCCCATGTCTCCATCTTGTGACTAGCCCATGTCTCCATCTTGTGACTGGCCCATGTCTCCCTCTTGTGACAGGCACACGTTTCCATCTTGTGATTGAGCCATGTCTCCATTTTGTGACTGGCCCATGTCTCCATCTTGTGACTGGCCCATGTCTCCATCTTGTGGTAGGCCCACGTCTCCCTCTTGTGACTGGCCCATGTCTCCCTCTTGTGACAGGCACACGTCTCCATCTTGTGACTGGCCCACGTCTCCCTCTTGTGACTGGCCCATGTCTCCCTCTTGTGACAGGCACACGTCTCCATCTTGTTACTGGCCCATGTCTCCATATTGTGACTGGCCCATGTCTCCCTCTTGTGACTGGCCCATGTCTCCATCTTGTGACTGGCCCATGTCTCCATCTTGTGACTGGCCCACGTCTCCCTCTTGTGACTGGCCCATGTCTCCATATTGTGACTGGCCCAAGTTTACATCTTGTGACTGGCCCATGTCTCCATATTGTGACTGGCCCATGTCTCCATCTTGTGACTGGCCCATGTCTCCCTCTTGTGACAGGAACACGTCACCATCTTATGATTGAGCCATGTCTCCATCTTGTGATAGAGCTATGTCTCCATCTTTCGACTGGCCCATGTCTCCATCTTGTGACTGGCCCATGTCTCCATCTTGTGACTGGCCCAGGTCTCCCTCTTGTGACAGGCAAACGTCTCCATCTTGTAACTGGCCCATGTCTCCATCTTGTGACTGGCCCATGTCTCCATCTTGTAACTGGCCCATGTCTCCATCTTGTGATTGACCCATGTCTTCATCTTATGACTTGCCAGTCTCCATTTGTGACTGGCGCACGTCGCCCCCTTGGGGTAGGCCCACGTCTCCATATTGTGACAAGCACACGTCTACATTTTTTTACTTTCCAATGTATCCATCTTGTGACTGGCCCATGTCTCCATCTTGTGACTGGCCCATGTCTCCATCTTGTGACTGGCCCATGTCTCCATTTTGTGACTGGCCCATGTCTCCCTCTTGTGACAGGCTTACGTCTCCATCTTGTGATTGAGCTATGTCTCCATCTTGTGACTGGCCCATTTCTCCATGTTGTGACTGACCTATGTCTCCCTCTTGTGACAGGCACACGTCTTCATCTTGTGAATGGCCCATGTCTCCCTCTTGTGATTGATCCATGTCTCCATCTTGTGATTGAGCCATGTCTCCATCTTGTGATTGAGCCATGTCTCCATCTTGTAATTGAGCCATGTCTCCATCATGTTACTGGCCCATGTCTCCATCTTGTGACTGACCTATGTCTCCCTCTTGTGACAGGCCCATGTCTTCATCTTGTGACTGGCCCACGTCTCCATCTTGTGACTGGCCCATGTCTCCATGTTGTGACTGGCCCATGTCTCCATATATTGACTGGCCCATGTCTCCATCTTGTAACTGGCCCATGTCTCCATCTTGTGATTGACCCATGTCTTCATCTTATGACTTGCCAGTCTCCATTTGTGACTGGCGCACGTCGCCCTCTTGGGGAAGGCCCACGTCTCCCTCTTGTGACAGGCACACGTCTACAATTTTTACTTTCCCATGTATCCATCTTGTTACTGGCCCATGTCTCCATCTTGTGACTGGCCCATGTCTCCATCTTGTGACTGGCCCATGTCTCCCTCTTGTGACAGGCACACGTCTCACTCTTGTGTTTGAGCAATGTCTCCATCTTGTGACTGGCCCATGTCTCCATCTTGTGACTGGCCCATGTCTCCCTCTTGTGACAGGCACACGTCTCCATCTTGTGATTGAGCCATGTCTCCATCTTGTGACTCTCCCATGTCTCCATCTTGTGACTGGCCCATGTCTCCATCTTGTGGTAGGCCCATGTCTCCCTCTTGTGACTGGCCCATGTGTCCATCTTGTGACTGGCCCATGTCTTCATCTTGTGGTAGGCCCACGTCTCCCTCTTGTGACTGGCCCATGTCTCCAACTTGTGACTGGCCCATGTCTCCATCTTGTGACTGGCCCACGTCTCTCTCTTGTGACTGGCCCATGTCTCCATCTTGTGACTGGCCCATGTCTCCCTCTTGTGACAGGCAAACGTCTCCATCTTGTAACTGGCCCATGTCTCCATCTTGTGACTGGCCCATGTCTCCATCTTATAACTGGCCCATGTCTCGAACTTGTGATTGACCCATGTCTTCATCTTATGACTTGCCAGTCTCCATTTGTGACTGGCGCACGTCGCCCCCTTGGGGTAGGCCCACGTCTCCATATTGTGACAGGCACACGTCTACATTTTTTACTTTCCCATGTATCCATCTTGTGACTGGCCCATGTCTCCATCTTGTGACTGGCCCATGTCTCCATCTTGTGACTGGCCCATGTCTCCATCTTGTGACTGGCCCATGTCTCCATTTTGTGACTGGCCCATGTCTCCCTCTTGTGACAGGCATACGTCTCCATCTTGTGATTGAGCTATGTCTCCATCTTGTGACTGGCCCATGTCTCCATCTTGTGACTGGCCCATGTCTCCCTCTTGTGACAGGCCCATGTCTTCATCTTGTGACTCGCCCACGTCTCCCACTTGTGACTGGCCCATGTCTCCATCTTGTGACTGGCCCATGTCTCCATGTTGTGACTGGCCCGTGTTTCCATCTTGTGACTGGCCCATGTCTCCATCTTGTAACTGGCCCATGTCTCCATCTTGTGATTGACCCATGTCTTCATCTTATGACTTGCCAGTCTCCATTTGTGACTGGCGCACGTCGCCCTCTTGGGAAGGCACACGTCTCCCTCTTGTGACAGGCACACGTCTACAATTTTTACTTTCCCATGTATCCATCTTGTTACTGGCCCATGTCTCCATCTTGTGACTGGCCCATGTCTACATCTTGTGACTGGCCCATGTCTCCCTCTTGTGACAGGCACACGTCTCACTCTTGTGATTGAGCAATGTCTCCATCTTGTGACTGGCCCATGTCTCCATCTTGTGACTGGCCCATGTCTCCATCTTGTAACTGGCCCATGTCTCCATCTTGTGACTGGCCCATGACTCCATCTTGTGACTTGCCCATGTCTCCATCTTGTGAATGGTCCATGCCTCCATCTTGTGACTTGCCCATAACTCCATCTTATGAATGGCCCATGTCTCCATCTTGTGACTGGCCCATGTCTTCATTTTGTGACTGGCCCATGTCTCCATCTTGTGACTGGCCCATGTCTCGATCTTGTGGTAAGCCCACGTCTCCCTCTTGTGACTGGCCCATGTCTCCATCTTGTGACTGGCCCATGTCTCCATCTTGTGACTGGCACACATCTCCCTCTTGTGACTGGCCCACGTCTCCCTCATGTGACAGGCACACGTCTACATTTTTTATTTTCCCATGTATCCATTTTGTGACTGGCCCATGACTCCATCTTGTGACTGGCCCATGTCTCCCTCTTGTGACAGGCACACGTCTCCATCTTGTGATTGAGCCATGTCTCCATCTTGTGACTGGCCCATGTCTCCATCTTGTGACTGGCCCATGTCTCCGTCTTGTGACTCGCCCATGTCTCCATCTTGTGACTGGCCCACGTCTCCCTCTAATGATTGGCCCATGTCTCCCTCTTGTGACAGGCACATGTCTCTCTTTTGTAACTGGCCCATGTCTCCATATTGTGACTGGCCCATGTTTCCATCTTTTGACTGGCCCATGTCTCCATCTTGTAACTGGCCCATGTCTCCATCTTGTGATTGACCCATGTCTTCATCTTATGACTTGCCAGTCTCCATTTGTGACTGGCGCACGTCGCCCCCTTGGGGTAGACCCACGTCTCCCTCTTGTGACAGGCACACGTCTACATTTTTTACTTTCCCATGTATCCATCTTGTGACTGGCCCATGTCTCCATCTTGTGACTAGCCCATGTCTCCATCTTGTGACTGGCCCATGTCTCCCTCTTGTGACAGGCACACGTTTCCATCTTGTGATTGAGCCATGTCTCCATTTTGTGACTGGCCCATGTCTCCATCTTGTGACTGGCCCATGTCTCCATCTTGTGGTAGGCCCACGTCTCCCTCTTGTGACTGGCCCATGTCTCCCTCTTGTGACAGGCACACGTCTCCATCTTGTGACTGGCCCACGTCTCCCTCTTGTGACTGGCCCATGTCTCCCTCTTGTGACAGGCACACGTCTCCATTTTTTACTTGCCCATGTATCCATTTTGTTACTGACCCATGTCTCCATCTTGTTTTTGGCCCATGACTCCATCTTGTGACTGGCCCATGTCTCCATCTTTTGACTGGCCCACGTCTCCCTCTTGTGACTGGCCCATGTCTCCATATTGTGACTGGCCCAAGTTTACATCTTGTGACTGGCCCATGTCTCCATATTGTGACTGGCCCATGTCTCCATCTTGTGACTGGCCCATGTCTCCATCTTGTGACTGGCCCATGTCTTCATCTTATGACTTGCCAGTCTCCATTTGTGACTGGCGCACGTCGCCCCCTTGGGGTAGGCCCACGTCTCCATATTGTGACAGGCACACGTCTACATTTTTTTACTTTCCAATGTATCCATCTTGTGACTGGCCCATGTCTCCATCTTGTGACTGGCCCATGTCTCCATCTTGTGACTGGCCCATGTCTCCATCTTGTGACTGGCCCATGTCTCCATTTTGTAACTGGCCCATGTCTCCCTCTTGTGACAGGCATACGTCTCCATCTTGTGATTGAGCTATGTCTCCATCTTGTGACTGGCCCATTTCTCCATGTTGTGACTGACCTATGTCTCCCTCTTGTGACAGGCACACGTCTTCATCTTGTGAATGGCCCATGTCTCCCTCTTGTGATTGATCCATGTCTCCATCTTGTGATTGAGCCATGTCTCCATCTTGATATTGAGCCATGTCTCCATCTTGTAATTGAGCCATGTCTCCATCATGTTACTGGCCCATGTCTCCATCTTGTGACTGACCTATGTCTCCCTCTTGTGACAGGCCCATGTCTTCATCTTGTGACTGGCCCACGTCTCCATCTTGTGACTGGCCCATGTCTCCACGTTGTGACTGGCCCATGTCTCCATATATTGACTGGCCCATGTCTCCATCTTGTAACTGGCCCATGTCTCCATCTTGTGATTGACCCATTTCTTCATCTTATGACTTGCCAGTCTCCATTTGTGACTGGCGCACGTCGCCCTCTTGGGGAAGGCCCACGTCTCCCTCTTGTGACAGGCACACGTCTACATTTTTTACTTTCCCATGTATCCATCTTGTGACTGGCCCATGTCTCCCTCTTGTGACAGGCACACGTCTCACTCTTGTGTTTGAGCAATGTCTCCATCTTGTGACTGGCCCATGTCTCCATCTTGTGACTGGCCCATGTCTCCCTCTTGTGACAGGCACACGTCTCCATCTTGTGATTGAGCCATGTCTCCATCTTGTGACTCTCCCATGTCTCCATCTTGTGACTGGCCCATGTCTCCATCTTGTGGTAGGCCCATGTCTCCCTCTTGTGACTGGCCCATGTGTCCATCTTGTGACTGGCCCATGTCTTCATCTTGTGGTAGGCCCACGTCTCCCTCTTGTGACTGGCCCATGTCTCCAACTTGTGACTGGCCCATGTCTCCATCTTGTGACTGGCCCACGTCTCCCTCTTGTGACTGGCCCATGTCTCCATCTTGTGACTGGCCCATGTCTCCCTCTTGTGACAGGCAAACGTCTCCATCTTGTAACTGGCCCATGTCTCCATCTTGTGACTGGCCCATGTCTCCATCTTATAACTGGCCCATGTCTCGAACTTGTGATTGACCCATGTCTTCATCTTATGACTTGCCAGTCTCCATTTGTGACTGGCGCACGTCGCCATCTTGTGATTGGCCCATGTCTCCATCTTGTGACTGGCCCATGTCTCCATCTTGTGACTGGCCCATGTCTCCATCTTGTGACTGGCCCATGTCTCCATCTTGTGACTGGCCCATGTCTCCATCTTGTGACTGGCCCATGTCTCCATCTTGTGACTGGCCCATGTCTCCATCTTGTGACTGGCCCATGTCTCCATCTTGTGACTGGCCCATGTCTCCATCTTGTGACTGGCCCATGTCTCCCTCTTGTGACAGGCACACGTCTCCATTTTTTACTTGCCCATGTATCCATTTTGTTACTGGCCCATGTCTCCATTTTGTTACTGACCCATGTCTCCATCTTGTTTTTGTCCCATGACTCCATCTTGTGACTGGCCCATGTCTCCATCTTGTGACTGGCCCATGTCTCCATCTTGTGACTGGCCCATGTCTCCATCTTGTGACTGGCCCATGTCTCCCTCTTGTGACTGGCCCATGTCTCCATCTTGTGACTGGCCCATGTCTCCATGTTGTGACTGGCCCATGTCTCCATCTTGTGACTGGCCCATGTCTCCATCTTGTGACTGGCCCATGTCTCCATCTTGTGACTGGCCCATGTCTCCATCTTGTGACTGGCCCATGTCTCCATCTTGTGACTGGCCCATGTCTCCATCTTGTGACTGGCCCATGTCTCCCTCTTGTGACAGGCACACGTCTAATCTTGCACATTTCTCCATCTTGTGATTGAGCCATGTCTCCATCTTGTGACTGGCCCATGTCTCCATCTTGTGACTGGCCCATGTCTCCCTCTTGTGACAGGCACACGTCTCCATCTTGTGATTGATCCATGTCTCCATCTTGTGACTGGCCCATGTCTCCATCTTGTGACTGGCCCATGTCTCCATCTTGTGACTGGCCCATGTCTCCATCTTGTGACTGGCCCATGTCTCCATCTTGTGACTGGCCCATGTCTCCATCTTGTGACTGGCCCATGTCTCCATCTTGTGACTGGCCCATGTCTCCATCTTATGACTGGCCCATGTCTCCATCTTGTGACTGGCCCATGTCTCCCTCTTGTGACTGGCCCATGTCTCCATCTTGTGACTGGCCCATGTCTCCATCTTGTGACTGGCCCATGTCTCCATCTTGTGACTGGCCCATGTCTCCATCTTGTGACTGGCCCACGTCTCCCTCTTGTGACTGGCCCATGTCTCCCTCTTGTGACTGGCACACGTCTCCATCTTGTAACTGGCCCATGTCTCCATATATTGACTGGCTTATGTCTCCCTCTTGTGACTGGCCCATGTCTCCATCTTGTTATTGAGCCATGTCTCCATCTTGTGACTGGCCCATGTCTCCATCTTGTGACTGGCCCATGTCTCCATCTTGTGACTGGCCCATGTCTCCATCTGGTTACTGGCCCATGTCTCCATCTTGTGACTGGCCCATGTCTCCCTCTTGTGACAGGCACATGTCTCCATCTTGTGATTGAGCCATTTCTCCATCTTGTGACTGGCCCATGTTTCTATCTTGTGACTGGCCCATGTCTCTATCTTGTGACTGGCCCATGTCTCCCTCTTGTGACTGGCACACGTCTCCATCTTGTGATTGATCCATGTCTCCATCTTGTGACTCGCCCATGTCTCCATCTCGTGACTGGCCCATGTCTCCATCTTGTGACTGGCCCATGTCTCCATCTTGTGACTGGCCCATGTCTCCATCTTGTGGTAGGCCCACGTCTCCCCCTTGTGACTGGTCCATGTCTCCATCTTGTGACTGGCCCTTGTCTCCATCTTGTGACTGGCCCATGTCTCCCACTTGTGACAGGCACACGTCTCCATCTTGTGATTGAGCCATGTCTCCATCTTGTGATTGAGCCATGTCTCCATCTTGTGACTGGCCCATGTCTCCATCTTGTGACTGGCCCATGTCTCCCTCTTGTGACAGGCACATGTCTCCATGTTGTGATTGATCCATGTCTCCATCTTGTGACTGGCCCATGTCTCCATCTTGTGACTGGCCAATGTCTCCATCTTGTGATTGAGCCATGTCTCCATGTTGTTATTGTCCCATGTCTCTATCTTGTGACTGGCCCATGTCTCTATCTTGTGACTGGCCCATGTCTCCATCTTGTGACTGGGCCATATCTCCATCTTGTGACTGGCCCATGTCTCCCTCTTGTGACAGGCACACGTGTCCATCTTGTGATTGAGCCATGTCTCCATCTTGTGACTGGCCATGTCTCCATCTTGTGACTGGCCCATGTCTCCCTCTTGTGACAGGCACATGTCTCCATCTTGTGATTTATCCATGTCTCCATCTTGTGACTGGCCCATGTCTCCATCTTGTGACTGGCCAATGTCTCCATCTTGTAATTGAGCCATGTCTCCATGTCGTTACTGGCCCATGTCTCTATCTTGTGACTGGCCCATGTCTCAATCTTGTGACTGGCCCATGTCTCCATCTTGTAACTGGCTCATGTCTCCATCTTGTGACTGGCCCATGTCTCCATCTTGGGACTGGCCCATGTCTCCATCTTGTGACTGGCCAATGTCTCCCTCTTGTGACAGGCACACGTCTCCATCTTGTGACTGGCCCATGTCTCCATCTCGTGACTGGCCCATGTCTCCATCTTGTGACTGGCCCATGTCTCTATCTTGTGACTGGCCCATGTCTCCATCTTGTGGTAGGCCCACGTCTCCCTCTTGTGACTGGCCCATGTCTCCATCTTGTGGTAGACCCACGTCTCCCTCTTGTGACTGGCCCATGTCTCCATCTTGTGACTGGCCCATGTCTCCCTCTTGTGACTGGCCCATGTCTCCATTTTGTGACTGGCCCATGTCTCCATCTTGTGACAGGCACACGTCTCCATCTTGTGATTGAGCTATGTCTTTATCTTGTGACTGGCCTATTTCTCCATCTTGTGACTGGCCCATGTCTCCCTCTTGTGACAGGCCCATGTCTCCCTCTTGTGACAGGCACACGTCTCCATCTTGTAACTGGCCCATGTCTCCATATTGTGACTGGCCCATGTCTCCCTCTTGTGACTGGCCCATTTCACCATCTTGTGATTGAGCCATGTCTCCATCTTGTGACTGGCCCATGTCTCCATCTTGTGACTGGCCCATGTCTCCATCTTGTGATTTGCCCATGTCTCCCTCTTGTGACAGGCACACGTCTCCATCTTATGATTGAGCCATGTCTCCATCTTGTGATTGAGCTATGTCTCCATCTTGTGACTGGCCCATGTCTCCATCTTGTGACTGGCCCATGTCTCCATCTTGTGACTGGCCCATGTCTCCATCTTGTGACTGGCCCATGTCTCCATCTTGTGACTGGCCCATGTCTCCCTCTTGTGACAGGCAGATGTCCCCATCTTGTGATTGATCCATTTCTCCATCTTGTGACTGGCCCATGTCTCCATCTTGTGACTGACCAATGTCTCCATCTTGTGATTGAGCCATGTCTCCATGTTGTGACTGGCCCATGTCTCTATCTTGTGACTGGCCCATGTCTCAATCTTGTGACTGGCCCATGTCTCCATCTTGTGACTGGCCCATGTCTCCATCTTATGAATGGCCCATGTCTCCATCTTGTAACTGGCCCATGTCTCCATCACGTGACTGGCCCATGTCTCCATCTTGTGACTGGCCCATGTCTCCATCTCGTGACTGGCCCATGTCTCCATCTTGTGACTGGCCCATGTCTCCATCTTGTGACTGGCCCATGTCTCCATCTTGTGGTAGGCCCACGTCTCCCTCTTGTGACTGGCCCATGTCTCCATCTTGTGGTAGGCCCACGTCTCCCTCTTGTGACTGGCCCATGTCTCCATCCTTTGACTGGCCCATGTCTCCATCCTGTGACTGGCTCATATCCCCATCTTGTGACTGGCCCATGTCTCCATCCTATGACTGGCCCATGTCCCCATCTTGTGACTGGCCCATGTCACCATCTTGTGACTTGTCTATGTGTTCTTCTTGTCTTGTTCGGACGTATAATAAGCGCTCTGCCATCAGAAATATCTGACAGAATACTCACAATGGTACACATTAAATGAAATTTGTTCTTGTTTCAAAATTGTAATGGCTAAAATTAGTTCCAAGGAAGTTAATGATTTAATATACTAGAACACTGTATACTTCAGTTCGCGTACAATATACTTTATTAATATTTTAGACACCATCAATTAATTTCATTGGTTGGAGAATTAATTTGTCTTTAAGTTGCTTAGAAATACTACGTACAATAACGGTAACTTATATATACAACCCCCTCGACTTCTCCCATTTAAAAAAAAAACAAACTTTACAGCCTCCTCACTCACACACGTGACAACTGTTGAACTGACGTAAATAATGGCCAAGCCATTGGATTTACAGAGGTCTAGTTCTAGCAAGTAATAAACGAACGACTACAATTACCTTGCCTAAGATTTGTTTCATCATGTGAAATGATTCTTGAAATAGATGTTAGCAGTTACACATATTTTGTCTCGTGACATTATTTTGTAAACACGGCAGTTTTTATGTGACTTCTTCTGAAATCGAAATTTATGAAATGTGTGATGTCACCTGTGTACATGGGCGTATTCGGCATTTGCCTCCCCCCCCCCCCTTATTCTGGAAAAAATGTCATAAATTTGTTACAATAAAACTGAGCAAAATTTCCTGAAAGTTTATTACATTGAAGAACACGTTACTGGCCTGGTGTCGAACAATTACTATACTAATAAAATAGAGTATAAAATTATAATTTACACTGATACAGCAATAATATTGTATTTTTAACTATTTATTCTGGAACAAACATTGAAAACGTCTTGGTATTTGCTCAAATCGATTGATTACATTTTCTTTAGTTTTTTCCTTGTTTTGAGATATATTTATTTTCTGTGGATACTCGTCTTTTAGTGCTAAATGATATATCAATTGTGCATGTTATTACTAGAAAAGTCAATGCTGTCAAAAAGCCATTTTAATCACGGGGAAAACAATTGGTTTCATCTAAAACCTCTCATAGAGTCATTGTTTCGTTTTTTTCCCTTTACTAGTTTTACATTTCCATATGTCATACCAGGTTTGACTCTCCTCGATTAAATTGTCAAATGCGTAATATTCAGTGAGTCTTTCTAGTTTTGTCATCAAAAAGGGATACAAAACTAAAAGGGAAAATGCTGGTTTATTTTCTACACAAAAACGAGTTTCCAGTTAATAGAATCAAGGTAGGGTGTAAAAACAGTTATTCTAAAATAATTCTCAGACAAATCAACTTTTGCATTTTCCCAGTTCATTAGTCTTCCAGCTTTTCGTGCAGGTTGAATGTCGACACTATTGTCATCTACAAAACCTTTTGTAACTCAAAAATTTCCTTATACCTCTCAATGTAGTCAACAATTCTTCAATGTATTTTTGTACTTACAGAAAATCTGACTGTAATTTTTGGGTCACAGCTTCTAGCTTTGATGAATATTCGTATAATAACTAAACAAACAACCCTAACCTCTGACAGCACAAAGTAATATGAAACTTGCTTACTTTTTTCCAGATTGTTCTAAATATTTCAGTTGTTTAACAATTTCTGTCACATTTTCAGCGAAAATCCGCAAGCTTTTATATTTGTGTGTCCAATAGGTGGCCCAAAATAAAGAGGAAATTTTTTTTTATTTTCTTTGATTTAAACCCCACATTTGATTACCACAAAAAAAAGTACTCAGAAATATAAAATTTCATAATTTTCAGATAAAATTTAGAGGTTGCACAAGCTCTCTGAAAATTTAGGTACGTTCTCCTTTTACCACATTTTATCCTGAATATTGATGAACCTGAATAAAGTCTGTTTTGTCCTTTGATGATTATAATGTGTAACCTGTTTAATATTTATGTTTGTTGCAAATGTTGCCCTTATTGCACTAAATGTCTATTAGCACTTATTGACATTAAAATTAATAATGAACGGAAAGCTCAGAGAAAAGTGAGATCAGGTTATTGCAAAAAGTGAACAATGACCAGGAAACTCTAAAAGTTCTCAAATGTCCAGCACGTTATTGCAATTTTCTTCTGACAGCAGTTCAGATGAAAGGGTCACTGAAGAAAATGAACAAGATGAAGAATTTTTGATTAGTGCAACACAGAAATGAAAATGTGCAGAAACTGCTCCAACAAAGTCTGTTCTGTCCAAAGAAGTTGCTGCAGCATTAGATAGATCAGAAGTTAGTGATCGTACAGCAGTCCATTAACTAGCTGCTACAGCTCCATCTCTTGGTCACGATGTTATTGACATGACATTAGTCGAAGTACTGTACAGCGTGTGAGAGCTGAGATTAGGAAAAAAAACAGCACATGAAGTTAAAAAATTGTTCGATTCACAAGTACCATTAACTGTACATTGGGATGGGAAATTGCTTCCAGATCTCACAGCTAGGGAGAATGTTGAGAGATTGCCAGTGATTGTAACAGGACTGCGAATAGAGTGCTTGCTAGGTAGACCAAAATTGGCTTTAGGGACAGGTGACAGTCAAGCTCAAGCTGTAGTTGAATGTCTGAAGGACTGGGAAATTTGTGAAAAAGTAGTAGCATTACGTTTTGACACAACAGCAAGTAACACTGGGGATTCCAAAGGGGTATGTGTTTTAAATGAAAAGCTGCTTGAAAAAAGTCTTATTCATCTTGCTTGCCGCCACCATATGTTGGAAATTGTTCTGAAAAAAGTATTCACCGCATTGAAGATAAGTGGGCCCTCATCTGGGCCTGATAATTCACTTTTCAAACGATTTAAAGAGCAGTGGCATTTTATGGAGAAGGGATCCTATGATACTGCAGATGGGATGACTGAAGTAGACCTTTTCAAAGAGAGCACATTGCAGTTTGCAAATGACAATCTTCAAATTCGTCACCCACGAGATGATAACAGAGAATTTTCGGAACTGGCTGTCATATTTCCTGGAGGAAAACCACCACGTGGGATTCATTTCCATGCTCCAGGAGCTGTACACAGAGCACGTTGGATGGCAAGAATAATTTATTGCTACAAGATGTGGATGTTTAAGAAGCAGTTTACGCTGAAGCCTTCTGAAGAACAAGGACAGTTTCAGTTCCTCTGTTTTGTTTCCAGTACTTATATGAAACTGTGGTTTCAAGCCCCACAGTCTGCAAGGGCGCCATCATATTTCTGAAGGATTTAGAAAAATATAACACCGTTAATTCAGTTATTGAAAAAGCAGCAAAAAAAGCTTTCAGTCAACATTTATGGTATCTAAGTGAAATTACAGTGGGCCTTGCTTTTTTTGATGAAAATATTGATCCCAAGCAAAAGGTTCAAATGCTTAAAAAATGCAAGAAAAACCCGGATCTACAAATCGAGCTCATCGTCTTGATTCCAATAGATTCTATGCAGACCAGCCCATCAGCTTCTTTGTTATAAACAATACAAAGACATTTTTCTCCATTCTTGGTTAGCCACATTCATTCCTGGAGATGTCCCCTGAAACCTGGAGCAGCAACAATGAATACAAACATGCAGAAAAGGTTGTAACCGATTTGAAAGTTGTTAATGACACAGTCGAAAGAGGAGTGAAACTGATTCAGTATTTCAATGAAGTTTTATGCAGAAAAGAAGACTAGAAGCAATTCTTACTTCAGGTGGTGCAATAACACCAACGATTATATCCGGGTGCAAACCACAGTGGTTACTGGACTAGCAAAAAGCAGTCAGTGAATATGACGTCCATAAATAGTAAACACTTTGCTTTGTTGCATTCTATTATTTTATTTGTTTCGAGGTTGTTATTTCATGTTTAACACTAAACAATTAACATAAACCATTAAATTACTATTTAGTACCAAATCAATGTTTTCATTGCCTTTGTGCAACCTCTAAATATTTCACGATTGTATTCATTTTTTCAGAAAACACTTTTTTTTTCTGGCAGAACACAATGCAGGCCTTAAATTTAGAAAAATCGAAAAAAATTTTTTTGGGCCACCCTAGTGTCCATCTAGTTTCACATAGCAAAGGAACATTTGGAATTGGTTTTCTTCGCTGAATAATTTCTCAGAAAAAGCACTATAATTTACTAAATTTTTCCTATTGTGTTTCGTACAGCATTCACATTATTTAAATAGTTCACGACAAGATTTAGTTTATGTGAACTGCAATGTACAAATGCTACTTTTGGGTCTTTTTTTCGAATTATTGCTTGGACTCTTCCTTCTTTACTTGCCATTGTAGAACATCCGTCTTATCCTTGAGCAACAAGATTTGTCGTATCTAATCCAAATTCTAATGAAGTTGTAATGATGGTGTTCTTTGACAAATCTAACACCAAGTGACATCTGCTCAATGCCTGAAATTATGTTGTCTCGTCGGCACGTAAGTATAGAAATTGCAACTGAATTGTTTGCTTCACGAACAATGTATTCACTCAAGAGAGACCCACACATTTCGATCATAGTTTTTTGTGTAGTTGCCGAGATGCACTTAGCACTACAAGAACCAATTGACAAATGATTACATAGAACTTCATCTCCAGATTCAACACAAAAATCTAACAGGTCGTAAAAATTACCAGAATGTGATTCCTTTTAACGAAGTGGCAAATCATACAAGCCGCAAAAAATGATTGTAGAAATGGTGGGACCCTGTTTGTTGCAATTTTCTTGAATGATGAGTTCAACAGCTTATCTATATAAACTGCTTTGGCTTCTAATAATGCAACGAAATAGCTTCATCCTTAATAAGAGCCTTTGTGCCATGTACTTAGCATGTGGCTTCGTGCATCTTCGATGAAATCCTTAAATTTTGTGCATGGTTTGATGACAAAGGCACCCTGAACTCCTGGAATTACTTTTTGTAGAAACAACACGCAAAATTTGCAAAAGGCACCTTTTAACATTTGTTACAACCCACGATGAATAGTCTGATAATCAAGCATATATAAAAACCTCTGTTTTCACCACTGTCAGCTCTAAAAATCATACTTTTTATCAAGGGTCCAACAATCAAGGATCAGCAACAATTTCAACTCATTTGAAAGGTCGTATGTCAAGACATACCTTCCAATATCCAATTTAGGAAATGAAGAAGTGACAGCGACTATCAAATTATAAATAGTTTCTTCAGTTGTGTCTGGCTGTTAAACTTGTACTGTTGTTCTCAATTTGAAAATTCACTCAGTGGCAGACGATTATAAACTAACAAGAGTTGCCAGATTTAAAAAAAAAACCTGAATGCCAAAAACATTTTAGAAGGATAAATCAAGCTACAGACGGCCAAATTAAACACAAAAAAAAATTAAAATCGGAACATCTTTTTGCTTGTAGAGAAAATGTTAGAATTTTCAAATACAATTATTTATGTCAATATAAATAATTAATGTTATACTTACCTTGTATTTAATTGAGAAATAAACATGTATGGCATTGTCAGTTAAAATAAAAAAACGTGTTTTTTTTGCCCTCCCCCCCCCCTGGAAAAATTCCTAGCGACGCCCATTATAACTTCAATTTTCGTATGAAATCAAAACATATATTGCAATTTATCACATGAATCGCCATAAGTGCACATCCTGACAGCAATATTACTTCGTCATGTCACCTTATACTGGAAAGTGCTGAATGCTCTGTAGGCACAACACCGCACGTACTACCAGGCGGAGACGGGGCAAATAAGCCCCCAAAAGAGGTCGAGCCCAGACCACAGACAATGCTGATTGCTCTGTCGTTACAACCAGCAGGGCAATGCCGGTTGTCGCAGAAAGCTAAACCCCGCCTTTGCGACCAAAAAGCGACGACTTGGAAAGCGGTCTAGTAAGGCTCAAATCAAATCCTACCTGAATGTCCGTGGGTTAATTCCCAAGAGCCCGGAAGTCTTGAAGCTTTTGGACTAGAAAAATATTTTATTCGGAATGTTGCCTAGGGATAGGAGCGTACCGATGCTCAGGGAACAGTATTTTGGGAGATTAGTAATTTTACAAATTTAGTTCGGCTGCATGACCATGAGTCCGACCCAACTTTGATTTACGCTAGCAATGGGAACGAAACCTGGCCTTCGCCACCTCTTTCAGAGTGCTCGAGTGTGTCAGAAGCGATTATTGACCCGTTCTCGTCTCGGTGGACATCTCTCTACCTGCGACAAACAAAGGTGCCACACGACGGTGCTGAGGTCACTTTCTAGTCAAAGAAATAGCCGACTGCTTACACTAACTTACAGAGAGCTGAGTCAACGACATTAGTTTTCCTAGAATCAAACCTTGGTAGCCAGCAAAAAAAAAAAAAGTGCAAGCCGCTTATCCATTAAGCCACCAAGTCTTACAAACTCAATTAAGTTTTATTATATTATATAAAAATTGCTCGATTATTTTACACTTTTACTTGACGTGTAAGTCTTAGTAATATAATTTTATTTTATAATTTAAAATAAATCAATGTAATATTTATTTAAAAAGTGAAATAATGTGATAGCTGAGAACTTAATTTGTATAGAAATAGGCAGAATCTATATATATATTTCTCTTCTTCGCCCAACCTTGCGAGGCGACGGCAGCAGCCTGCGAGAATTCCCGAATATGTCACAGAAAGCAAGACGCGTTCAACAATATATATATATATATATATATATATATATATACTAGTTGCAAGTACCCGGCTTTGCCCGGGTTTAAAATAAGGTTTTTTGTTTACCTTCTGTTTTCTCCCTACCCCCTCTCTCCCTTCCTCTCTCTCTCCCTCCCTCCCTCTCCCTCCCTTTCCCTTCCCCCCTTTCTCCCTCCCTCCTTCTCCCTCCCTCCCTCTCCCTCCCTCTCTCTCCCATTTCTCTCCCTCTCACCCTCCCTCTCCCATCTCCCCTCCTTCTCTCCCCCCTGTCCATCCCCCTCCCTCCCTCTCTCCCCCTTCCTCCTTTCCTCTCTCCCTCCCTGCCCCCTCTCTCTCTTTATCTCTTCCTCCCATTTCTCCCATCCTCTCTCTCCCTCTCTCCTTCCCTTACCCTCTCTCCCTCCCTAACCCCTCTCTCCCTCCCTTCTTTCTCCCTCCCTCCACTCTCCACCTCTCTCTCTTCCTCTCTCCCTCATTCCTCTCTCCCTCCCTGCCCCTCACTCTTTATCTCTCTCCCTCTCTCCCACCCTCACTCTCTCCCTTCCCTCTCTCCCTCCCTACCCCCTCTCTCCCTCCCTTCCTTTCTCTTTCCTTCCCTCCCTTTCTCTCTCCCTCTCTCCCTAGTATATATATATATACTGGTTGCAAGTACCCGGCTTTGCCCGGGTTAAAATAAGGTTTTCTGTTTACCTTCTGTTTTCTCCCCTACCCCCCTCTCCCTTCCTCTCTCCCTCCCTCCCTCTCCCTCCCATTCCCTCCCTTTCCCTCCCTCCCTTTCTCTCTCTCCCTCCCTCTCTCTCTCCCATTTCTCTCCCTCCCACCCTCCCTCTCCCGTCCTTCTCTCCCTCCTGTCCACCCCCTCCCTCCCCCTTCCTCCTTCCCTCTCTCCCCCTTCCTCCTTCCCTCTCTCTCTTTATCTCTTCCTCCCATTTCTCCCATCCTCTCTCTCCCTCTCTCCTTCCCTCCCCTCTCTCTCCTTCCCTAACCCCTCTCTCTCTCTGAACTCTCTCAGTTTATCTGCGGGCTGAGACTTGGTCTCTTAGAGCCCGTGAGATCAGACTTGCTGTGTCTCTCAACATCTGGAGACTGCCATAGAGCCCGATGGCCAGCAAGCTTCCGGACTGGTCCACCCTGTGGTCCGCCAGTCCGGGGCACTCGAAAAGCAAATGATCTACGGTTTCCTCCACTTCTCTGCAGTGTCTGCAAAGGGTGTCGCTATTGGGCCTCAACCTCCCAAAGTACGCGCCAATAGGACAATGCCCAGTACGGAACTGGGCAATTAGCGCCTGCTCGACACGCCTGAGCTTCCACCACGGGTCAGTTTTGGACGGCCGCTCTAGGACTTGCCGGATCTTAAGTCCGTTCACCCCATGAGCCCAGCCCGAGAACCACTTCGATTGTCCAAAGAGGCAGATCATGGAACGTGCTGCCTCAAATGAGCTCTTTCGTGCACTCATGGGCAGCACTTGGGAATCTGTCGACTGGACTATTGCCTTGGCAATGCCGTCTGCCCTTTCATTACCGGGCACGTCCGCATGCCCGGGAACCCATTGAAGGGTCACATGCACGTTATGTTGGGACACAAGACCCTGTATTGCCATCAGCATGGCTTCCAGCAGAAGCGGCCATTCTCCTGTCCCTTTTACAGCTTGGAGAACAGAGAGCGCGTCAGTGAGGATGACAATGTCCAGAGCAGGCAAAGTACCCTCACTGATTAACTCTCGTATGTGGTCCACTGCCTCAGTAATGGCTGTCATCTCTGCCTCGTAAGCACAGAGCGACCCACATAGGCCAGCATGGTCTTTCACAAAGCCGGTTTGTGAGAAAGTGATGTGAACCCCAAACGAGGCGCTTGTCCGACCGTCACTACTGGATACAGAAGCATCAGTATAGGCCAGTATAGCGTTCCCCGAGTAGTTTTCAATCACCTCCAAAGCCACATCCGTGATGGTTCGGCGATCCTTTGCGTTCCCAGCATTGGTTTCGACCAGGGTCGTGCGTACCTCAGGTATGTAGAGAGCCTCGCCAGGCGGGAGCCTTGAGACAGTTTCTAGCATTAGGCGGTCAGTCGGCAGATTGATCTCGGAGGCAAGTCTTACTGCGTAGTGCATAAAAGACTGCATCGAGAGCCGCTTTCTTTCCACCCAGCCATCGACCATCTCCCTTAGGACAGAGGTCTCCTCCTGTCGCTTGAACCGCTCATACGCGGTCAAAACAGCCTGCTCTCTACGAATACCTAGAGGTGGCACATTTGCCATGATTTCCAGCGCTGCTGTGGGTGCCGTTCGAAAAGTGCCTGTGATCAGCCGGAGAGCCTGGTTCTGTACAACATCCAGGGCCTCTAAAGAGGACTTTGACCCATAGACCTGTACAACCTGGCTGTAATCTATCTGAGACCTTACTGCACCCATGTACAGTGACCTCAGGACATCTGCCCGAGCCCCCCAGGACGTGCTCGCCAACTTCTTGACAATATTCAGTCTATCAGAGGCGCAGCGGGCAACCTCCGAAAGATGTGTGCAGAGAGTAAGCTTTCTGTCAAGTGTAACTCCCAGGTACTTGGGCTTAGGTTCCAGAGCAAGAACCTCACCCTCTACCTTCAGTCTAAATGGCTCCTTAAGGATACCGCCCATGGTAAACAGCGAGTAGACGGTCTTCGAGACGTTAATCTCTAGCCCCCACATCCTAGTATAACAGCCGACCGTAGTCAGGTCCTTCTGGAGTGCTCTCTCAAGGACTGAGGCACTCTTTCCGGTCTTCCAGATCGCTAGGTCGTCGGCATACAGTAGGCTTTTACAACCCAGAAACTCAGGCAGGTCATTGATGAAAGCTAGGAACAATGTACAACTGAGGGCCGAGCCCTGTGGGAGACCCTGTTCGAGGGTCCGTTTCCTCGACACGCTGTTCCCGCTGCCCCGAGGTGTGTGATCATCTCATTACTGATCAAGTCACTGCCTGGGGCCTTTCTCATGCGACACTTCCTGACTGCGTATGCCAGTTCATTGGCAGAGAATGGGGCTCTGAACGTGTCTCGATTTTCCGTGCCAAACTCAGCCTTCTCTTTGACTCGTCGGACTTTATCCAAAGCCTTGGACAGTGTACTCTTCTTACTCGACTTGCTGACCTCTGCAAAGTGCTTGTTAAGCACTTCGGCCTTCTTGCTATCGCTAGCCGTCAGGCCTGAGTCCGTTTGCAACGGGGCGCCAGTTCTGACCCCTCTCCCTCCCTTTTTTCTCCCTCCCTCCCCTATCCACCTCTCTCCCTCTTCCTCCCTCCCTCATTCCCTCTCGTCCTCCCTGCCCCCCTCACTCTGTATCTCTCTCCCTCCCTCTCTCCCACCTTCTCTCTCTCCCTCTCTCCCACCCTCTCTCTCTCCCTCCCCTCTCTCCCTCCCTACCCCCTCTCTCCCTCCCTTCCTTTCTCTTTCCTTCCCTCCCTTTCTCTCTGATAGCTCTGATACTTTCAATTAAACTCAGAACACAAGCTTACTATTTCATTTGATGAGTTTCTTAATAAATCTTGGTGAAACTACGTGCTGCAGTATTTCGCACCAAATGAACGGGTTATTGAACGTACAAGGTGTATATATAATATATTAGCCCCTTTGGAGCCCTGAAGCCCGGCCCTCAGAGGTCCTATCGCGAAATGAACTTTTGATGTACACATGGCAGGCCAAGACCTACAAAATGATATATACATCATGGGTCTAGGACTTATAGTTGCTGAGATATTGCGCTCCTTTATTAATATAGCTTATATAGTAAAAAACGGTACTAAGGCCCCTTTTACGGCCCTGAGAGGTCAGATCGCGAAATGGAAAAAAGTCATTTCTTGGCAGGCCAAGACCTACAAAATGATATATACATCCTGGGTCTAGGACTTATGGTTGTTGAGATCTAGGGTGATGACGGACGGACAGACAGACAGACAAAACGGGGACAATAGAGCATTTTTTTTTCGAAAATGCTCTAAAAATGTTACATCAAAATAACATTATAGTGTGCTGGGGGAAGGGGTGGATTGAAGCAGACACAAAGCGAACCAAAAATAAAAAGCAATGCAAATTAAAACACACACCCCGGGAAATATGTTTGTTAGAATATCAATGAAAAAAAAATCCTGATCTTAAAAAAAGGGCATTAAAATATATCTTAACCAATAAAAAGAAAATTAATTCTGGCAGCTCATCGACAATCAAGGCATCCAAAGAATTAACTAAAAATCTGTAAACCATAAAATAAAAAACAAGTTGCTGGAAGGTACCAGATAGTGACCATAAAGTCTGCAAATAATAGGTCAAAGTTCAACTTTGCATAGTATGTATTTTCACCGAATATGTCAGCCTGATATTTTGTTTGATTGCTTATTTAAAAAATAATTACAGTACATATTCTGCAATCCAAATTGATTATATGGGACGAGGCGCCAATGACACATGCATACGCAGATGAGACGCACCCATTTGGAGGGAAAATAATACTATTGGGTGGAGATTTCCGCAAATACTCCCCGTGATTCTGCGTGGCTCCCGAGCACTCACTGTCGCCAGTTGCATTAACAAGCAACCTTTGTGGCGTCACATGCATGTACTTACACTGACGACAAATATGAGAGCTCTTCCTGACGAACAACATTTCGCAAAATGGCTTCTCGATGTTGGAGACGGGACATATGGCTCACCTGTAACATTACCTTCAAATTGTTTTCCTGTTCATTCAGATCCCGTTCAACAGATATATGGCGACCTCGACTTCTCAACTGTCACTTCGGAACAACTCAGTACACGAGCTATATTAAGTGTCACGAACAAAGACCCCTGCACTTGAATGAACAAGTATTGAAACTTATCCCAACCGACGAAGTAACTATTACCAGCTTTGACTCCAACGTCACAGACGTTCCCGCAGATCAAGTTTCATTCCCCGAAGAATTTCTTAACAGTCTTACACCTACTGGCATGCCTCCGCATAAGCTCAAAATTAAAATTGGTTCAGTCGTCATGCTTCTTAGAAACCTCCTGCCAGCAAAAGGTCTCTGTAATGGCACTAGACTGACTGTTACCAGCATTCACCGCAACGTACTGGAGTGTAAAACTATCGCAGCTGCTACCTCACAAACTGTCCTCACTCCCCGGATATCCCTGACTCCATCAAATTTAAATTTGCCTTTTACCTTTACGCGCAGCCAATTCCCTGTTAGATTAGCCTTTGCCATGACGATTAATAAAGCACAGGGCCAAACGTTCAAAAAGATATGCCTGTATCTTCCAAAACCTGTTTTCAGTCATAGACATTTGTATGTTGCTCTCTCCAGAGTTCCTTCTTTTCATTCACTCACAGTCGTTTGCCCAAACCCACCCCATTAGGACAACTGTGTCTTTCAGGAAGTCTTCACCTGTCGGCTATAGATGTTTAAAATGTTTCAAAATAAATTTTGCTTTACAGAAAATATACTTCGCTTTGTCATTGTGTCCGTATCAAAGATTGTGTCAGTATCAAAGATTGTGTCAGTATCTTTCCCCCTTTCTTTGCGGCGTATGCTACGCCGCGGGCCGACTAGTTTCTTTTATTATATTAGATTGACTTTTAAAAAGAACTTTATTTACGAAATTAGTTACGAAGAACGCGCTCGCTATTATCATTTTTTAATTACTATTGTTTACGTTTGACGATTTTAAAATGCTATCTGTTGTAATAAAAACAACAATAACTTGAATGATATTATGCTATTATTACTTTTTAATATTTGGGACTTTTACGTTTCATAATAAAAACCACATAAACTATTTAAAACTGTAGATTTTTTTTTAAAAAAGTAATATCGAATCGAGACCAGGATGAAGCCATGATTAATATTTTAACCTGAAATACTGTTGTATTAATTCTTTACTTTCGATTTTACGCAGAACCCACACCGCTTTTATTTGTATAGATTTTAGTACGTGCCTCCAAACCATATTTTTGGTACAGTAATTATTTTTTTTCTTCATCGCCCAAACTGAAACCATTTTTTTCTGACTGCAATTTTGTAAAAAAAAAAAATTACTGGAAACTTTATCTGGACTCGTTTATTTTTAATATTAAAATTTTAGAATTATGGCAAATGACTCATAATGATTTACTAACATTAAATTCTATAGCAGTAATTGTGTGAAACTCGATGTCATTTGCAGTTGTGACAAATGTGGACGAGCCTTTCGTCAAAAAGTTCATCTGAGTGACCATATCAAGAGACACCAGGGAGAACGTCCGTTTGCTTGTGAAGGATGTGGAAAACGTTTTGTATTGAAAAATGAAATGAATCAGCACACCAAAAATCATTGTAAGGGAAGATCTTCTCTGATGATGAAACCCGAATTCGAAAAGTAAGTAAAAATGTCCAATAAATAACAGTACAATTTATAAAATGTTAAAAAAAGACAAATATGTGGCTGAAAAAATCGGCCTCTGCCGTGCCTAACTATAATGATGCATCAGAATACGAAATAAAATTTATATGGGTCATTATATCAACTCAACCAGTGGTGTTCACCCGACCCCTCTTAGATCTTCCTGAAATTTTCAGGGCTTGTGGTACATTCAAAGTTGAGTGATTCCTGAAAATTTCAGGCCATTTGGTCAAAAACTTTCTGAGATATGATTTTTTAAAGTTTTAAGGGTAGTCGCGAGTTCGCGTGACATTTACATTTTCGCGATATTTGAACGTGAATATTTCAAAAACTAAAAAAAGGTATCAGGCTGAAATTTTCAGTCTTTACTCATTGTTTTGTCCTGAGTTGAAGAATGTATTTATCTCAAGTGTAGCTTGCACAGAGAATGCCCTAAAAACTTCCAAAAATTGCACTTCAGACAGTTTTTATCATTATTTGACCCGGTATAGCCAAGAACCTATAAGACATGAAATGATGTTTGTTATACAATTAGTACCATATATGTGTTTATTATTTTGATAGAGAATTCCTGATAATAAATAATAGTGTACTCATGTTGGGCCCCTTTAAGCATCATGGTGGTCCATTTTTACACTTATTGCGACCCCCAGATGACCATGCGGACAGTAATTCACTTTTCATATTTTGTATACTTGTTAACCTTGGTAAGTACTAGCTATGGTGAAAATTTCATGTTGGTGTCTTGACGCCTTCTTGGTGAAAAATCTGCATGAAATTGCATGATTTCTACACTATCGTGAGCCATAGTAATTTTGAATGTTTGAACTGAAATCTTTGATGGACTGGGTTTTCTTATTGTGAATTTCATTTTTGTATTTGACAAATGTATTCTGATATGTTTTTAAGTGAATACTTTTAAATGAATCTTTTGAATATAGCACAAGCTCTGAAAATTTCCGAAAGATCTGAGGGAATCGGGTGAACAATTGTCAAAAAAACTGATTGAGTTGACATGGAATTACCCATATCCAAATAATTAACATTTCAAATCCGTTAAATCTTTTTAGAAACTATTTTCCCATTATTAATTTAATAAGATCGACATATCCTTTTCTTGATCCCCATTAAAAAATCGCTTACTAAATTTGGTTTGCTTTAGCTAGGAGTCGCGTCTGTTGTACTTGTGCTGTTGTGCACAGCGATTACTCTGCTTCAGGCATCTACCGTACTTAAAGACAATGGAACATCAGTATGTAAAGATGGATGGATCAGTTGCAGGAACTAGACAAGCTAAATTTTTTATATTTTTTTTTCCCGCTGGATAAAGTAGGATACGATGATTCCTTTCATTTCTTCATACTATGATATCAGAATGACAAATTACTATTAGATGAACAATTCTAACGGTTTAAAGAATACCAAAGTTCTTGATTGGGAATTATCCCATTAGCTTTGTAAAGTAATATTTTGACATTGATCTATGTTACTGTTTAGTTTTAAACTGAATTTGTTGACGAAACTGCAGTGTCGACTTTATATATTTTTTCTCTTCATTTTGTGAAAAGTGTAATATAATTTTACAAATAGTATTTTTCCCCCAGATGTAACAAGAGCAATCATAGCTTGACCGTGCCCGTAAGGGAGGTAACACCAGAGTTACAAGGAAGTGGTACATTCACACATTCAATGGCATTAGGTGGTTTAGTTCTAGCAGAAAACATGTATTATTCTAATGAAACAGGTAAGAAGTTCTTCACAAAAAACTTGTCCTCTTTTATAGTGCAGATGATAATCTTTTCAACTGTATAACTTTTAATATATATTTCACACTCCTCTACAGATCAAAACAACACTTTACGTTTATCTCATTTGTGCACAGAGGCGTTGCTAGGGGTTTGGGGGCCCGGGGGGCTTGGACTTTTAGGGGGCCCCTGCAATTTGACATGCGATATCATAACATGAGATAATGTTCTTAATAAATGTATGTCTAAATTCAAATTAGTACAGTATATCAATAAAATTAACAAAAAATAATCATTAAAACTCTTTTAATGAATAATTCCATAGTTTAGTGACGAGATAATGCACAAGTGACAAATCTCAATTCACATTGCCTCACGTCGTGCTTTCTGTGCAGTAAAGGCATTCATAATATCATCTAAATCAATGGTGTCTAGTATTTTTGACTTCGCTGACATTAAAGCCATGCTTTTAAGTCTTTCTTGCGTCATTGTGCTTCTGATATACTTTTTGAATGACTTGAGTTTTGAGAATGATCTCTCACATGATGCAATGGAAGTGCCTGAGTTAGCAGTATTCGGATGGAGGTTGCAAGATTTGAGCACACGTCATTATCATATGAAGCCAGCTTCCTCAATAAGTCAATTGGTGATTATGGTACTGGTTTGTTGATTAAAGTGCTCGTGCATCAATGACACCATTGAAAAAGTGATTTGCCTGTATGTCATCATACAAACAGGAAAAAGTAACAGTTTTTCATCAACGTGTCATCATCCATAGAATTCAACAGCTGTCTTGGTTTAAAAAGAACTCAAAAGGTGCCCACATGGTTTTGCAACCTTTGGAATCTATCCTTCATCTCCATATAAAGCCTGTCCAGCACTTCTGTCGAAACACGTTTGAATTGCAGTTCTATTGACAGTCCTACATCAGAACTCAACTCCTTATCAAGTCTTTTCTTTCTTCTGGTTGCTTTGCCTACAAGAAATCCATAGCACTCAATGCCTTCTTTTGCTCTTTCGATGGATTGGGTGATCAGTTTCGTCCGTTTCTCATCATTTTGCAGAAAGCATGAAAGGGTCTTAATTTCTTCAGCATCTTTGTCAAGATGCAAGTAAACTGACGACTTATCTTCTTCTCTTGAGTTCCACCATGTACTACTCTCCTTTTTTAGTTTCCCGGCTCCAGTTTATTTCAGTTTGGCATATCTCTGGGGTGAATTGGAAAAAAAGTTGAACAATTCATGAAAAAAAGGTGATAATTGTTAGATCTATCTCAGCAGAATGAAGAGCTGCCAAGTTGAGAGAGTGATTATCACAGTTCAGAAATGTTACGTTCTGATTTATGTCTAAGAGACGTTTCTGCCGGCCAGACCGACGGCCACTCATTATGGCTGCGTTATCATAGGTTTGATCTGTGCACAGATTAAAGTCTAGTCCAATTTCTTAAGGAGTTTTCAGAACAAGTTCTTCATTATGTTGTGCATCTGGCTTCACTATTTCAAAATAACCAAGGAATGACTCTTTTATTTCAAAATTCTCGACATCCAAGTAACGAACTTTAAGGGATACGTGTTCTTTGTGAGAAACATCTGGAGTGGAATCAAACATCAGAGAAAAGTAACAAACTTGCTTGACTTTCCCAACAATTGATTCCCTATCTTTATTGCCCATCAAGCTTATGAACTAATTTTGAATTATTCAAGTGATGTTACATAACTTCATCAAATTCTGCAAGAAATTTCAAAGCTTCTAGAAAGTTCCCAGGACTGGGAGAATCTAGTTCTTCTTTGTGGCCTAGCAAGCTTAAGTTGGTTTTTGCTAAGTACTTGACAGCTGTTGCTATACTGCTGTATCTTTATATGAACTATCTGAATGGTGATACTTTCTTCGCCATGTTCATGGTCTCCTTTGTTTTCAATGCTATTATCAGGTTTCTTCTTAAAAAAAACCTTAAATTTTCATTGATTTTGCAATCTCTCGTCTTTCTGTAGCACGCTTTTTCCGTTTTGTAGCCCCACTCTGGTAAACTCATTCTTTCGGCATGGGTGAAGTTTCTCTATAAAGAATAACATTCTTTACATTTCACAAATAAAAAATATACAAAAAATTATGTATACTTGTTTCATCCGCCATGATTGTGAGATTTCGTCAGTCGAATAGACATAAGTATACGAACTATGACCCTTCTATTTATGTCTATAGACAGATGGATTGTAGCATGGACAAAAAATGGAAGATAAAATGCCGTCAAGATGACGTGTTTTACAACAACCGAAACTATGTTTTGACACTTTTAGTAAACTTTTTACCAGTTTTTATTTGCGTGATGATTTACGTAATTCTGAAATCCTTAATCTGTATGGAATATATGCAACAGTGCCACTAATTCAGTGGCATCACTATGGTTGGTGTCACCCGATACGGACAATTCAGGGTGTCACCCCCCTCCCACAAGACTTCCACCATGAACAATGGTACACATTTCGAATGTTCCTGCTCTATACCAGTGCTTCTCAAAGTGGTGGGCCGCGGCCCCCTAGGGGGCCGTGGACTGTTCGTAGGGGGGCCGTGGAATTTCGAAAAATAAAAAAATTTAAGCAATCTAAACCAAACAAAATAGGGGGACCGCGACATATTGATTGGCGTTCCAAGGGGGGCCGCGACATATTGATTGGTGTTCCAAGGGGGGCCGCGACATATTGATTGGCGTTCCAAGGGGGCCGCGACATATTGATTGGCGTTCCAAGGGGGGCCGCGATATAATGATTGGCGTTCCAAGGGGGGCCGCGACATATTGATTGGTGTTCCAAGGGGGGCCGCGACATATTGATTGGCGTTCCAAGGGGGCCGCGACATATTGATTGGCGTTCCAAGGGGGACCGCGACATATTGATTGGCGTTCCAAGGGGGGCCGCGACATATTGATTGGCGTTCCAAGGGGGACCGCGACATATTGATTGGCGTTCCAAGGGGGCCGCGACATATTGATTGGCGTTCCAAGGGGGGCCGTTACTTCGAAAAGTTTGAGAAGCACTGCTCTATATGGTCTTGCCTTAGAGAATTTACTTTAAAATATTTAAGCGATGAAAACGATAGTATTACTTACTGTATTTTAGAAATATGTATATTACTTAAATTCAACTGAGTTTATAAACTACGTCTCCTATTTCATAAAACCACGTGATTACCTCCGTCCTTTTTTCTAGCGCGTTTATAAAAACTCCATATTGATCCGAGCAACTTTAAATTAGATTCATTTACCTAAGCTCCAGACGCTCTGCATGATGACACCCTGTGCAACTGCTCGTATGGTGGCACCCTGTGCTACTGATCATGTTTTTGACTATGACCGGTTATAAAAATGACCATGCCAAGTTCTTTCTGCTATGAAATTTAGAATTGTTCATGTTCGTGACGCCTCAGCACTAACTTATATAACAACGTGCATAGCAAGATTACATGGCGGTGGCTTTATCTATATAAATAAAAATGCTAATAGGATTCACGCCTTGCTAATAACTTCTAAAGTCCTTCACCAATCGCCTTGAAATTTACACACAAAATTGCAGTAAATTAATAAACTGAATTAGAAAAGAAATTTTTCTCAATACTTACTTTTTACATTAAAGTAGGTGTCATAGCTACTTGTATTATTAGTTGTGCATTGTGAGTTCTTGTGACGATCTGTCTATGTCTTCTATGGAAGGGATTGACACTTTATCTAAGCGTGTACTCACTCACATACATCACAAATAAATTAAATAAACTGCCAAGTCCGATTCATATACTTTATTTGACGATTACGCAAAATATAATTTCAAAATATAAGTAGAATGAAACAATACACTGTAAGATACATATTCACCGAAACATCACTACTCTATCCTGTGTGCTGCCTATTTTTGTCAAACTGCATGTCTGTTCTGTACCACCCTGTTCTCTTCCTTTCTCCCCTAAATTAATTAACTCATCCCTGGCCCAATGATCCATATTCTTGAAAATGCAATGTTTAATCTATATCCTTGTAAATACAATGCTCAACAATGCTCTTTGTATCACTAATCAAGCACATGTAGAAGTTTGGCGCCATGTATAAGAAACCAGGCAGTAGATAATTAGCTTATCACTGAGTTATCACAACATTTTTCTCTCGAAAATACAAGGACGCTTAGCCTTGCTTTTAATTCCAGCCTAACTAGGACATCTAACTTAACAGGTATGTGTCCCCTAAAAATACAAACTCTCTCTAAATGTGACCGTCATTGTACCTATGGCGCATTTCCAGCCATTCCAAAGTGTGTTATAAAAACATTACCGACTTGTGGTCGTTACAGAAGGCTTGGTCACGGCAGCGTGTGGCGGTTACAGCTAGTATTTAATATTTAGTCTTAAATTAAAAAAAAATTGGAAACTCGTTTGGGGACCCCCCTCAAGCGGGGGCCCGGGGGACGTTCAAATTTGGACCCCCCTCCCCCCACCCTAGTTACGCCACTGTTTGTGCATGAAAAGGCGTGGTTGATGCAATAAAATAAAAATTAAGTGATGATCAGTTGATGTCAAACTGCATAGGATAGGTGAGGACAATAACTGGCCTATAAAATGTGTACATGTACACATATCAGGCTGCAAATCATAGTGCTAGAAAAAGGGGTGGGCAAACTTTTTTCTAAGGAGGGCCACGTTGAAAACATTTGTTATCGGCGGACCGCATATATATTTTGTCTGCTTCAATTACAGTTTACAACCTATGAAAATACTAATTAATGATAACCATGTATTTTTCATTTTATTTCACATTTACACTCTATTACAAATGCAAATTACATTTTAAAAATACGAACTAAATCTCTTCTGTGGTAATTTGGTAATAAGACTATTCATACTATTCATAATAATTGAACTAAAGCTTATTGTTACCTGTCATAATAATTATTAAGACAAAGGAACTTAATGTACACACAAGCTGACCAAAGACTACGCTTAAAATTAATGAGAAGTATGTAATTGTTCACAATTTGGTATAATGTTTGTGAACTGTGTAACCAGTTTAATGTTTGTGAATCACATGAGAGCATATAAATTGCAGTCAGTCAACATCGTTATGTTCTTAGGGTTATTTATTTTCATACAAGGAAAGGCTTGCTCATAAATGTATGTGGACCCAAATACAATGTAGTGACAAAAGCTTGGCAGCAAAGTTTTATTTTTAGTTTTAGAAATACCAAAATGTGCTAAAACATCCAGAAAAAAGAACTGACTTGGACTTCACCTTCAGGTCATAATCTTCTCGTAGGTCACGCAGCTCTAACCAATGTTCTCGAGCCATAAAACAGATTTAATATCCCTAGATTCGAATCAAGTAGTCGGAATATAATTTTTAAAAATACAGCAAAAACTAACAAAGAAAATTAACATAGACAGAATATCGCAACATGCATACGAGCCGCATAATATACTCTGCCGTAGCTTGCCCACCCCTGTGCTAGATAGGTAGGCCCAGGCTTGCAGAGCTTGCAGAGCCGCCATATTTTTTTCCGGCTCCGGCTCCCACAAATTTGACGGCTCCGGCTTGGCTCAGGCTCGGCTCCGGCTCCCTATTAAGATAGTATCACACGAGACAAAATTTTTTTTTAATTGCGCTACGCAAACATGCCGCTGATAAAAAGTTATGCAAATTTTGCCGCGTTCACTCCCATAGTCAGGAACTTGAAAAATATACGCATTGTCGGTTTTACTAAAAACAAACCATTTCAGTGCATCCAGAAACATATCATTATTTTCGACCGAGGTTTCACTAGTCGCCATTTTCATAAGTAATAAAAAGTTATTTCAATGATCAAATTAGAAAATAGTAAAATGATACATTATTTAAAATATATTAAAGACTTCAGTATTTATATTTATTATTTATAAATTCGAAGTGACTATTCAGACCCGGGAACCAATAATTTTTATTCGGACCCCGTCCCAATAAAGTCTGATTGTTATTCGGACCCACAGCCTTATATATTTATCTACTCTATTTTAGCTATTCTGTTTATAATAAAATTGTTAAATGCAGGAAGCGACCATTTTGTTTTTAGTCTATTACAACGTTCGTATAACATGACAACATTTCAAATTGTATGAGGTAAACAATCAAACAAATTTGGAATTTTAAAGCTAAAAAAAAAAAAATTCTGCTTTAAAAAAAAACATTTGGGGGCCGAGGAGCCGCCAGATTTTTTCGGCTTCGACTCCAGCAAAAAGTACGGCTCCTCGGCTCCGGCTCCGCAAGCCTGGCCGCCGTAGGCCTACACAAAATACTAAGAGCTGCTTACACACTGAACTTTAATTTTGTTTTGCCAATTCCCTTCCCTGTCTACTTTAATCTCTCACGATTGACGTCAGTTGTCTGCTCGAGTGGGTGGCTTCCCCATGACGGCACATTTAGCCAGATTATGTTGAACATCTGTGATTACACTAGGGCAGAGGTTTTCAACCTGTGGTCCGCGGATCCTCAGGAGTCCGCGGGGAGCTTCAAAGGGGTCCGTGGGCAAGTCAATGAAATTAGTGATAAAGTATTTATAGGTTTGGTTGAAAAAAAAATACAGGCGATGCCAATGCTTCAAGTACAGACAACAATGTGCAGAATTTAAAACTCCGCTAGTATTTGCTTATGCTACGTCTGAATTATGAACTAGAGTGCATACTACATGTACTTGTGTAGTGAGTTTTTGAGTCATGTCATCTTGGCAATACTTCTTACTTGCTGGCGTCACTGTTAAAACATCCGCAAGTGCGCCACCGTGTGTATTGTTGATAAATAGTCTGGTTGATCATGCTGTAATGTTTTTATAACATACTTTGGAAGGGCGGAAATTCGCCATAGATACTATGAGATTACAATGTCGGTCATGTTTAGAGAGAGTTTGCATTTTTAGGTGACACATACCTGTCGAAAAGATGACCTGGTTAGGCTGGAATTAAAAGCAAGGCTTAGCGCCCTTGTGTTTTCAAGAGATAAATGTTGTGATAAGCTAATTATATACTGTCTGGTATCGTATGTATGGCGCCGAACTTCTACATGGGTTTTATTAATGTTACAAAGAATCAGTGTCCCAAAGTTTCTAGGTTGAGCATTGTATTTTCAAGAATATGGATCATTGGGTCAGGGATGAGAGTTAGTTAATTAGTTTGTCACTAAATTACAAAAGTTCAGGGTTACTGCTGTTTTGACTGAAATAACAGAATATCCCCAATGAGGCACGGACCAATCAGAGACAACAACATAGGTGAGAAGACGCAGATCTTTTGATAGGTATAGACTAGTATAGAGATTGGAAGAGAGAAAGAGAAGGGAGTAGGAGAACAGACTGTTACAGACATACAGTTCGAAAAAAAAAAATAGGCAGCCCACAGGATAGAGTAGTGATGTTTCAGTGAATATGTATCTTTGAGTGTATACTTTCATGCTACTTAAATCGCTACCAGAGAAGTGAAGACAGCCACTTATCATCACAATAACGCACAATGTATAACTAATAATACGAATAGTTATGACACCTAGAAGCATGGATAAATTTCTGACCAGAACCTGGAAGATTCTGATGATCAAGCAGCCAAAGACGAACGAAAAAGAAAACGGCGCAAGTATAATCCAGAATCAGTGGGGACCGATGCTGACCAACCTCTTTGTGTCTTGTGCTTGCAAACACTATCGAACGATGCAATGAAGCCTGCCATTTGAGGCGCCATTTGACCACAATGCATTCGGAACTTGCCAGTAAACCCAAGGAATACTTTGAGAGGCAGAAAGAGCTCTATTTGAAACAGAAAGGCAAACTGGTGGCCTGCACTACTGTGAATGAGAAAGCTCTTCGAGCGTCATATTTAGTAGCATTACGAATAGCGCGTTCCAAAAAACCTCACACAATTGCAGAAGAGCTAATTCTACCGGCAGCAGTCGACATATGCGAAGTCGTTCTTGGAAAGGAATAGTCAAAAACTGAAAGCCATTCCACTGTCAGATAACACGGTGAGCAGACGAATTGCCGACATGTCTGAAAATGTTCGCTGCCAACTGATTGCAATTCAGCTTGACGAAAGTACGGACATAGAGAATGCAGCCCAATTGTTGGTTTACGTTCGATACTGCTGGGAAGGTGAAGTCATTGAAGACTTTTTGTTCTGCAAGTCACTGCCGGGGCGCACAACTGGTGAAGAACTTTACCGTGTACTTAATGCATTTTTTTTAGAATCCGGACTGGCCTGGACACTATGTGTTGGCGTGTGCACGGACGGCGCTGCTGCGATGACTGGTCGTAAGTCTGGTTTAGTCGCTCGAGTAAAACTAGCAGCGCCTCACATAGTATCAACCTACTGCGTGATTCACCGCGAGGCCTTGGCGGCAAAGAACATGAATGAAGATCTTGCTGACACGTTTTCCGCATGCATTAAAATTGTTAACTTCATCAAAGCCAGGCCACTCAATCAACGTTTGTTTGAAAGTATGTGCCGCAAAATGGATGCCGAACACAAGCATTTGTTGCTACACACGGAAGTCCGGTCGCGTTGTTCAGCGTGTTTATGAATTACGAGACGAGCTGCTAATTTTTCTAAACCAGCATAACGAATCGATGGTACACTTCTTTACAGATGAGACATGGGTTGCCAGACTATCTTATCTTGCAAACATTTTTAACATTTTAAATAGTTTAAATCTGTCATTGCAAGGACCTGACACAAACGTTCTGAAAACGCATGACAAAGTCGATGCCTTCCAGAAGAAACTTCGCATATGGAGGGGAAGATGTGAAGAAGACACATCATATGTTTCCGTTGTGGGCTGACTTTTTTACTGTAAACAATATTTCGACAGGCGCCATTGCAGGCACCGTTTAGAACCACCTACAGCAGATGTCGTATTACTTTCATCAGTATTTCGGTGACGACGATATCAGCGCATTTGAATGGATTCAAAATCCCTTTGAATGCGAGCTAACCGATTTAACTGGTCTTGAATAAGAACAATTGGTCGAATTGTCGTCCGACAGGACACTGCGCTTGCAGTTCAGCAGACTGCCACTGTTGTCGTTCTGGCTAGCATATTTCCAGGAGTACTCGCTGCTGTCAGACAAAGCCTTCAATGTCCTGCTACCATTTTCTACGACCTACTTGTGCGAAACTGCATACTCTGCTGTTACTGCGATGAAAACCAAGTACAGGTCCAGACTGGACATTGAACATGAAATACGCATATGTTTATCATGCATACCACCATGTTTGGACAAACTCTGTAGTGCAAAACAGGCACAGCCTTCCCACTGAACAGAAAACTATGTAACGGACATACCAGTGGAAAAAATACTCGGTGAGTGTTTCATTATTTGGATAGATAGCTTTTTCCGTAAGTAAATGACTTTTACATGACGTGCGCGTAACCTAGGCTAGGCCTACCGTTTAATAAGACATATTAGGACCCAACCTGAGGTACGAAAAGTTAAGGCCAGGACGCCTAGGACTCTGGAGGTCCGCCACTCGAGCTTGGTATGTCTGTGGGGTCCGCAGGGTAAAAAAAGGTTGAAAACCTCTGCACTAGGGAATAAAAAAAATTCAGTCTGCAACCTGAGAAAAAAACATATCAGTCTGACTAATTCTGACACCCTGATTACAGTGGTGTAATCAGAATTTTTCTAGCACGTCAGATTCTTGCGTTATATGACTTACATTTTTGGTCAAATTGCATGATGTAGCTAGCTATTATAATTGCCTAATAATGCTGTACACTTGCCGTGCTGTGTGCTTTACCTTTAAATGTTATGTTTTTTTAAATTTTAGACTGATTGTGTTTTAAATTCAAAACAACATAAAGAAAGTTAAAAGCAGTGGCGTAATTTGGGGGGGGGGGGGGGCACGTCCCCCCCCCCGATTCTTAAAATAAAAATAATTAAATTAAATAAATACAAATACTCTTTTTTATTCTATAATCAAAAATTAATTTTTTAAAATATTATAATGTCTGCTGTTTTTTAAAATCTACTGTTCTTTGTTATTGTTATAAACTTTAATCAAACAACTCGACACTATTACATTTTTCATATATTATACCCTATATATTATATATATATGCATGTAACCGTTTTCAATTCCATTTTGGTGAAATGACGCTACTGGTTAAAAGGGGTTGCTTGAATCATCGGCAGACTATTTCTGTTATATCTGTGGATATTTTATTCCCCGTGATCAGCGGAAACAACTTACAAGAAAAGAGAAGGTTGCCTATCATCACTACTTCGGCGTCAAAATATGCGATCAAGATAGAACCTGGGCGGCACATATTTGCTGCAGTGTTTGATATGTTGGGGTCACCCAGTAACTAAATGGCAAAAGGAAGTCTATTCCATTTGTGGTACCAATGATATGGCGAGAGCTGCTGGATATTCCAAAAAAAAAAAAACAACAACCAAATCAGCAATTCATTATCCAAATTGTGACTGCTTTGATACCTGTTCAAAACGATGAACAAAATCCAGTTCTCAATCCTCCAGTATGCCTTGATAGCGAAAGGGACGATGATGATGAGGAAAGTCACAGGGAGCAGGAGAGTGATGCATATGAACCACTAGATGATGAAAAGATAACTCATCTTATAGGCCAAGCTGAATTGAAAGATTTAGTGAGGGATCTGGTGTTAACGAAGAAGGAGGCAGAACTGCTTGAATCTCTTTTGCAACAATGGAATTTGTTACAAAGCGAAACAAAAATTTCACATTTTCGTGATAGGCATGTACAGCTTGCTAAATTTTATGACAAGAAATACAATAACGATTTAATGAAACTGAGTATATTCCAGGAGAATGGCGTCTGTTTAAGAATCAAGTAAAGTTAGTCTTAAAGCAATTCTCCTACAAAATGAGAATGTGATGCCATCTATTCCATTAGCCCATGCAGTCGGATTACATGAGACATATGATTCTATGAAGTTGCTCCTCAACGTTATTAAGTACAGAGATCATAACTGGTACTTCTGTGGACATCTTAGTTTCCCTTCTTCTTGGATTGCATTTGGGATATACAGGGTACATGTGCTTTCTTTTTCTGTGGAACAGCCGTGATGACGAAAATCATTACACAGTTAAAGACTGGCTAGCAAGAACTGATCATGTACCTGGCGGATACAATGTACAACATGAGTCTCTTGTTGATCCTACCAAAATACTGCTTCCCCCTCTGTTCAAAAATTTTGTGAAGGCTCTGTGAATCCTCAAGAGAAGTTCAAGACCACTCAAAGAGTGCATTCAGCAACGAAAAGGGTGAACGTTTTCACCAAGAAATAGCAACAATTGAAAACAGATATCAAGGGAGGTATGACAGCAGCATGATGGGCGATTTCTGATGGTTTTTACAGCGAGAGTTTGACACTGAATACAAAAGAAAAGCAACATCGTCTAATTATTTCTGACTTCAAAATGCATTATATTAGGATTACCTGAGGTTATTTGTACATATGATACTGTATAGTTTCTTCTTCTGTTCTATTTCCATGTAAATTGTAGTTATTGTATTGAAATGTAGAAGCATTGAGATTATATTTCTAATGACCATAAAGCGTTTTAATGGTAAATCAAGATGTTAACGTAACTTTAAAACCTGACGTGATGCACAATTTTCAATGACATATTTGGAATCAGCAGGTCAAAATGGTCTTAGTACACTCATGGGCGTCGCTAGAAATTTTTCCAAGCAGGGGCACAAATATACGTTTTTTAATTAAACTGACATTGTCATACAGGCAGTGGCGTATTGAGGCGTGGAAAAGGGGGGCATCAAGCCCTGGGCGCTACACAGAAAGGGGTGCAATTGATATATTTTACTTATAATATTATAAGTTTTCGAATGGGGGGCGTAAAAAAGTATTTTGCCCCGGGCGCGAGTTTAGTTCGCTACGCCACTGCATCAGGTTCATTTAATAACAACGTTTTCATTAACCACATCTTGTTTGTCTTTCCGGGGTCATTTCTTGTTTGTCTGTCCGCGGAATTCGGAAATCTGATTTTAGACCACTTTCTGATACTTTCAATATAGCTCAGAACCCGATGACAATGCAGTATTCTTACTATTTCATTATGATTTGATGATTTTCTTAAGTATTTTTTCGAAAACAACGTTCTTATTAACTGAACTTCTTGTTTGTCTCTCCGGGGTCACTTCTTGTTTGTCTGTCTGCTGAATTTGGCAATCCAAATAACTCATCGTATGTTTTAATTGGAAAAAAAAAACAACTAAAAAGTAGAAAATAAAAATTACATTATAAAAAAATATTTATATATTTTATACAAAACAACGTTTTTCTTGCGTACTAAAAAGCAGAAAATAATTTCAGAATAAATTGGTCACATGGAAATAAACTTTATAAGAGCTTCTAATTTTTAGAAAACGAAAAACGTTGGGCGCATGAACACAAACATCCAGGTCCAGACCTTTCTAACATACTCTAATTTCTATAAATGAAAACCTGTTTAATATAATTTCACTATATTAATATATTGATTCAATTGACTTTACAAGTATTACACTCTATATCATGAGTTAAGGTTATACAACACCAGAATTAACTTAACATACTCATATGCATTTAGTTATAGAATTTCTAATAAATGATCTGCAATATCGTGATATTTCGAAAACCTTCTGATAAAAAGTATGATTTTAGAGCTGACATTGATGGAAACAGAGTTTTTAGATATGCATGGTTATCAGATTATTCACCGTGGCTTATATACTCGCAATTGTTAAAAGGTGCCTTTTGCAAATTTTGCGTGTTGTTTCCGCAAAAAGTAATTCGAAGTGTTCATGGGTCATTAGTCATCAAATCGTGCACAAAATTAAAAAATTTCAACGAAGCCACATGAAAAGCACAAGGCACAAAGGCTCTCATGAAGATGCAAGCGATTTGTTGCATTATTGGAATCCAAAGCAGTTTCTATAACAGATTCATTAGAATTTGGATTAGACATGACAAAGCTTGTTTCTACAAAGGCAGGTAAAAAGGAGGAGTCCAAGCAATCATTCGAAAAAAATACCCAAAAGCATCATTTGTACATTGCACTTCACATAAACTAAATCTTGTCTTGAACGATTTAAATAATGTGAATGTTGTACGAAACACAATAGGAACAATTAAGTCAATTATAGTGTTTTTCCGAGAAAGTAATCAGCGAAGAAAACTAGTTCCAAATGTTCCTTTGCTGTGTGAAACTAGATGGACACATAAATATAAAAGCTTGCGGATTTTCGCGGAAAATGTGACAGAAATTGAAACTAGTTCCAAATGTTCCTTTGCTGTGTGAAACTAGATGGACACATAAATATAAAAGCTTGCGGATTTTCGCGGAAAATGTGAGAAATTGTTAAACAACTGAAATATTTAGAACAATCTGGAAAAAGCAAGCAAGCTGCACATCAGTTCCTTTTTGCTGTAAGAACCCCTACATTTATTGTTTGTTTAGTTATTATACAAAAATATTTATTAAAGCTAGAAGCTGTGACCAAAAATAGCAGTCAGTCCACTCAGATATACTGGCAGTACAAAAATACATTGAAGAATTGTTCACTACTTTGGCTGTTGATCCGTGATGAGAGGTATAAGGAAATTTTTGAGTTACAAAAGGTGTTCAAGCTCCACGACAAGCTGGAGGACAAATGAACAGGGAAAATTCAAAAGTTGATTTGCCTGAGGAATATTTTTATACTCTACCTTGATTCTATTATATCATCGCTGGAAACTTGTTTTTGTGTAGAAAATAAACCAGCATTTTCCCTTTTAGTTTTGTATCCCTTTTTATGACAAAACTAGAAAGACTGGCATTTAAGGATCAAGCCAGGGCTATTGCTGAATATTACGCATTTGACAATTTAATCGAGGAGATTGAAACCTAGTATGATATATGGAAATGTGAAAATAGTAAAGGGGAAAAAACAGAAAAATGTCTCTATGGTAGGTTTTAGATGAAACCAATTTTTTTCCATGATTAAGATGGCTTTTTTGACAGCATTGGCCCATAGCCAGGTCAAAGTAAGCAGAGAGGCACCAATACCCAGCAAGGGGGCACCTTTACTTTTTCTTTATTTTTTCCTCTTTTTCTTCTTTTTTAAGCGGGGGGGGGCACTCCACACCTATCTAAGGGGGGCACGGCTCCCAGTGCCCCCTTGGCTACGGGGCTGTCTCCCAGTAACAACATGCATAATCGAGAGATTATTTAGCACTCTAAGTAGGGTTCGAAAATTACGCGTAAGATTGGCGCGCGTAATTTACACGTAAATTACGCGTAATTTACGCGTAAGTTACGCGTAAGATACGCCAAAATTACGCGTACCATTAATGCCCAATTACTTGAAAATGTATGTTCCTTTTGTGTTCATGCTCACTGATTGCTAGTAGGTGTATTTTTAATAATGTTTTCAAAGGTTTTTACTTGTAATTTACCGGTCATACTAATTTGCCCGTCGTCCACGTATTTCGTAGTGTACTGACTGCATCAGCGGCGGCCATCTTTGGCTGAGTAATACCGTCTAATACGGTCGACGCTGGACAGGTCAATGCGCCGCGAAATACGACGCGGGTGCCGAACTCAGCAAAAGACGGCACACGCGATCAACGCTGGGGCACTCCGCAGCGAAATACAGACGACGTAGGTGCAATACGCAGCGTAATACGGCCGACACGATCGACGGAAGCACTATACACAGTAAAATGTTTTCTATACGTTTCATGACATTTGGAACATATATAGATAATCAAGGCCGTACCCAGGGTGGGGGGGGCTGGGGAGGCTGCAGCCCCCAAAAAAAAATAAAAATGGTATTGCTCATAAAAAAATTGTCAAATATTTGCCTTTAAAAACTTGGAACAGCCCCTCCCCCCAAAAAAAAAAATCCTGGGTACGGTACTGTAGATAATGTATAAAAAAACTTTTTTTTTTTGGATTTTTTTATTTTATAACCTCCCCGTTTGGCTTGCGGCCGCTTGCAGTACAGCTCATGGCGGCATTGTGTACTTCATCGAAAATTTTTATGATTTTGTCTTTTTTTAACCAGACTTTGGCTTCCTTATTGAAAATATTTATTTTATTATGTTTACTGAAACGATTAAAACAAACAATATACTGTGCGATTTACGCTATTTTACCAAACGAATACTTCCGGTTTAGGCTTGTGGCCGGATGTAGATGGTACTCCTAATCACTGTAATTAATTAATCGCCACTGTTAACACAACGAATTGCAACAGAAACAATTAAAAATGGCCATCAAATATGCATTTTTAAATTACCGTAATTTACGCGTAATTTTCCAAAATTACGTTACCGTAAATTACGCGTAAATTACGGTAACTTACGCGTAACGTTACGCGACTTCGAACCCTAACTCTAAGACGAGTAAAAACGTGGATACGCTCAACAACTGGTGATGATCGTTTATCTGGTCTTTGTATGATGAGTATCAAACATTTTAAGAAAATGTTATCAATAGATCTGGACAAATACCAAGACGTTTTTGTTCCAGAATAAACAGTTTAAAATTACAATATTTTTGTTGTATCAGTGTAATTTATAATTTTATACTTTATTTTATTAGTCCATTAGCTGTTCGACACTGAAACCATTATTTTAAAGATAACAATAATGTAATAAGTTATTTGATATATGTACATTGTCTTCAATGTAATAAACGTTCAGGAAATTTAGTTCAGTTTTATTGTAACAACTCTATGCCTTTTTTTTCTATATTGGGGGGGGGGGGGGGAAGGCGCAAATGTCTCCCTTGCCCCCCTTGAATACGCCCATGAGTACACGTAATAGATCCCATGTATCAAAAAATGTTGTTTCCTTGTGTTATCTCCGGCCAACCAGTACCTTTGTCTAATCACCTTCGTTACGTTTCCCTGGGTGATGACGCATCGGGGGGGGGGGGGGTGAATGAGGAAGAGGAAGGATGAGAATTTCATTAAAAAAAAAACTCACAGAAACTGTGACAGTGTAACTATCAAACCGTGTGTGAATATTGAAGTGCTCATGAGTAAACTGAAACTACTTCATATCAATTTTAAAAAAGAAAAAACAACTCAGTGACCACTTTATTCTTTTGTTATGTTTGACTACAAAACACACAATTTAGAAGTGCATTCACTTAACTTGTAGTTGTGTTACTTTGGTTTTTGTCCGCATAAAGCTCACATATGTCTTAGTCATTGAGACACATTGTTCCCAATATGTTTCATGTTACGTACGACTTTCTAATATATGATCACCAAATGTGTCGTTCAATATGTGGGCTGATATTATATGTAGGGCAGGCTCGCCAGATGATTTATGACTTAATCATCGAATATTCAACTGTATCTCCTGACTGGTATAGGTAATAGTATATAAATAACACAACTCGTAGGAGTGTACATCACAACACCTATTTAATGCACTATGATACAAATTTAGTGAAACAGTATTTTGCAAGTCTAACTATTTAAGTCTACTCTAAGATATATCTAAAGATTCTCTAAATCTACAGGACCGACTGACGGTGGGCCGACTGCTCTAACTATCCGGGGCCGACTGTCGAAACACATTCTGCGTCGACTTTATAAAGGCTGGAGGGGTGCGAGTGGGACAGTAGATAGTCCGTGCGTGGGTAAATTCTAAACACAGCAGCAATCCCCAACCATTGATGAGTCATCGTCACTGGCGGGAGGTGCGAGTGGAGGGGGGGGGGGTAACTTCTAAACGTAACATTTCGTATGAAACTTTTGGAGTTTTGAAGATAGATCTCTTACCATATTCTGATACAGCAAATAGTGGATTTCGTTGCTACAAAAACAATCGATGATAAGTAATCCACAATACGAACGATTTAGTGTAGAATCGCAATTAGACCTGACAGCCGAATTTTTTTTTTTCAATTTCGGCAGACTGACATAATTTTTTTGCGGCTGATATCCGGATTAGCCAGATTTCACCATAAATTGAGTCAATTGACAATTGCGGCTGATTTTCGGCTGATTACGAAATATTTGGCTAAAATTCGGCTGATACCTAGACAATAATAATGAAATGATAAAACTTCAGCAATAAAACACTTTTACAATACTTGGGAAAAGGTTTTATTATTTAAAACAACAGAAAAAAAAAGTTTTATATGCTGTCCTACTAATAAAGTACATGAATACATTCCACTCATTCAGTTTCTGTCACTCAATACCTTGATTAGCACTTAAAATATCAGTTTATAATTGTCATGAATAAATCAAACGCGATGTAGTTTATCAACTGTTAGACGATCGTTTGCTGTTCATTATCAAACCAGTAACGGAAAATATGCGCTCCACTGGTACAGATGATGCTGATGATGTTAGGTGAAGACGAGCCAGTTGAGTAAGTTGTGGGTACGAGAATGATGCAACACTGCTACGCCAGAAATCGAGGACATCATGAAACTGAACAACAGGCGCCGTCAAATAGTTTGCAATTTCCACTGCCATCTGAAATAAATGTTCAAAAAATCAAAACACAACAGTACTAACTGCTAGTTTATAAAACATTTCATTATAGTACACGTTATATGTATTTTAAAATATTTTACTGCAAACTGAGTAGTCTATTGAGAGCAAAATAAAACGAAAACTGTTTCAGTGCCATAAATTAATTAACATATAATACACTATTAGTACACTCGTCAGGTGACTGCTCAGTTCTCAGTTCATTCGTCAGTTCCATTCGCAATCGCTTGCATCGGGTTTCTTCAGAAACGTGTTCACTGACTAGCTTCGAATGCGATACACCAGCTTTAGACATGATGAATCCACGAGCCATTGCTGACTGTATTGCATTCTCCAGAATTGTGGTTGCTTCTGACCGTGGAATCAATAATTTGGAACCTGGATCAAGCAGCTGATGCATCTTGGTGTGATCATTTACAGGAAATCGATGGTCAAGCTGATTGAGAACTGACCGTTTGTTCATTCGTATATTGTCATCATCAGCATTTAATGCAATGCAGATCTTTCTTATGTGCATTTTCACAACGATGGCGTCAGTGCTGTTCTCAGAAGCATCCACTATTGATGGACTGAACCGATCATCTACAAGAATCAATTCACACACTGAAGACATGCCTTCTTTCAGGGTCATTATCATTTCTTTATCCTATGTGAATGCTGCCTCGTCTTCTATGGTTGCGGTCGTGAAATGAAGTGCAGTTACGATGTTGCGGCACTTTTGCAGTATCTGCAGAACGTCTTCATTTTCAGGGTTGTTAACAATGCTAAAAAAATTATTGGCAATACCAATACCAATACTGCCTGTAAAATCTATTGGCAATACCAATACAATTTTTTTAAAACCAGTATTGCAATACCAATACCAATATTTATTTATTATTGCCAATATCAATACCATTATTTGGGCTATTGGATGAATAAAATGCAAATATATTATTCATTGCTCTATATCACTTACATCGATAAACGATAACAACATCTTTGGCTAATTTAGATGATGTATTTTTAACCACATTTTGTTCAATAGTTAACACGTGCTTTATCAGTTTCCCTCAAAGCATCCAAAAGTCTTTGACAACATAATAAACTATTATTAAATAAGTTGGCTGTTACGTGGTGGTAATCCTTGCCACGAACAGATCGCTGCCTAGAAGTATGAGAGAGTAGATGTGGATGGTCTGGTGACAATATTTCTATTTTCACAGCTCACGTTCAGTCTCCGCTAATAAGTCAATAAATACCGGTTTCTTTGCTGATAATACAAGTTTTATCATATATGTATATGTTGACGTCAGTTCTCCTCACATACAGTACTTCAGTTTACGTCACACTCTTCTGCTCCTACTCTCACTCTGCTATCTAGTCCTCAGTCTCTCTCCTGTCTGACTTACATACAGAATCGTCCAGCTTTTATACAGTACACAATTGGCTTTGGCATCGGTGATTTATTACCCCTAATTAATTCTTAATCCAACCAACTCTACTCTCGGGGTAATTTACGTGACGGGTGTGGGAGATGGAAAACAGATTTGACATCTACACAAGGAACCTATGAAACTTTCTAAATCAGCATCCCCCCTGAATACATTCTACCGCACGATTTTCCTAACTAGATGCAGTATCACCTACAATTTGTAGTCCGGTCCCCAAACTTCATCCTACGTGTCACGGTCACGATCATTCTTCTCCAGGTAAATTGTCTCCGTGAGCCCTCAGTACCACCCGCGACTCACAAACAATTTACTGGGAAATGGGGGCGTGCTTTCGCTTAAGTGATTCATCTATCTGGTAACAAAGATTCTCCCCTCCCCTTGTGACTTTTGTTTCTGAAACCAGTAAACCATTGTGCTAAAAAACCTACTTCGTAACATCGGCATACCTTAAGGTCCTTAAGCAACAAGATTTTTAATATGTATGCTGTACACATATTGTGAATTAATGGATGGATGGATGAATGAAGCAAATGACTGTCATAGAAAAGCAAATGATACATAAACAGTTACTCGTCCTCCTAATGAAAACAGCCTTTCAACAGCAGTGCTTGAAGGAAGTCCTGTATTCAGGTCGATGTATATTTTACGGATATGTGGCTGCAATACTGTCTGAAATGTCTGCCAAGTAATTATTAATTTCTTGATTCACATCATGTGAATCATTCACACGATGTCGTCTGGCTGACAATCCAGCGAAGAAGTCTGGCTGATTATTACTATCAGCAGCAGCAGCAGCCGACGTTGCTTTCTGATCATCAGTCTAGCAACCAATAGTGATTGTGAAACGCGTCTCTTCAGTACTTCAGTAAGATGCGAACGCTGCAAATCATCATCCATCCAGTCCAATTTGAATTTGGGATGTACAACGGATGCCAGCTGAGCATCAATGCTGTCAAACATGTTTGCAAATCTTCTATCGATGGCATTCAAAAGACATGAAGCTAATGGAGAACAAACTACGAGCCGATCATTCTTTCCTTGATCAAGAAACACTTTTAACTGAGCATTCATCACAACAAGTGTTGGTAGAAGGAAACCAAGTCCAATGTCTTTTTTAGTTTCACCCTGCAAAATATCTAGTCCACAGCAAACATGCTTCATAACAGCAACATACTCTTTAACACATGTTTTCTGTATAGGCTGTAGTCTTTTGATATCTAGTTCATCACAAAGTTTGTCAAACTCAACTTCCATGTCACTTACAAGAGAATGTTGTAAACTCTGGTGACAGCATCATACATTGAATTCCACCGGGTTTCACCAGGTGTTACCAAAAGCATACCAAGTGAACTGCCTGACGATACTTTGCAAATAACAATAAACACTCAAGAAAATTATTTAATGCAACCGGAAATAGGCTTGGAAAGAATAGCAAATTCCATAGAAATCAATTTACTTAAGAGTACTCACTGGTCAATGCTCATTGCCACAGATATCATATATGATTTCTATTATCATTCATTGCTCAGTCTCATTCAAAAATTGTTTGGCAGTGTCACTCGCAAGATGGCGACACCAAAGAAAAAAATATTATATTCAGCTTTACTCACAACCAATGTTTTAGAGAACTTATTGAATATTGCTTTTAGTATTGGTTAAAAATCAATACCAATATCAAAAATAATTATTGGCAATACCTATACCAATATCACATGTCAAGTAGTATTTCAATATCGCACCAATACTTAAAAAAGTATTGGCAATACTACCAATACCAATACAATATTGCAATATTAGCAACCCTGTTCATTTTACAACATTTTTCTTAACTTCACTTCTTGTCTGTGTGGCCGCGGAATTCTGCAATCCAATTTTTGACCATTTTCCGATAACACTGGTAAACAGTGAATTCATTGCCAGTGATATTTGAATCATTTTATACAAAGTCAACTATGCTGATTTAGAATATGTAAGTGCTTTTACTAGATTGGCTCTATTTTTCGAGATAATTAAAATTAATGAAATAATGTATGCACCGTGTTTGAAAATTGTCAAGAATTGCATGAAGTATAATAGTATGCTAACAAATAGTAGTGAAACTGTTAATAGTCATGCAGAAATTTGTTCAAAAATATGTGTAATAGTGTTATAGAAGAAAACATTTTCATTTGAAAAACTAATTATGTCTAATTAATTAATTAATTAATATGTTAATTGTCTATGGTAATGCATTAGCAAATCGCTGTTTGCTCGACTTCCTTTTGTATGTGTCTTTGGTGCAATTGCGCTGGAGGCTCCAACAGCAGTCAGCTATCATATGTATCTTCCTTATCTCTCCTCCATCACCCTCATATCCTGATGGAACCTCTCGCCTTGTTCCTCACTGAAGTCCCCAAGGTTACCTGGAAATTTGTCTAAATGACTGTGCAGGTAATGTACCGTGATGCTCATATTTGTTCCACTGTTTCTGAAGTTAGCTATCATATCTTGTACCAGTTCTTTGTAATTCTCTGCTCTGTTATTACCTAAGAAGTTCCTGACAACTGAAACAAAACTGTTCCATGAAAAAGCTTCAAGTTGATTTCGATCGTTGATGAGTTTCCGAATCTGAGGACCATAAAAAATCCCAGCTTTCAGCTTCTCCATGCTCAATCCGGGGACTGATCTGCAAATATACTTGAAGCAATGGCCAGATTTGTCCAAAGCCTCAACCAATTGTTTTATTAAACCTAATTTGATATGAAGCGGTGGGAGAATGATCTTTTTTTTTGTCAACCAGTGGCTTGTTGATGATATTTTCTTTACCTACAGTCATGGTTTCCCTTGCAGGCCATGTCACTCTTGTCCAATGATCTTGCCTTGCCCTGCCCATGAAGGCACATGAAGCATGGGTATTTTGTATATCCTGACTGCTACCCAAGCAAGAAGTTTACCATTTTTAGATCAACACAAATTGACCACTGATGCTCATAATAACGGACTTTCTGCAATACTGTTTTGATATTTTCATACTCTTTTTTTAAGTGTTGTTGAGTGAGCAATGGCCCGGTTAAGTTGCCAAACGCAGACGCTCATCAGACACCATAAAAGGTGTTGGTTGATTTAGACAGCAGGACGGTGGCCATGGAAGTCGGAATCCTGCCGAATCAACCAGCCCTGAAAATGGATGGCGCTAGAGCGTCGGACCCCTCCCCGTGCATGTCGCCGATGGTGAACTTTACTTGCCACCGGTCCTAGTGCATGTGGGCAGGAGACGCCAGCGCCTTTACGTCTTGTGTGTCTTGGCTGGGATGTGTTGCTCTCGACAACTTTCCCCAGGTGGCCCTTAAAACCCAGAACCTCCTAGCGGTCCGGGCGGACAATGGTAGCCTTGCTCTGGGCTAACGGCTAATCTGGGAGCACGAAAGTGCAAAACTGCGAAAAGCGTACCACGACTGTGCGTGGCCGGTACCGGAACGCGAGGACTCCTGAGATGCGGTTACACGACCCTCTGCTCTTGGGGGGCCTTGAGCCGTTTCGGACCATAACATGGCACTGAAAGTGAAGGTTACGTAAGAACGAGATCCGTACGGCGCGGAATCCTCGACTATTAGTCTCGAAAAAACCCAAACCCTAGGAACGGGTAAGGGCTCGCAAAACGAAACTTGGCAGCATCGTCTCTGACGTGGGTCAATCGCATCGGACCTCTATAGTACGCGTGGCTGGTCGGGGCTGTTCGTCTGGAGGATACTTCCTGAGATCCACACCCGGCCGGCACTATGGGGTGGCTGAGGTCATCCCTAGGTGCTGGTCGGCCTCATGTCTGACAGAAGACAATAAAGACTGTCAAAATTTGATCGTTATTTGGTGACCCAAATAGAAAGTAACGTTGGGCCTCCCTGCTCTGGGAAGCTCCCTGCTCTGGGAACAACGCGAAATCTAAAAGTGTCTCTTAGGTAATGCCGCTACCTACGCCACCAGCCCACCCCGCTCTGGAGGGCACCTGAACGCTCTTAGGTGAATGGTGGTGGGAAGCCCGCAAGGGAACTGCTAAACGCTCCCACGCTGCAGGACGAGCGCGGGAAGTGAACCCTGGTGTACTCGACACTGTGACCGAACGCTGGTATTGCACGGAGCCAGCCCCTCGACGGCAGATCGGGGTTTCGAAGAAAAAGGTACGCCAACCCACTCTCATTCCGAGAGATCAGACATGTCCGGCGGTAGGCACGCCCCGGCACTGGTTTAACCTGGGTCGAGGCAAGGGAGGCAACTGAGCTGCTCTGCTTACTTGTCAGACCACCCAACCCGCCCCTCCCTGGGGCACCCGAAAAGCAGATGGAAAAGGATAAGAATAGGAAAAAAGCGGGTCTGGGCAGCACCCAAACATGCCTCGATGGATGGTTAGGGGGCGGTAGGGCCGCCATCGGAAAAAGTTCGACTACTCGCCCCGGTGCCACGACTTCGGCTGAAAGGTCTGGCATCGTAAAAATGGCTACTTTCGGCTCAGCACGAGAACCACTAAGACGGATCGAAGGCACTGAGTGTCCACCGTCTGTTAAGCGAAGAAATGGGAGTCGCGCCCCATCACAGGTGAAGGCCAAGCTAGGTCAGGCAAGGCCCCTGGGAACAGTTGATTGCTCTGTCAACTTGACCCAGGCACGAGTGACCGCTGAACGGCGCTTCGAGGGAATTCGCACACCCTCACAAGAGGCTGTGGCAGGTCGAGCCCGGCCCCTGGCTAGTGTTGACTGCTCTGTTGGCACGAAACCAGAACGTACGAACACGCGGAGACGAGGGGGAGGCAGACCCCCAAAAGTGGCTGTGGCAGGTCGAGCCCAGTCCTCGGGTAACGCTGGCTGCTCTTCCAGCGGAAAACCGACCGAAACTACCAGCAGGGTACCGTTAACGGGGCTGGACAGATGGCTTGCTCCGCCGCTGGTACCCGGCGAGAGAATGAGGTGCAGGGCGGAAGGTTGTCGGCCTCTACCCCTGGGAAACCCTACCAAGGGCAACCCAGTCACTGTGCGCACCCCTGAGGTGTACCCCGACAGCACAGAAACCGACTCTGGCAGGGAGACATAGAGGGGAGAGGCTACGCGCCGAGCCCCACCCTGCGCGACGAAAGAGACTGGGAACTGTCAAGCCCAGCCCTCGGCGATAAACGCTGATTGCTCTGTCAGCGGGAAGCCGAAAGTCATGGACCGCAGGTCACTGTTACCGGGTGTAGCCGAAAGCTCCCCGCCTGAGGTGGCCGGCACCAAGACTGACAAGCGAAGACTTGGGAAACGCTCTGGTAAGGCTCAATTCAGGATTGTCCACCTGAATGTCCGGGGTCTCATCCCCAAGAGCCTAGAAGTCGCAAAGCTTTTGAACGAGAACGACGTGGATGTTGCAATGTTACAAGAGTGCATCCTTGGACTTAGGACGGTCCACATCACTGGCTATTCGTGCTTCCCTTGTGGGTGTAAGAACTGCAGGGGATTGGTGACCCTGGTCAGAAATACGCTAAATGCTCAGCCGAGCAGCGCCCACGGTCCACGCGGAAAAACGGATACGCTTGCGGTGGATGTTTATAAGGATGGGAGGAAGTACCATTGTGTTAACGTGTACAATCCCCCCAAGACGGAGCTCAGTCTAATAACAGCTGAGGATACTCTGCTTGGCACCTTCGTATGTGGTGATTTCAACGCCATGTCTCCGGCATGGGGATATGAACGCACTGACGCGGCTGGCCGGAGGATTGAGGAGATTTGTAATATTACAAATCTAGTTAGGTTGCAGGACCATGAGTCTGTACCCACCTTGCTGCACGGTGCGAGTGGGAGCGAAACGAGACCCGACTTAACACTCGTCTCGGCTGACCTGGCCTGTAACACCTCTTTCCGTGTGCTAGATTGCGTCGGTAGTGATCATAAACCCGTTCTCGTCTCAGTGGATATTCCTCCACCTGAGAGAAACCCAGGAGCTAAGCACAGGTGCTGGGTTTATTCAAAAGCAAATTGGGACGCCTTCAGGGCTGCAGGTGACGCAGTCTTGGAGAGGGTAGATACCGAGTGTGGAACAGTCGACGCTGTTTACAAGGAGATCACTGTAGCGATCTTAGGTGCCGCACGTAGGACGATTCCAAAGAGCCTTCCGAAACGTAAGTTCAGACCATTTTGGACTACAGCCCTTGCAAGGTTAGTTCGGCAAAGACAAGCCGCTCGTAAGAAAGCTTGTCGATTGAAAACGGCTGAGGCGCGCCGTGAGTACAATAAACTAACTGAGCAAGTAAAAAGGGCGTCTGCTGAGGCCAAAAAGCAGAAATGGACTGATACATGCGAGAAGTTGGATCTAAGGGAGAGCCAAAAGACGTGGAAATTACTGAGAGACTTGACCCAGGCTGGGACGATCAGAACTGGCGCCCCGTTGCAAACGGACTCAGGCCTGACGGCTAGCGATAGCAAGAAGGCCGAAGTGCTTAACAAGCACTTTGCAGAGGTCAGCAAGTCGAGTAAGAAGAGTACACTGTCCAAGGCACTGGATAAAGTCCGACGAGTCAAAGAGAAGGCTGAGTTTGGCACGGAAAATCGAGACACGTTCAGAGCCCCATTCTCTGCCAATGAACTGGCATACGCAGTCAGGAAGTGTCGTATGAGAAAGGCCCCAGGCAGTGATTTGATCAGTAATGAGATGATCACACACCTCGGGGCAGCGGGACAAGCAAAGCTACTCCAGTTTGTCAATCGCACGTGGTTGACCGGAGAACTCCCTCAGAGGTGGAGGGAGGCTGTCATAGTGCCGGTACTTAAAAAAGGGAAAAAGACTGACCAAGCAGAAAGCTACCGTCCTATCTCCCTCACTTCATGTGTTGGGAAAGTAGCAGAACGCATGGTCAACCGAAGGTTGATGTGGTTCCTAGAGGAAAAAGGGCTCATTACCCCAAAGCAAGGAGGCTTTCGGCGGGGTAAGAGTGCGATGGACATGGTCACGCTTCTCGTCCAAGCAATAGCCGACGGCTTTCAGAAAGCTGAATCAACAGCGGTAGTTTTCCTAGATCTCAGGCAGGCTTACGATCGAGTCTGGCGACCAGGACTATTGTTGAAGCTACAGCGGTTGGGTGTCGCCGCTGAGATGTACATTTGGTTACGCAGTTTCCTCAGTAATCGTACTATCACGACACGCGTTGGGAGCAGCGTGTCGAGGAAACGGACCCTTGAACAGGGTCTCTCACAGGGCTCGGCCCTCAGTTGTACATTGTTCCTAGCTTTCATCAATGACCTGCCTGAGTTTCTGGGTTGTAAAAGCCTACTGTATGCCGACGATTTAGCGATCTGGAAGACCGGAAAGAGTGCCTCAGTCCTTGAGAGAGCACTCCAGAAGGACCTGACTACGGTCGGCTGTTATACTAGGATGTGGGGGCTAGAGATTAACGTCTCGAAGACCGTCTACTCGCTGTTTACCATGGGCACGAGTATCCTTAAGGAGCCATTTAGACTGGAGGTAGAGGGTGAGGTTCTTGCTCTGGAACCTAAGCCCAAGTACCTGGGAGTTACACTTGACAGAAAGCTTACTCTCTGCACACATCTTTCGGAGGTTGCCCGCTGCGCCTCTGATAGACTGAATATTGTCAAGAAGTTGGCGAGCACGTCCTGGGGGGGCTCGAGCAGATGTCCTGAGGTCACTGTACATGGGTGCAGTAAGGTCTCAGATAGATTACAGCCAGGTTGTGCAGGTCTATGGGTCTAAGTCCTCTTTAGAGGCCCTAGATGTTGTACAAAACCAGGCTCTCCGGCTGATCACAGGCACTTTCCGAACGGCACCCACAGCAGCGCTGGAAATCATGGCAAATGTGCCACCTCTGGGTATACGTAGAGAGCAGGCCGTTATAACCGCGTATGAGCGGTTTAAGCGGCAGGAGGAGACCTCGGTCCTAAGGGAGATGGTCGACGGCTGGGTGGAAAGGAAGCGGCTCTCGATGCAGTCTTTCATGCACCACGCAGAAAGACTTGCCTCCGAGATCAAGCTGCCGACCGACCGCCTAATGCTAGAGACAGTCTCTAAGGTCCCTCCTGGCGAGGCTTTCTACATGCCTGAGGTACGCACGACCCTGGTTGAAACCAATGCTGGGAACGCAAAGGATCGCCGAACCATCACGGATGTGGCTATGGAGATGATTGGAACCTATTCAGGGAACGCTATACTGGCCTATACTGATGCTTCTGTATCCAGTAGAGACGGCCGGACAAGCGCCTCGTTTGGGGTCCACATCACTCTCCCACAAACTGGCTTTGTGAAAGACCATGCTGGCCTATGTGGGTCGCTCTGTGCTTACGAGGCAGAGATGACAGCCATTACTGAGGCAGTGGACCACATAGGGGAGTTAATCGGTGAGGGTACTTTGCCTGCTCTGGACATTGTCATCCTCACTGACGCGCTCTCTGTTCTCCAAGCTGTAAAAGGGACAGGAGAATGGCTGCTTCTGCTGGAAGCCATGCTGATGGCAATACAGGGTCTTGTGTCCCAACATAACGTGCATGTGACCCTTCAATGGGTTCCCGGGCATGCGGACGTGCCCGGAAATGAAAGGGCAGACGGCATTGCCAAGGCAATAGTCCAGTCGACAGATTCCCAAGTGCTGCCCATGAGTGCACGAAAGAGCTCATTTGAGGCAGCACGTTCCATGATCTGCCTCTTTGGACAATCGAAGTGGTTCTCGGGCTGGGCTCATGGGGTGAACGGACTTAAGATCCGGCAAGTCCTAGAGCGGCCGTCCAAAACTGACCCGTGGTGGAAGCTCAGGCGTGTCGAGCAGGCGCTAATTGCCCAGTTCCGTACTGGGCATTGTCCTATTGGCGCGTACTTTGGGAGGTTGAGGCCCAATAGCGACACCCTTTGCAGACACTGCAGAGAAGTGGAGGAAACCGTAGATCATTTGCTTTTCGAGTGCCCCGGACTGGCGGACCACAGGGTGGACCAGTCCGGAAGCTTGCTGGCCATCGGGCTCTATGGCAGTCTCCAGATGTTGAGAGACACAGCAAGTCTGATCTCACGGGCTCTAAGAGACTAAGTCTCAGCCCGCAGATAAAACTGAGAGAGTTCAAAGAGAGAGAGTGAGCAATGGGAAGAGATGCATAACGGTTACCATTGTGTAACAGAACGCATTTCAAGCTTCTGATGGAACTGTCGATAACAAGACGCCAGTCTTCGGAATGGTAGTCTTGTAGTCCCATTTGGAGCAGAAGTCCAGGGATGTCATTACAGTAAACAAGATCTTCCTCTTGGCTGAAATATGAAAGAAGAAACTCTTCTCTTTCCCGATAAAATGTTATTTTAACTTCTGGTTTGAGAAAATTTCTTTCATTGAGCCTGGACGCTAAAAGCTCAGATGCTTGCTTGGACAGATTTAGGTCTCGTATTAGGTCATTGAATTCTTCTTGGCTGAATGGTTGAGGTCTTGAAGAACTTCCTTCACAATCGCTTCCACTGTTTTTACCTGCCAAAAACTCCAGATCTGGACCCTCGTCGGAGTCTGACGGTGAAAGCTCTAATAATCCAGTAAACACTGGTATAGGAACTTCACTGCTACGTGGAATTGGTCTCCTTGCAGATTCAAGATCAGGATAATCCCACTTAGATTTCTTTTGGCGATTGAAGCCTTTAACATTCACAATAAAAAAAATAACAATCACCAAAATGGTCTTTCGGCTCTCGCCATACCATTGGTACACTAAAACTTAGACTTTTCTTCTCACCATTTGTCCACTGCCGTAGGCTCTCCACACAGTTTTTGCAGACCTTATGGGGAACCCAAGACATGTATTGGTCTCCCAGCTTCACACCTAAATAAGCCAAATATGCCTGCTGCACAAAGTCGGTTATATTTCTTCTTTGCTTTTCAATCATGTATTGTCCAGAGATGTAACATAATACATTCTGATTATTTTTGCAGCATCTTTGTGATGAACTCATGATGTCTTTAGAAAGCAGAGATAAAATAGAAAAAAAAACCAAGTTATAACTTGGTATAGTTTAATTAAACAACAGACACCAAACCTATTGCATTTGTTTTACACAAAGGGTACAATCATATTTTCAAGGGTGTCCAATATCTCAGAAACTAGAGCCAATTCAGTAAAAGCAGTGGCAGTTTTGAAATCAGCACTCATGAATTGCTATAAATTCATTCAAACATTCTTGGCAATTCACAAACATTTTTTTTGTTGGGCTGTGTAAGCTATAGCTCTGATACTTTCAATAAAACTCAGAACCCGATTACAATGTAATATTCTTACTATTTCATTATGATTTGATGAGTTTCTTAATAAATAAAATTAAATAAGTATGGCGAATAGGTCACAGCCTTGTCTAAATCAAGGGAAATTACTGATGCTAAATATAGTACACAGTAACGGAATTTGGCACCAATTTTAGACCACTTTCCGAAAAACTATAGCTCTGATACTTTCAATATAGCTCAGAACCCAATGACAATGCAATATTCTTACTATTTCATTATGATTTGATGAGTTTCTTAAGTATTTTTCGAAAATATAATTATTTTGGCTGAAGTAGTCAAGAAAGAATGTGTGACGTCAGTGCGCTCCGATACGTTCTTGCGGCCAAAATTGATTTTAAAAGCGAACGCAGCGCAATAAAAACAAATGTGTTGAAAAATTATTTAAAGTGAAAGAATTCAAAATTTATATTCTCTGTTTATAAATATGATACTCGAATACGTTTCACTACTTTGTTTGATTTTACAATGTGCGGTTGTGTAGGTTACGCGCACAGTTGTGTATGTTTGCGTGGCGAGGTCAAGTGAGAGGTCACGAGCTTCCAATCACACTGTGTTGGGCTTGCACAGTACACAAAATGCAAGGATGTACAGTAGGGTGCATCACCAAAAAAATTTTTTAATAATTGATCTGTCTGCTATTTAAATTTGTTCCATTGATCGAAAAAAGCATTGTGTAAAAAAATAAAAAAAATATTTAACAATATTTAGAGGTCCCCCGGACTTCAACAAAGTTTGCATAATTAAGCGAAAACTAGATAAAACCATCCTTCTTGTAAAGTCTTACAGACTTACATACAAAAAGTGAAGCGCTATATAAATTGTTTTATAGTCTTTGGTTTTATAATGTTTGGTAGCTATGATTGATTTTGATAAGCAGTTGTGCTAGAAATGAAATTTAAAATTCACATTTTATTAGCAAAAAACAACACTTTTCCTTACCGCATATTGATGACCAAAGCAAGCATTTTCTTTATTTATATTATTTTAATTTCTGATAAACACAACCTATAAAATCAGAACATGGAAATGATATGAAAAACAACAATAAAATGTTTACACCTTCTAAGGAAATGCTGGCTGACCCTGGCATCACTTCAACGTTGGGCGCATGAACACAAACATCCAGACCTTTATAACATACTCTAATTTATATAAATGAAAATCTGTTTAAAATAATTGCACTATATTAATATATTGATTCAATTGACTTTACAAGTATTACATTCTATATCATGAGTTTAGGTTATACAACACTATAATTAATTTTACTTTAATTGTTAACATTTGATTATTCTAATTCTGTAATACACATAATATAAAACATGCGCCCAACGTTTTTCGTTTTTATAAAAATCAGAAGCTCTTATAAAGTCTATTACTATTACCATCTTACCAATTTATTCAGAAATTATTTTCTGCTTTTTAGTACGCAAGAAAAACGTTGTTTTTTTATAAATATTTTTTATAATGTAATTTTTATTTATTGATGCTGTCGGTAGTAAGCAGAAGGTGCAATGCGTGTGCTGTACGTGTTGATAATAATCAACCTTCAAAAGCTCTGAAGTCTTTATCATATTTGCAGCACCATCATGGCAGCTAGTTATGAACAACTTTTTTTGATGAACAGAAAAGCTTTTTAAGACAGAGCTTATATGGTCAGCAAAAGTCATGTGCAGCAATATTAAGTAATGTGACGGTTAATCTAACGGCGGACAAAAATCGGCGGATAGTGCGGCGCTCCGCATATTTTTAGGCGGATTTACGGCGGACGAAATTTTGGTGGCGTATTAGTCGCGCGCCGGCTGAGGGGTCTAATCACAATATATACTTGTACAAAAGATTTAGATATATTGATATACTGGTTAGATTTAATATATTTACACTTTAACGTATTTAAAACATGAAAATCAAAGGAAAAGGAATGTATCTATACAATACGTTCATTAAAATATTAATGGCTCGTCCCTTTTATCAATTTTTATAAGCCCCTTCTCCCCTTAATAGTCAACAACTGTCATTATTTCATTGACCCCTCTACTAAAATTACGTCATTTCCCCCTCCCCCTGAAAAATACAAACTCATTAAACCAGCATCTTAAGCCTGTTCCATTCTGGACACAGGACGTGTTAGCGCATTTTCGTGTTATGTATCAGTACGTATGTTAGCTTTCAGTAAATATTTGTACATTTTGGAAATGTTTATAAATTCAATTTTATGCATATATCTGAAAAAAATATTTAAAAGACGTTTCTTTATATTTGAAAAAAAAAATATTTTCTCTTAAATCTAACTACAAGTGGTTTGTGGTCACTGAAATAGAACTCATAATTGAAACATTCTAAATTATAGTCATTTATTCGTCCGAAAACTCCGTCAATTGTTGTTTGATAAATTATTGTTGCCAGTCTTGTTTCACTTCCGTTCAATTACCCATTCATTTGGTGCACCACTGCAGCGTATGGTGTAGAATGGGGCCATGAAAATAACATAATTATTAATATAGCTTATGTTGAAAACGGTAAAAAAAACACTTATGCCCAGCCCTCAGAGGTCAGATCGCGAAATGGACGTTTGATGCTGGAATGGCAGGCCAAGACTTACAAAAAAAGTATATATATATATATATATATATATATATATATATATATATACATATATCATGGGTCTAGGACTTATGGTTGCTGAGATCTAGGGTGATGACGGACAGACAAAGCGGGGACAATAGCTCATTCGACTTCTCGAAAATGCGCTAAAAAATTAAAATGCCCCCATCCCTTTCCAAATATCACTTAAAGCAAGAAACTACAAACTCCGCCCACTAATTGTAATCATTGAAATCTAATTAAACTGACATGTATAATGTGGACCAAAATGTCTTTAATGACTTCAAAGTCTTTGTATGCTGCTTACAAGCCTATGATAGTAGATACCACTGATGAAATCACTTGCTGCCTAAGCTGTTTGCAAATACTCCGCTGTCAGAACGAATGATGACGAACAATAAATTGCCCATTAAATCCATCTCGCATTACTGATGTTTGGAAGTGATTGAAAATTTACTTTTGGGAAGCTTCCTGTAGTTTTGAAAAGCCTATAACATGATGTTAAATGAACAAGAAGAGCCATGTCATCTCGCCAGCACTCTCGTTCTGATTTCTTTAGTCGTGCTCCAGTATTATCAAATGACGTTTTGAGTTGTTCATACATGTCTGTTATTGTTAAAATAAACGAGTAGCTGATGTTTGGTGAAGTTGTTGATGTACCAAAATGATCATGCATGACTTGTTTCAATATTGTATCAAAATGTGGTGTTGGCATCCAATATAAAGCTTTTTCAAATCCAACATCTTGGACTGATTCTTCTTCCAGCATTTGCTGCAGTTGTGTCAGAGACAATCATTTTTATTGAAGACCAGAGTTCATATTCATTGAGCATAGATTTTATTCGGGAAAAGTGGAGAAGAGTAGTATGGCTGACCAGGGCAATAAATGGGCTATAGAGCGAAAGAAAGAAAGAAGAAGACAGTTTTTATTCCATGAATATTGTCTCCCCTTTTGCATTTGTCAGCTGAAGAACAGCGAGTCTGACCTCCCTTTTTTTTTCCTTTATAACAACAACCTCATATGCTATATTTTGTATGGTCTTTCCATCAAGGTGTAAACCAGTGTTGTTGTTTTTTAAGTTTTCCTTGAAATTACTTTTTAATTTTTCTTTTTCTTTCATTAGACCTCTGTAAATGCCGATTTGAGTTGGAGTAGAAATGCAAACTCCAGTTCCTGACAAAATTTCATAGACTATCTTGTACTCACTTTCGCTGCAGTCACTAAATTCACTGCAAACGTAATTTTTCTATCTTTTAGACTTTAATGGTTTCTCATTATCTTCACTACAAAAATACCCCAGTTATCATTGTGATAGCTAAAATATTCCAGTTATCATTGTGATAGCTCAACTATTCCAGTTATCAGTTTGGTAGCTAAAATATTCCAGTTATCATTGTGATAGCTAAAATATTCCAGTTATCATTGTGGTAGCTAAAATATTCCATTTATCATTGTAATAGCTAAAATATTTCAGTTATCATTGTGGTAGCTAAAGTATTCCATTTATCATTGTGGTAGCTAAAATATTCCACTTGTCAATGTAAGTAGCTAAAATATTCCAGTTTTCATTGTTGGTATCTACATGTCCTTTTGGTCTTTCTTACCACTGCTATAGGTCTTTAAGGCCATTCTTACCACTGCTATAGGTCCTTAAGGCCATTGTTACCACTGTTATAGGTCCTTATTGCATTTCTTACCACTGCTATAGGTCATTAAGGCCATTCTCACCACTGCTATAGTTCCTTATGGTCATTCTTACCACTGCTATAGTTCCTTATGGTCATTCTTACCACTGCTATAGGTCCTTATGGCCATTCTTACCACTTTTCACTTTAATGTTCTTAAGGCATTACCATTTAATCAATCAGCTTATCAACTGTGATGACATCATGTTTCAACTTACATTTAGTACAAAAAATAGCCTCTATTTCAAATTAAATCTTTAATTCTGTGTCTAAGTTTTATTGAGAAAATTATTTCAAAGCAATTTTATTGATTTACTTAAAGAGCTTAAAAAAGTAACTATGAGAAATGTGCATTCTTATGGAAACATTTTGATTAAATATAGATCATGCCAATGATTTTAATGTTCTAATATAAATAAATTGTAATATTTCTTATCACTGCGAAAATATATTTTAAAAAAACAACACCATTTGGATAATGAACAACTCAGATCCCATTAGATATACCGAAGTCATGTTTTAAAAAAATATTACGTTTTCTTTTTTTTCTTAATGTGTTAGTTCAAGGTATACGTTAGATCAAGGTACACGTTAGTTCAAGGTACACGTACATATCAGGGCTGAACAGAATTTTATTTTATAAATTTTTTCTATATACAAGTAAATATATAGTGCAATATACGTGTGTTAAAGTACAAAGTAATTTTTGATCAATACAAAATGTTTAAATAGGCGTTTATCAACTCATTCAGCACCATTGACCACAGGGAGTGGCCGATGAAAGTTCAATTTTGCCCACAGGGAGTGGCCAATGATAAAAATCATGAAATTAACGAAACTACCGAATAAATCTGCGAAGTAATGATTTTAAAGTGCGAAACTGATATTTGTCTTTATTTTGATTAAATTAATCTTCTGTTTTTCGCTTTATTTGTTTTTAATTATACCGATTTATCACATCTTTTACTAAGCTTACGAGCAGATGTTATTACTACCGATTTAACACGTAGCATAAAAATGATACACAATAAACCTGCTGTCTTTTTATTTAAACTGGTCAATTATTTAATTATTGAAGACTTGGGCTCAAATAATGTTTGATATTTAAAATAATTCGTCATAATAATAGCGCCGATACCGATCTGACCGTTTGTAGACTTGAATCGTCATACACAAAACCGGGTCTCGTTATAAATATTTTAAATTACAAATTAAACCTACAGATCATAAAGAAATAAAGACTGAAATGGCAGAAGAGAATAACATTTCAATTGTATAGAAATAATTACATAATAACTTTTTGTACCTCAACGTCGGTCAAGTCCCAGTCATAAGACAAAATTATTTTTTTTATTGATGACATTTAAAAATTTACAGTTTATTCAAATGTTGATGGATTTTCTTCAAATTTATTTTATATTATATTGGACATACATTACTTTTATTTGTGTGTTTTTATGTTGAGAGTTTATTAAATATTTTTTACTTTTAGTTGTAGTAACGATTTTTGAGTTTTTTTTTACACTGAGAATTTTGTTTAGCTAACATTTAATTTAAAAACTTTAATACTACCATGGACGTCGCTAGGAACTTTTCCAGAGGGGGGCAAAAAAACGTTTTTTAATTTAACTGACAATGCCATACAGGTTTATTTCTCATTTAAATTTAAGTTAAGTATAACAGTAATTATTTATATTTACATAAATAAATGCATTTGTATATTCAAACATTTTGACAATAAGTACAAGCATGTTCCGACTTTTTTTTATTTGGCCTACTGTAGCTTGATTTGACATTGAAAATGTTTTTGGCATTCGGGGTTTTTTGGTTATCTGGCAACTCTTGTTAGTTTAAAATTGTCTGCCACTGAGTGAATTTTTAAATTTATCTTTAATTAATTCAGACATATAAAAATAAATGAATATAGAAAGATGAATATGAGAATTTTTGTACAAGCTCAATAAAACTAAATGTAGAGCAATCGCGGGGTTTCGAAAAGCATCTGCAGCATCTGACTTAGACCTGCCAGCCGAATTTATTTTTTTTAAGTTTCGGCTGGCTGACATAATATTTCGGCTGATAGCCGGATTAGCCGAATTTCACCGTAAATCGAGTCAATTGACGTTTGCGGCTGATTTTCGGCTGATTACGAAATATTTGGCTATAATTCGGCTGAAGCCTAGACAATAATGAATTGATAAAACTTCAGCAATAAATTTTTTTTTACAATACTTTGGGAAAAATTTTATTATTTAAAACAACAGAAATAAACAGTTTTATGTGCTGTCCTACTAATAGAGTGCATTAATGCATTCCACTCAGTTTCTGCCACTCAATACCTTGACAAGCACATAAAATATCAGCTTACAATTGTCAAGAATAAAACAAACGCGATGTAGTTTATCAGATGTTAGACGATCGTTTGCTGCTCATTATCAAACCAGTAACCGAAAAAATGAACTCCTTGGTGCTGATGATGATAGGTGAAGACGAGCAGTTGAGTAAGTTGTGGATACGAGGATGATGCAACACTGCTACGCCAGAAAGCGAGGACATCATGAAACTGAACAACACTGCCATCTGAAATAAATGTTCAAAAAATCAAAACACAACAGTACTAACTGCTAGTTTATAAAACATTTCATTATATTGCACAGTATATGTATTTTAAAATATTTTACTGCAAACTGACTGGTCTATTGAGAGCGAAATAATACGAAACTGTTTCAGTGCCATAAATTAATTAACATATAATACATTATTAGTACACTCGTCAGGTGACTGCTCAGTTCTCAGTTCATTCGTCAGTTCCATTCGCAATCGCTTGCATCGGGTTTCTTCAGAAACGTGTTCACTGACTAGCTTCGAATGCGATACACCAGCTTTAGACATGATGAATCCACGGGCCATTGCTGACTGTATTGCATTCTCCAGAATTGTGGTTGCTTCTGACCGTGGAATCAATAATTTGGAACCTGGATCAAGCAGCTGATGCATCTTGGTGTGATCATTTACAGGAAATCGATGGTCAAGCTGGTTGAGAACTGGTGCTGATATGTTGAGAGATGGGCAATTAATTTTGAAGAAATCAATAACCATCTTTAGCCACATTTTCAAATACAAGCAAGTCTCTACAGAACAAGATAACAATATCTCTTGTTATCTCAAGGCATTGATTTTGCCTGACATTGACTGCTACCTACTTCATACTTACGGAAATATCCCAAAATTTTATTTGACTTTTCTTCACTTTGTACTGACACATCGTGCTTGACACTTAAGTGAAGATTCATATTGCCACTTGATGTTGTTCTGGCAAAATTTGTTACTTTTGAAATGTGACCCTTGTCACCCATTGATTGCTGAGCAGTGAGACACAGATGACAATAAACTCGATCTTCATCAACATTTCTTCCATCAGCAGAAAACAGGCCACCAAAGTATCTCCAGCATTGTGCTTTAGAATTTCCATGTTGGCTAGGCGGTTTAGGTTTTACTTTTAATGTACTGCCTCTCTTCCCGGTTTAGATGACATATGAGTTCCCTAAAATCATCAAATATAATTTTTACATTAGAAATGTTATTTAACATTAAATTCATCAGTTATTGACTAAAACTAGAATCTATTTAGTGTTAGTTGAAACAATTTATTTAGCTTTTTTAGGCTTACCTTTTTAGAAGATCGTTGAGTCATAATTGAGTCATAATCGTATATTACGACAAAGATTAACGAAAACTTTATTTTATTTATTTGTTTTTTAATTAGTATTTAATAAATTAAGACTGTACGATAAAGAAGGATGAAGACAAGAAGACTTATTTTGCCGCCATTATATTGTGTTTGGATGAAGATAACTCCTAACTAGTTTTTGTCAAGCTTCCGGCGACGGTTAATCTAACGGCGGACAAAATACGGCGGCTAATGCAGCACGCTGCATACTTTTCGGCGGATTTACGGCGGACGAAAATTCGGCGGCGTAGCCTGCGCGCGGCTTCGGCTGATCGGTCTAATCTGACTTATTATAAGCAATGAGGGAAACAGTACAAGTTCAAAAGCCAGACACAACTGAAGCAACTATTTCTAATTGGAAGGTATGTCTTGACATACGACCTTTCAAATGAGTTGAAATTGCTGATCCGTGATTGTTGGAACCTTGATAAAAAAAAGTATGATTTTTAGAGCTGACAGTGGTGGGAAACAGAGGTTTTAGATATGCTTGGTTATCAGACTATTCACCGTGGGTTGTATACTCGCAAATGTTAAAAGTGCCTTTTGCAAATTTTGCGTGTTCTTTTCGAAAAAAGTAATTCCAGGAGTTCAGGGGTCATTTGTCATCAAACCATGCACAAAATTTAAAGATTTCATCGAAGATGCACGAAGCCACATGCACAGTACATGGCACAAAGGCTATCAATAAGTATGCAAGCTATTTTGTTGCATTATTGGAAGCCAAAGCAGTTTATATAGATAAGCTGTTGAACTCATCATTTAGAAGACAAATTCAAGAAAATTGCAACAAACAGGGTTCCACCATTTCTACAATCATTTTATGCGGCATGTATGATTTGGCACTTCGTGGAAAAGAATCACATTCTGGTAATTTTTACGATCTGTTAGATTTTCGTGTTGAATCTGGAGATGAAGTTCTATGTTATCATTTGTCAATTGGTTCTTGTAGTGCTAAGTGCATCTCGGCAATTACACAAAAAACTATGATCGAAATGTGTGGGTCTCTCTTGCGTGAATACATTGTTCGTGAAGCAAACAATTCAGTTGCAATTTCTATACTTACGTGCCAACGAGACAACATAATTTCAGGCATTGAGCAGATGTCACTTGGTGTTAGATTTGTCAAAGAACACCATCATTACAACTTCATTAGAATTTGGATTAGATACGACAAATCTTGTTGTTCAAGGATAAGAAGGATGTTCTACAATGGCAAGTAAAGAAGGAGGAGTCCAAGCAATAATTCGAAAAAAAGACCCAAAAGTAGCATTTGTACATTGCAGTTCACATAAACTAAATCTTGTCGTGAACTATTTAAATAATGTGAATGATGTACGAAACACAATAGGAAAAATTTAGTAAATTATAGTGCTTTTTCTGAGAAATTATTCAGCGAAGAAAACCAATTCCAAATGTTCCTTTGCTATGTGAAACTAGATGGACACTAGGGTGGCCCAAAAAAATTTTTTTCGATTTTTTCGAACTTTAAGGCCTGCATTGTGTTCTGCCAGAAAAAAACAAGCAATTAAGCCTGTTCCATTATGGACACAGGACGTGTTAGCGCATTTTCTTGTTATGTATCAGTACGTATGTTACTTTCAGTAAATATTTGTAAATTTTGGAAATGTTTATAAATTCAATTGTGTAATGCATATATCTGTAAAAAAATATATTATAAAGACGTTTCTTTATATTTGAAAAAAAATTATTTTCTCTTAAATCTAACTACAAGTGGTTTGTGGTTACTGAAATAGGACTCATAATTGAAAACATTCGAAATTATAGTCATTTAATCGTCCGAAAACTCCGTCAATTGTTGCATAGCTCTGATACTTTCAATTAAACTCAGAACACAAGCTTACTATTTCATTTGATGAGTTTCTTAATAAATCTTGGTGAAACTACGTGCTGCAGTATTTCGCACCAAATGAATGGGTTATTGAACGTACAAGGGGTGTATATATAATATATAAGCCCCTTAGGAGCCCTGAAGCCCGGCCCTCAGAGGTCCTTTCGCGAAATGGACTTTTGATGTACACTTGGCAGGCCAAGACCTACAAAATGATATATACATCATGGGTCTAGGACTTATGGTTGTTGAGATATAGGCGCTCTTTATTAATATAGCTTATATAGTAAAAAACGGTACTAAGCCCCCTTTACCGGTCCTGAGAGGTCAGATCGCGAAATGGAAAAAAAGTCATTTCTTGGCAGGCCAAGACCTACAAAATGATATATACATCATGGGTCTAGGACTTATGGTTGTTGAGATCTAGGGTGATGACGGACAGACGGACAGACAGACAGACAGACAAAACGGGGACAATAGAGCATTTTTTTTCGAAAATGCTCTAAAAAGTGTTTTCTGAAAAAATGAATACAATCGTGAAATATTTAGGGATTGCACAAAGGCAATGAAAACAATGATTTGATACTAAATAGTAATTTAATTTTTTATGTTAATTGTTTAGTGTTAAACATGAAATAACAACCTCAAAACAAATAAAATAATAGAATGCAACAAAATAAAATAATAGAATGCAACAAAGCAAAGTGTTTACTATTTATGGACGTCATATTCACTGACTGCTTTTTGCTAGTCCAGTAACCACTGTGGTCTTCTTTACATCCGGATATAATCGTTGGTGTTATTGCACAACCTGAAGTAAAAATTGCTTCTGGTCTTCTTTTCTGCATAAAACTTCATTGAAATACTGAATCAGTTTCACTCCTCTTTCGGCTGTGTCATTAACAACTTTCAAATTGGTTACAACCTTTTCTGCATGTTTGTATTCATTGTTGCTGCTCCATGTTTCAGGGGACATCTCCAGGAATGAATGTGGCTAACCAAGAATGGAGAAAAATGCCTTTGTATTGTTTGTAACAAAGAAGCTGATGGGCTGGTCTGCATTGAATCCATTGGAATCAAGACGATGAGCTCGATTTGTAGATCCGGGCTTTTCTTGCATATTTTTAAGCATTTGAACCTTTTGCTTGGGATCAATATTTTCATCAAAAAAAGCGAGGCCCACTGTAATTTCACTTAGATACCATAAATGTCGACTGATAGCTTTTTTGCTGCTTTTTCAATAACTGAATTAACGGTGTTATATTTTTCTAAATCCTTCAGAAATATGATGGAAGCCAAAGCAGTTTCTATAGATGAGCAGTTGAACTCATCATTTAGAAGTCAAATTCAAGAAAATTGCAACAAACTGGATCCCATCATTTTTTTTGCAGCATGCATGATTTGGCACTTCCTGGAAAAGAATCAAATTATGCCATAATTCTGGTAATTTTTATGACCTGTTAGAGTTTCGTGTTGAATCTGGAGATGAAGTTATTGGTAATCATTTGTCAGTTGGACCTTATAGTACTAAGTATATCTCGGCAACTACACTATAATCGAAACGTGTGGGTCTCTCTTGCGTGAAGACTTTGTTCGTGAAGCAAATAATTCAGTTGCATTTTCTATACTTGCCGACGAGACAACATACATTTCAGGCATTTAGCAGATGTCACTTAGCGTTAGATTTGTCTAAGAAAACCATCATTACAAATTCATTACAATATGGATTAGATATGACAAATCTTGTTAGTCAAGGATAAGATGGATGCTCTACAATGGCAAGTAAAGAAGCAATAACTCGAAAAAAAAAACCCAAATGCAGCATTTGTATATTGAAGTTCACATAAATTAAATCTTGTCATGAACGATTTAAATAATGTGAATGCTGTACAAAACACAATAGGAACAATTAAGTCAATTGTAGTGTTTTTCTGAGATAGTAATCAGCGAAGAAAACTAATTCCAAATGTTCCTTTGCTATGTGAATAGATGGTCACATAAATATAAAAGCTTGCGGATTTTCGTTGAAAATGTGTCATAAATTGTTAAACAACTGGAAAATTTAGAACAATCTGGAAAAAACAAGCAAGTTGCACATTAGTTAATTTCTGCTGTTAGAAGTTAGGTTCGGGGTACATTTGTTGTGTGTTAAGTTATTATACTTTAATGTAATAAACTTTCAGGAAATTTAGTTCAGTTTTATTGTAACAACTTTATGACATTTTTGAAAATGTAGGGGGTGGGCAAATGACCCCTCTTATATGACATTTTTTCCAAAATGTAGGCGGGCAAATGCCCCCCTTGAATACGCCCATGGCTATAGGCCTATTGTAACATGTCATCCAGTTGTAGCAGTGTAGTGCTATAGGCCTATTGTAACTTGTCATCCAGTTGTCTAAGAAGTAAACAAACTGAGCTCGACCTCTCTGTTCGACTGCACAACGCTGACTGACTGACTAATTCTCACTGACTCCCAGTTTTACCTCGCAATTAACTCTCGCGTTGCGTAACGAGAGTTCACTGACCATTGGCCGGCAAGCCAGGAAGGTCACGAACATCACTCGTGATTAGCTGCCCCCATCACTCGTGGACAATTCCAACCTTCACGCGCGATCAATAAAGGGATACTCCTCTCTCGCCCCTTTCCGCTTGAATACAACAAGGGCGTAGATTATCTCCCCTATAGACATTCTCTTCCCAGGTGACAGAAAGTGATAAGTGGGTGCTAGACAGACTGACCACAGTGGGAACACCTGGGAAGACAAAGCCTTTGTCTATCCTATATATTTATATTATCTCCTACTCGGATGATGAAAACAGGATAAGGCTTGGACTTGATTTCATCTACTAAATCACAGAATTTGTCATATCTAATCTGGCCCGTAGCGTGCGGGGAGGGGGCTGGGGAGCCTGGCCCTTACTGCGTTTTGTCTGGCCCCTTTGCTTGTTTGCTCTACTTAGTACAATTTATTTCCTGCCCCCCCTGCTATAGCTTGGCCCCTGCTGTAGAATGACTGGCCCCTGCTGTAGAATTTTCACGCTACGGGCTGTATTTAATCCAAATTCTAATGAATTTGTAATTATGGTGTTCTTTGACAAATCTAACACCAAATGACATCTGCTCAATGCCTAAAATTATATTGTCTCGTCGGCAAGTATAGAAATTGCAACAGAATTATTTGCTTCACGAACAATGTCTTCAAGCATGAGAGACCCACAAATTTCGATCATAGTGTTTTGTGTAGTTTCCGACAGGTCCAGTGACAGAAATTTCGGGCTCCTGGGCAGGGCTGTCACGGGCCTATCGTGCTGATAATAATATTTTCAAAAGTTGATTGGCAAGCTCAGTCCGGGACCCTATAACTCGCCGGACCCTCTGCTCCCCCCCCCCGGCGGCAATGGTTGCCGACTTATACTTAGCACTACAAGAACTAATTGACAAATGATTACCTAGAACTTCATCTCCACATTCAACACGAATCTCTAACAGGTCGTAAAAATGCCAGAATGTGATTCTTTTCCACGAAGTGCCAAATAATGCATGCCGCAAAAGCAAAAAAAAAAAGATTGTAGAAATGGAGGGACCCAGTTCAGAGGCGTCCCTAGGGGTTTGGGGGCCCGGGGGGCTTGGCCTTTTTGGGGGCCCCTGCAAATTTGACATACGATATCATGACATGAGATAACGTACTTAATAAATATGTCTAAATTCAAATTAGTACAGTATATCAATAAAATTAACAAAAAATAATCATTAAAACTCTTTTAATGAATTATTCCATTGTTTAGTGACGAGATAATGCACAAGTGACAAATCTCAATTCATTTTGCCTCAAGTCGTGCTTTCTGTGCAGTAAAGGCATTTATAACATCATCTAAGTCAATGTTGTCTAGTATTTTCGACTTCACTTACATAAAAGCCATGCTGCTAAGTCTTTCTTGCGTCATTGTACTCCTGATATAGTTTTTTTTTATTAACTTTGAGTTTTGAGAATAATCTCTCACATGATGCAATGGAAGTGGCCTGATTTAGCAGTATTCGGATGGAGGTTGCAAGGTTTGAGCAAATATCATTATCATATGAAGCCAGCTTCCTCAATAAGTCAGTTGGTGATTGTGGTACAGGTTTGTTGATGAAAGTGCTCGTGCACAATGACACCATTGAAAAAGTGATTAGCCTGTATGTCATCATACAGACAGGAAAAAGTAACAGTTTTTCATCAGTGTGTAATCATCCATATAATTCAACAGGTGTCTTGGTTTAAGAAGAACCCCAAAGGTGCCCACATGGTTTAGCAACATTTGGAATCTATCCTTCATCTCCATATGAAGTCTGTCAAGCACTCCTGTCGCAACACGTTTGAATTGAAGTTCTATTGACAGTCCTACATGAGAACTCAACTCTCCATCAAGTCTTTTCTTTCTTCTGGTTGTTTTGCCTACAGGAAATCCATAGCATTCATTGCCTTCTTTTGCTCTTTCGATGGATCGGGTGATCAGTTTCGTCCGTTTCTCATCATTTTGCAGAAAGCATGAAAGGGTCTTAATCTCTTCAGCAGCTTTGTCAAGATGCAAGGAAAGTGACGACGTAGCTTCTTCTCTTGATTACCACCATGTAGGCCTACTACTCTCCTTTTTTAGTTTCCCGGCTCCAGTTTATTTCAGTTTGGCATATCTCTGGGGTGAATTGGAAAAAAAGTTGAACAATTCATGAAAAAAGGTGACAATTGCTAGATCTATCTCAGCAGAATGAAGAGCTGCCAAGTTGAGAGAGTGATTATCACAGTTCAGAAATGTTACGTTTGGATTTATGTCTAAGAAACGTTTCTGCCGGCCAGACCGACGGCCACTCATTGTGGCTGCGTTATCATAGCTTTGATCTGTGTACAGATTAAAGTCTAGTTCAATGTCTTAAAGAGTTTTCAGAACAAGTTCTTCATTATGTTGTGCATCTGGCAACACAATTTCAAAATAACCAAGGAATGACTCTCTTATATTCAAAATTCTCGACATCCAAGTTACGAACTTTAACGGCTAGCCTACTTGTTCTTTGTGAGAAACATCTGGAATGGAATCAAACATCAGGAAAAAGAAACAAACTTGCTTGACTTTCCCAACAATTGATTCCCTATCTTTATTGCCCATCAAGCTTATGAACTCATGTTGAATTATTCAAGTGATGTTACGTAACTTCATCAAATTCTGCAAGAAATTTCAAAGATTCTAGGAAGCTCCCAGGACTGGGAGAATCCAGTTCTTCTTTGTGGCCAAGTAAGCTTGAGTTGGTTTTTGCTAAGTCCTTGACAGCTTTTGCCACACTTCTGTATCTTTGCATGAATTATCTGAATGGAGATACTCTTCTTCGCCATGTTCATGGTCTTCTTTGTTTTCAATGCTATTATCAGGTTTCTTCTTTAAAAAAAAAACCTTCAAATTTTCCTTGATTTTGCAATCTCTCGTCTTTCACGCTTTTTCCGTTTTGTAGCCCCACTCTGGTAAACTCATTCTTTCGGCTTGGGTGAAGTTTCTCTATAAAGAATAACACTCTTTACATTTCACAAATAAAAAATATACAAAAAATTATGTATACTTGTTTCATCCGCCATGATTGTGAGATTTCGTCAGACGAATAGACATAAGTATACGAACTATGACCCTTCTATTTATGTCTATGGATAGATGGATTATATCATGGACAAAAATGGGAGATACAATGCCGTCAAGATAACGTGTCTTACAACAACCAAAACTATGTTTGACACTTTTACTTTAAAATATTTAAGCGATGAAAACAATAGTATTACTGACTGTATTTCAGAAATATGTAGGCCCTATATTACTTTAATTCAACTAAGTTTATAAACTACGTCTTCTATTTCATAAAACCACGTGACCACCTACGTCCTTTTTTCTAGCGCGTTTACAAAAAAAACTCCAGATTGATCCGGGCAACTTTAAATTAGATTCATTTACCTAACCTCCAGACGCTCTGCATGATGACACCCTGTGCTACTGCTCGTATGGTGGCACCCTGTGCTCCTGATCATGTTTTTGACTATGATCGATTATAAAACTGACCATGCCGAGTTCTTTCTGCTATAAAGTCTAGAATTGTTCATTGTGGTGTCACCCCTATGTTGGTGTCACCCGGTGCGGTCCGCACCTTTCGAGTGACGCCTCTGCACTAAGTTATATAACAACGTGCATAACAAGATTACATGGCGGTGGCTTTATCTATGTAGATAAAATATAAATAGGATTCACGCCTTGCTAATAACTTGGAAAGTTCTTCACCAATTGCCTTGAAATTTACACACACAATTGCATTAAACTAATAAACTGAATTAGAAACGAAATTTTTCTCAATACTTACTTTTACATTAAAGTAGGTGTCATAACTACTTGTATTATTAGTTATGCATTGTGAGTTCTTGTGACGATCTGTCTCTGTCTTCTCTTCTCTGGTAGCGATTGAGACTTTATCTAAGCGATTGACACTTTATCTAAGCGTGTACTCACTCACATACATCACAAATAAATTAAATAAACTGCCAAGTCCGATTCATATACTTTATTTGACGATTACGCAAAATTTAATTTCAAAATATGAGTAGAATGAAACAATACACTGCAAGATACATATTCACCGAAACATCACTTCTCTATCCTGTGTGCTGCCTATTTTTGTCGAACTGCATGTCTGTTCTGTACCTCTCTGTTCTCCTCCTTTCTCCCCTTAATTAATTAACTCATCACTGACCCAATTATCCATATTCTTGTAAATATATGCTTAACCTATATTCTTGTAAATACAATGCTCAACAATGCTCTTTGTATCACTAATCAAGCACATGAAGAAGTTTGGCGCCATGTATACGAAACCAGACAGTAGATAATTAGCTTATCACAACATTTTTCTCTCGAAAATACAAGGACGCTTAGCCTTGCTTTTAATTCCAGCCTAGCTAGGACATCTAACTTAACAGGTATCTGTCCTCTAAAAATACAAACTCTCTCTAAACGTGACCGACATTGTACCTATGGCGCATTTCCAGCCATTCCAAAGTATGTTATAAAAACATAACCGACTTTGGTCGTTACAGAAGGCTTAGTCACGGCAGCGCGTGGCGGTTACAGCTAGTATTTAATATTTAGTGTTAAAATAACAAAAATGGAAACTCGTTTGGGGGCCCCCCTCAAGCGGGGGCCCGGGGGGACGTTCAAATTTTGACCTCCCTCCCCCCACCCTAGCTACACCACTGACCCAGTTTGTTGCAATTTTCTTGAATTTGTCTTCTAAATGATGAGTTCAACTGCTCATCTATAGAAACTGCTTTGGCTACCAATAGTGCAACAAAATAGCTTGAATCCTTTATAAGAGTCTTTGTTCCATGTACTTTGCATGTGGCTACGTGCATCTTCGTTGAAATCTTTTAATTTTGTGCATGGTTTGATAACAAATGCTCCATGAACTACTGGAATTACTTTTTGCGAAAACAACACGCAAAATTTGCAAAAGCCACCTTTTAACATTTGCAAGTATACAACCCACGATGAATAGTCTGATAACCAAGCATATCTTAAGCCTCTGTTTCCACTAATGTCAGCTCTAAAAATCATATTTTTATCAGGGGTCGAACAATCAAGGATCAGCAGCGATTTCAACTCATTTGAAAGGTCGCATGTCAAGACATACCTTCCAATATCCAATTTAGGAAATGAAGAAGTGACAGCGACAATCAAATTAGAAATAGTTTCTTCAGTTGTGTCTGGCTGTTGAACTTGTACTGTTGTCCTCAATGCATGTGATAATTCAAATACTGCAAACGCCCTAAAATCTAATAACGGCTTTTCGGAATCCTGCGATTGCTCTACTTTTCGTTTTATTGAGCATGTACATTTATTTTCCGATATCCATCTTTTCATATTAATTTAGTATAAATTTAAAAATTCACTCAGTGGCAGACGATTATAAACTAACAAGAGATTCCAGATTATAAAAAAAAAACCTGAATGCCAAAAATATTTTCGAAGGACTAATCAAGCTACAGAAGGCCAAATTAAACAAAAAAAAAATAAAATCGGAACATGCTTGTGCTTGTAGTCAAAATGTGTGAATTTTCAAATACATTTATTTATGTCAAAATAAATAATTAATGTTATACTTAACTTGGATTTAATTGAGAAATAAACATGTATGGCATCGTCAGTTAAAATAAAAAACGTGTTTTTTTCCCCCCCCGCCCATGGAAAAATTTCTGCCTCCCCCCCGGAAAAATTCCTAACGACGCCCATGCCTATAGCCCTACACTACTACAACTGGATGACAAGTTACAATAGGCCTATAGCCCTACACTATAGACAGCTCGAAAACAAACAATCAATTTTTTCCTCTATTGTGATGATGCACCCTAATATATATATAAATATATATATATATATATATATATATATATATATAAAAGTATATACTGTAAGTGTTTGTAGGTTATATAGTGATAAATTATATACCGTACTGTATTCTTGTGTGCATGTTTGTTAATTGAGTTGTTAATTCATTTGTGCTTATTTATAAATTGTTTTTATTTATTAATTCATTTTTTTAGTATTTACTACATTTCATTAAAAATATTTAATTGAATGTTATTAAATTCTAAAACTGTATGGTGTAATTAAAATTGAAAACCGTGTAATAAAACAATATCATATAATTAACACATATTATATAATTAAATAATATGCTGAGTTCAATAAACAATACAATTTTGGGTGGTTAAAAACAATTAATTAAATATAAATACATGAACATCAACACATTTAAAAAAAAATATCTTGTAAAATGACACTCTTTGATCTAACCGCATGGCAATTTTCAAACTTTCAAAGCAAAATTTTTATCGTCGGCTTTCATTTTACAACGTTTTTCTTAACTTCACTTCTTGCCTGATTGATTGTTTGTTTGTCCGCGAATTTTTGCAATCCAATTTTAGAACAATTTCCGAAAAAGCTATAGCTCTGATACATTCAATATAACTCAGAACTCGATGACAATGCAATATTCTTACTATTTCATTATGATTTGATAAGTTTCTTAACAAATATTAAATATGCATGGCGAATAGGTCACAGCCTTGTCTAAATCAAAGGAAATTACTGTTATACTCTACTGCGCCTGAACACGTGTGACGTCAGAGCTCTCCGATATGTTCTTGTGCTTAGACCACTTCAAGAACAAAATAAAAATTAACGGCCAAAATTGATTTTAAAAGCGAACGCAGCGCAATTAAAAACAAATGTGTTGAAAAATTATTGAAAGTGAAAGAGTTCAAAATTTATATTCTCTGTTTATAAACATGATACTCGAATACGTTTCACTACTTTCTTTGATTTTACAATGTGTCATAATGCGGTTGTGTAGGTTACGCGCACAGTTGTGTATGTTTGCGTGGCGAGGTCAAGTGAGAGGTCACGAGGTCATGTTTGCGTGGGAACAATAGAGGGAACACAACTTCCAATCATACTGTGTTGGGCTTGCACAGTACACAAAATGCAAGTACTTAGCCTCTCATACTCAAATGCCAGACATCAAAAACTAAAAAGTAGAAAATAAAAATTACATTATAAAAAATATTTTATAAAATACAACGTCTTTCTTGCGTACTAAAAAGCAGAAACATAATTTTTCTATGAGCCTGAAAAATTTCTGAATAAATTGGTCACATGGTAATAGACTTTAAAAGAGCTTCTAATTTTTATAAAACGAAAAACGCTGGGCGCATGAACACAAACATCCAGACCTTTCTAACATACTCTAATTTCTATAAATGAAAACCTGTTTAATATATTGATTCAATTGACTTTACATTACAAAGTATTAAATTCTATAGTATGAGTTTAGGTTATAAGGCACTAGAATTAATTTACATACTCATATGTAATTTGTTATCGACGTTCTAATAGATGATCTGCAATATCGTGATATTTCATAAACCTTCTGTAATACTTCTTTTGGGATTTAATTGTTAACATTTGATGATTCTGATACTGTAATATAAACATTCACATAATATAAAATTCATGCGCCCAACGTACATTCATGTACCAACTACATTCATATACTAACTACATTCATGTGTGAACTAACCACATGAATGTTCTAACGGCATGAATGTATCTAACTACATTCATGTACCAACTACATTCATGTACCAACTACATTCATGTATCAACTACATTCATGTACCAACTACATTCATGTATCAACTACATTCATGTATCAACTACATTCATGTACCAACTACATTCATGTATCAACTACATTCATGTATCAACTACATTCATGTACCAACTACATTCATACACAACATTCATGGACCAACAACATTCATGTACCAACTACATTCATGTATCAACTACATTCATGTATCAACTACATTCATGTACCAACTACATTCATACACAACATTCATGGACCAACTACATTCATGTACCAACTACATTCATGTACCAACTACATTCATGTATCAACGACATTCATGTACCAACTACATTCATGTATCAACTACATTCATGTACCAACTACATTCATGTACCAACTACATTCATGTACCAACTACATGAATGTACCAACTACATTCATGTACCAACTACATTCATGTACCAACTACATTCATGTATCAACTACATTCATGTACCAACTACATTCATGTATCAACTACATTCATGTATCAACTACATTCATGTACCAACTACATTCATGTATCAACTACATTCATGTATCAACTACATTCATGTACCAACTACATTCATACACAACATTCATGGACCAACAACATTCATGTACCAACTACATTCATGTATCAACAACATTCATGTATCAACTACATTCATGTACCAACTACATTCATACACAACATTCATGGACCAACAACATTCATGTACCAACTACATTCATGTACCAACTACATTCATGTATCAACTACATTCATGTACCAACTACATTCATGTATCAACTACATTCATGTATCAACTACATTCATGTACCAACTACATTCATACACAACATTCATGGACCAACAACATTCATGTACCAACTACATTCATGTACCAACTACATTCATGTACCAACTACATTCATATACAACATTCATGGACCAACAACATTCATGTACCAACTACATTCATATACCAACTACATTCATGTATCAACTACATTTATGTACCAAACTACATCTATGTACCAACTACATCAATGGACCAACTACATTCATGTATCAACTACATTTATGTACCAAACTACATCTATGTACCAACTACATCAATGGACCAACTACATTCATGTATCAACTACATTCATGTACCAAACTACATCTATGTACCAACTACATCAATGGACCAACTACATTCATGTATCAACTACATTCATGTACCAACTACATTCATATATCAACACCATTCATGTACCAACTACATTCATGTACCAACTACATTCGTGTACCAACTACATTCATGTACCAACTACATTCATGTACCAACTACATTCATGTACCAAATACATTCATATATCAACAACATTCATGTATCAACCACATTCATGTATCAACTACATTCATGTACCAACTACATTCGTGTACCAGCTACATTCATGTATTAATTACATTCATGTACCAACTACATTCATACACCAACTACATTCATGGACCAACTACATTCATGTACCAACTACATTCATGGACCAACTACATTCATGTACCAACTACATTCATGTACTAACTTTGATGACACACCAGTTACTTATAAAACGCACTCTCAATTTCTGCTCGTCTACTTAACAATTAAGTTATTAATTAGAAATAAAACAAAAAAAAAAACTGTTTTTGTAACCAATTATTTGTATTTTAGTACAAATGTTATGTATATCAGTGGTCCCCAACCTTTTTCTCGCCTAGGATCGGTCGACGTTTGATAATTTCACCGCGGCCCACTGAAGGGGGAAAAGGGTGTTTAGTGTTTAAATTTTATATTGTTGTTTTATTTTTATAATTTATTTGTATTTAAACATTCCTTTCAATATAAAATACGGTTGAACATAATGTGATTTAAAATTTAAATAACTAGAAAGATACATCAATGCCAACCCTGAACTTGTTTCTGTACAATGAGAGGGTTCCATCTGTAGGTCATAGTTGACGATGACAACCGTTGTGTGTTGCTTAAGTCAATTTCATTCCGATGTTTTGTTTTGGTTGCTGTCATGTCATTTTCTCAATGCGTCTAGTCACAGACTGTTACTCTACATGCACGCTACCAGAACATAATTAGAGTCACGACAGTTGATAAGGTTGACATTGAAAAGCTGAAGAGATCAGTTATGTCTTGAAATGATTTCAGAAGGGTAACGAGTTCACTTAAAAAGTGAATTTCATCTTTATGGAGACAACTATCAACTAGACCAGTGGTCGGCAAAGTGCGCCTCCGGAGCCGCATGTGGTTCTTTGGCTCCTTAAGTGCGGCTCTGGCATTTAGTTTTATTTAGTATACAACTTATTTAGTGTACTACTTATTTAGTGTAATAAAAGTTAACTAAACAAGCAGATTTTGCTCCCAATTTTTTTTTTAATTGTTGTAATGTTCATATTTGGCTCTTTGGCTGATAAGTTTGCCGACCACTGAACTAGACCAATACGCTTGAGAGTATTTTGAACCTCTCTTTTCAAGTCAAGTATAGACTGAATCATCATCAATGTTGAATTCCAATGCGTTGGACATGATGCCTTCACTGACTTATCATTGTGTCTATGACTGTCATTGATGGCGTTAGTGCTGCTCTCAGAGGCATCCATTATTGATGCACTGATCTGATCATCTACAAGAAGCAATATACACACTGAAGACATGCCTTCTTTCAGGGTCTTTATCATTTCTTTATCCTCTGTGAATGCTGCATCGTCTTCTATAATTGCGGTCTTGAAATGAAGTGCAATTACGATGTTGCGGCACTTTTTGCACTATCTGCAGAACGTCTTCATTTTTATTGATGCTGTCGGTAGTATTAAGGTGCAATACGAGTGCTGTAAAGTGCTGATAAGAGTCAACCTTCAAAAGTTTTGAAGTCTTTATCATAATTGCAGCACCATCATGACAGCTAGTATTTTGTGATCAACAGAAAAGCTTTTCAAGACAGAGCTGATATGGTCAGCAAGGTCATGTGCAACAAGATTAAGTAATGCGACAGTTAATATAACGGCGAACGAAATACGGCGGCTAATAAGGCGCGCCGCATATTTTTCGGCGGATTTACGGCGGACGAAAATTCGGTGGTCTAGTCACAGTGATATCCGACAACGTCACATGTGCAATTTTATTTTTTAACAGCAGCCTCTCCTAGTAGTTCAAAGCAAATATCTTCAGTGGAGCACAACGCCATTGCCACTTACAGCCACTATGCCCCCGGCCAACCTCTCGAGAGAAATACATCACAGTAAATAAAATGTAGATAATTAAAGGTTTCTTGGGCCAACCGGTATCATTTGATCCACGGACCGGTACTGCCAAGCTCACTTCACAGCTGGAGTACTGAAATCTTCTACCCTAATGAACAAAGGGGTTAGTGTTGTTACTAAATATAAATACACATGAAATAGTAAATAGAAGTACTTACTGCTAGACATATTAAATTTTGTTCAAGAAACACAACTACTATAAGATAAAATAAAAATACAAACATTTCGTCAAAAAATTAATTTTGAATGTTAACCCATGATCATAGAAATTCTCCCGTGTTACGATGTTAAAGTTAATTGTTTTAAGAAACTCATCAGTTCATTAATTAGAATTAAAACTTTTACTTTGTACTGTTGCAGCAAACTAGGTTTGTCAGTAAGGAGGAGTGTTGTGTCCTGAGTCGTGCAGGCAACATGGCATGGACCTTTGTATTTTATCCCAAGTTAAAGAGGCAATCTCTGATTGATAATACCGGTGTCAATCTCTGATTGATAATACCGGTGTCAGTCTCTGATTGATAATACCGGTGTCAATCTCTGATTGATAATACCGGAGTTGGCAGTAATTAATATAAATAAATCACTGATGTTATGCTAGTATATAAACTGTAGATTTTTCGGAATTGCGAGAAGACGATAGCTGAAGCAAGTATGTACGAGGGAGACTGACTGTTGAAGTTTGTAGCGTCAGAACGTCAATTGTGAAAATAAAATAGTGTCCATCTACACCAGCGATGCTAAAATACTGGCCCGCGGGCCAAATTTGGCTCTTTATGATAATTTTTCGGCCCCCACAAGTTTAAAATAATAACATCACATTTTGCCCTTAATATTTTAAAAAGTGCTCTCATTGAGCTAAAGTAAAATTGAAATCAATTTTAAAAGGTTGTATTTCTTTGTTACGTTTTCTATGTTTTTGGCTCTATTTAAAAGGTTGTATTTCTTTGTTACGTTTTCCATGTTTTTGGCTCTATTTAAAAGGTTGTATTTCTTTGTTACGTTTTCCATGTTTTGGTCTCTATTTAAAAGGTTGTATTTCTTTGTTACGTTTTCTATGTTTTTGGCTCTATTTAAAAGGTTGTATTTCTTTGTTACGTTTTCCATGTTTTTGGCTCTATTTAAAAGGTTGTATTTCTTTGTTACGTTTTCTATGTTTTTGGCTCTATTTAAAAGGTTGTATTTCTTTGTTACGTTTTCTATGTTTTTGGCTCTATTTAAAAGGTTGTATTTCTTTGTTACGTTTTCTATGTTTTTGGCTCTATTTAAAAGGTTGTATTTCTTTGTTACGTTTTCTATGTTTTTGGCTCTATTTAAAAGGTTGTATTTCTTTGTTACGTTTTCTATGTTTTTGGCTCTATTTAAAAGGTTGTATTTCTTTGTTATGTTTTCTATGTTTTTGGCTCTATTTAAAAGGTTGTATTTCTTTGTTATGTTTTCTATGTTTTTTGCTCTATTTAAAAGGTTGTATTTCTTTGTTACGTTTTCTATGTTTTTGGCTCTATTTAAAAGGTTGTATTTCTTTGTTACGTTTTCCATGTTTTTGGCTCTATTTAAAAGGTTGTATTTCTTTGTTACGTTTTCCATGTTTTTGGCTCTATTTAAAAGGTTGTATTTCTTTGTTACGTTTTCCATGTTTTTGGCTCTATTTAAAAGGATGTATTTCTTTGTTACGTTTTCCATGTTTTTGGCTCTATTTAAAAGGATGTATTTCTTTGTTATGTTTTCTATGTTTTTGGGCTCTATGTAAATTAGGTACTTCAATAAGAAAATTCAAAACATTAATATAAACAACACTGCACAGCTAGCTTTTTTTGTAAGATATGTTATGAAGAGTTGTGAAGTACATGAAGAATTGCTAAACAAGATCCCCATGAAAGACACAACAACTGGTTAAGACATAAGTTCAGCTGTATGTGAATTGCTGGAAACATGCAAAATATACCAAGAAATTGTCTGCAATTACAACAGATGGAGCCCCTGCAATGATTGGAAAAAATTAAGGGGCTGTGACATTAATGAAGAATAAGCCAAATTTTCCATGTTTTCTATCCTACAATTGCATTTTGCATCAGGAAAATTTATGTGCCAAAGTATTCAGTCAAAAAACATTATGACCACTGTGAATGAAATAGTTTGTTTCATTAGGGCAAAGGCATTAAATCACAGACAAATTCAAAGTATGATTGCTGAAATAAATAACGATCATGAAGATATAATTTTGCATGCAGAAATACGCTGGCTGTCAAGGGCAAAAGTATTGTTAAGATTCTGTGATTTGATAGAAGAAATTAAAATGTTTTTGAATTCAAAGGGAAAGGTCTATAAAGAATTAGAGTACCCAATATTGCTTTTGAATTTGGGATTTTTGACTGACATTTCAAATCATCTTAACAGTTTGAATCTTCAACTTCAGGGAGAAAATAAAACTATGCCAGATTTATACAGATTCATTACAAGTTTCAAACAAAAATTAAACCTATTCAGTGCACATCTAAAGTTAAATAAATTAACACCTTTCCACCAACTAGAAAAAATGTTTCAAGAAACTGTCCAAATTCTTTCATTTATTAATGAACTCAAATTTTCAGAAAGGATTGATGCTTTGGCTGCTCAATTTGAAGATCGATTCAAGGAATTTGAAAAACAAAAAATCACTGTTTCAGTTTGTGTTGGACCCATTTAATTTTCATTTAAATTCCTTAATAAGCATTACTCCAGAAAAACTAGTCATTACAGAACTGCAACTGCTGGAATTGAAAAATGACTTGAGTTTGAATTATGAAACTTTGAAATCAACTATAATAAATATGTGGAAAGAAATATCTGTTCAACCCAATTATGAACAGATTACTGATATAGCTTTGCCAGTTTTATCAATGTTTGGCCCAACATACAGATGTGAGGCAGTTTTTTCAGCATTGAAAACGATAAAAAATAAAGTCAGAACATGCTGTCTAATATAAATTTGATTCATTGCCTGAGAGCAGCTACAACAAAATATGTTCCACAATATGATCTTATGGTATCTGATATCCAAAGTCAAGGATCACATTGATTTTATTGCACATATGACCATTATAATATTTCATCCCTTTTTTCTTTGTTATGTTAAAAATTGAGAATTAGTTAGTAGTGTTTACTTTATTGTTGATCTAATAATTGTCTCATTATATACATACTTATATAAAAATTATATTTTTGGCCCTCCAAATGTTTTTGGCAGACAATAATGGCCCACAGAAAAAAGTATAGCATCACTGATCTAAACCAACCATTCAATCTATTCACTCTATTGTGCCTATAAAATCACTGAACTATTATGACATACAAGAAATGGAGGTCAAACCATAACAAACGGTGATTGTTTCTATTCTGATTACGCACATCTTTACTTTGGAAACAGTTCTATACTGATTACACACATTGTATTATTATCATAAACCACATTTGCTTCGTTTAATTTTTCTAAAATGCATAAATTTCACATTCAACTATATGCTGCACCCAAAGATAGATTTCATGTCTGCCCCATACATGCACTAAAGAATGCAATCAGCCACAAAGAAAAATCTACCAAGGGTTAAATTTGCGAAGGCGTATCTTATAAGAAAGTGTAGTTAAAAACAATAGAAATAAAACTTTTTTGATTGACTAAAGAAATCAACAACTGTCTGTATCTGCATGTCAACTTTCCGAAATTTTTAGGAAACTGATATTGTCTAATACTTTTATACATCTAGGTTAAACCAGGGCTGGTGAACTTTTTATTGATTTGAGGAGAAAATACAGCTCTTATGACTACCATTGTACTTTCTAAACATTGTTGATTATAATTTTGATTCTATTTCATGGAACATTACTGATTACAGCAATGTTGGATATTGGCTGATGTCCTTGGAAAAATCAAAACAGAGGCTATGCACAGTACCTGCGGTATATGACCAACATCTTAAAACTGGATGTCTACTTGGTCATTTTCGCCGAAACCAAGGCCCGAACTTTTATATAGAGAATGAGACGAAGTGGAGAGAAACACACACTAGTTGACCCACTTACTACGGTTAGTTTAATATCCGACTTCTATGATAACTATCGTCTCTTCAAAAGGAATTCATTTATGAAAACGTGGGGTATCAAAGAACATTCATTGATCATGAACTAAAAAATAAAATTGTATTTACGTCTTTCTATTCCGCTGTGCACTCAGGCTTCACGAGATTGTATCTATATTTTTTCACGGTCCTGTGTAGACTGTAGAAGGTCACGTGATTCTTGTCAGGAACATTAAGTTAGTGTTATAGACTGTGGGAAGTGCAGCCATTGGTGTCTAAGATAGTAATCTGGACTTGAAGTTTTATTTCTTTTAAAGTGGGGGAGGCTCGACTAATTACACATTTACTTACACAACATAGTATCAATTAACACACCATTTACTTACACAACATAGTATCAATTAACACACCATTTACTTACACAACATAGTATCAATTAACACACCATTTACTTACACAACATAGTATCAATTAACACACCATTTACTTACACAACATAGTATCAATTAACACACCATTTACTTACACAACATAGTATCAATTAACACACCATTTACTTACACAACACATATCAATAAACACACAATTTACTTACACAACACATATCAATAAACACACAATTTACTTACACAATATATTATCACTTAACACAGTTATTACTTACACAATAGAGTATCACTTAACACATTGATACATACACAACATAGTACCACTTAGTGTTCTTTTAGTCCCAGGTCCTATTTTAGTTTCAGTTTTTATTTCGTTTTTTCTGTAATAATTTTAGTTTTAGTCTAGTTTTAGTTTTAGGCCCAATTTTTGTTTTCGTTTTAGTTTTCGTCGACACCATATGGACATTTAACCATACCATATAGACTCACTACGGACAATACGCACACCATATTGACATAAACACACCGTTTGAACATATACCCAGACCATATGGAATATACCCAGACCATATTGAGATAACTACACCATAGGGACATATACCCAGACCATATGCACATATACCCACACCATATGGACATAAACCATTATATGGACATATACCAACACCACATTGACATATACTCACACCATACTGACATACATCCACACTATAATAACATATACCCACATCATATGGACGTATACCCACATCATATGGACATATACCCATACCTCATTGACATATACATTTTAATCGAAAAACATTCGATACTCGATACCAATACTTTTCTATCGGTATTTTAAGAATGTAACTCTAACAAAAAAATATATTTGTGTCTTAAAATATTCAAAATGAAAAAAAAGCTTTAATTCATAAACCCAATAGAATAACCCCACTATATGTATATTTATCAGTTTAAAAAAAAAAATCTAAATTTCACAATTTTACTGTTCATACAATTCAGAAAAAACGTTTGCAGAAAAACAATAGCGATTTTAATACCTTTTTTTAAAAGTAATCTACATACATTCAACCACTACTAGTAATCATAGTTAATACCAATATTAACACCACCCACCTCCCCACATATACAACCACGGTCGGCGAGTTGAAGGAAAAAAAATAATTTTCTTTTGAAGTTTTTGCTTTGCGCGCCGATATCTATAAATGTTTTTTCTATATTCTTACATTCATTTACTTCCTTTCTATCAACTATTTATTCAATGTTTTAATGAACGACAGAAAAGAAAACTTTACTTCTTTTTTGATCAATCTGTCAGTTATATACAAACTTAAAAAAAAACAAAAAAACTCGCACTCTTTTTATTTTAAATATAATATTCTCAAAAGTATTGGTATTGTATTAGTATCGATTTCGGCAATACAGTTTTACTTGAGTATTTGCATTGGTATTGGCGATATTATTTTCATGAAGTATTGGTATTGACGATAGAAATTTCAGAGCATTAACAATCCTGATTAAAGGTAAATAATGAAAACAAATAGGCGGACCGGATCTTGTTCCAGCAGCTGTTGGTCGTCACAGCAACTGTTGGTCATCACGGCAACTGTTGGTCGTCACGGAAACTGTTGGTCGTCACGGCAACAGTTGGTCGTCACGGCAACTGTTGGTCGTCACAGCAACTGTTGTTCGTCACAGCAGCTGTTGGTCGTCACAGCAACTGTTGGTCGTCACAGCAACTGTTGGTCGTCACAGCAACTGTTGGTCGTCACAGCAGCTGTTGGTCGTCACAGCAGCTGTTGGTCGTCACAATCAACAGTGTGAGGGAGAATGTGGGTTAATTTAACTGCAGAATTCAAAACACAACTAAGTCTTAGAAAAATTTACGTAACCATTGTCTCTTTATACAGAAAACAATTACCCGAACATTGAATGTGTCTATAAGTATAAAATGTTTTACCGATTGATTATATAAGTACTAGTTGCAAGTACCCGGCTTTGCCCGGGTTTAAAATAAGGTTTTCTGTTTACCTTTTGTTTTCTCCCTCCCCCCTCTCTCCCTCCCTCCCCCCTCCCTCCTTACCCCTCTCTCCCTTTCTGTTTCCCTCCCTCCCTTTCTCCCTCCTGCCTCTCCTTCCCTCTCTAACTCTCCCATCTCCCTCTCTCTCCCTTTCTCCCTCCCTCCTTCTCTCACCCCCGTCCCCCTCTCTCCACCTTCCTCCCTTCCTCCTCCCCCCTCTCTCCCTCCCTGCCCCCCTCTCTCTCTTTATCTCTCACTTCCTCCCATTTCTCCCATTCTCTCTCCCTCCCTACCCCATCTGTCCCTCCTTTCTCCCTCCCTCCCTCTCCCGTCTCCCTCTCTCCCCCTCTTCCTCTCTCTCTCCCTCCCTCCGCCCTCTCTCCCTTTCTCCCTCCCTCTCCCTCCCTCTCTCCCATCTCTCTCTCCCCATTTATCCCTCCCTCATTCCCTCTCTCTCCCTCCCTGCCCCCTTACTCTTTCTCTCTCTCCCTCTCTCCACCCTCTCTTCCCCTCCCTCCCCTCTCTCCCTCCTACCCCCTCTCTCCCTCCATTCTTTTCTCTCTCCCTCTCCCCCTGCTCCCTCTCTCCCCCTTCTTCTCTCCCCCTGTCCACCCCCTCCCTCCTCTCCCCCTCCCTCCTACCATCCTTTCCTCTCTCTCTCCCCTGCCCCCTCTCTCCCTCCCTCCCCCTCCCTCTCCCTGCCCCCCTCACTTTTTATCTCTCTCCCTCCCTCTCTCCCTCCCTACCTTTCTCTCTCCCTCTCCCCCCTGCTCCCTCTCCCCCTACTCCCTCTCCCATCTCCCTCTCTCCCCCCTCCTTTTCTCCCCCTGTCCATCCCCCTCCCTCCTCTCCCCCTCCCTCCCTCCTACCCTCTCTCCCCCTGCCCCCTCTTTCTCTCTCTTTATCTCTCTCTCTCTTTATCTCTCTCTCCCTCCCCCCTCTCTCTCTCTCTCTATATATATATATATATATATATACTTATTATTATGGCTTCACACTTCTTCTGAAATCCTTCTTCATTCCTTTACCTTCCTCAAACTGTACAAATCAGAGAGCATGAGAAAACATCAACAATTCTTCGCATCACAAAGGCACAATACAGCAACAGCGCGCAAGTTCTATTCGATCATTGGGAAATGACGTCACAGAGGAATTTTATTTATGGCGCCGTCGAGATTACTTTAATATAGTAAAATACTAAAATTAAAAAAAAATAATTACAATTAAACTACCCATCAAGATGAAACGAAACCTGTCCTATAACCTTCCCCATGTAATTATGTGTATGTGTAACAAATTTCACATTATTTGTTTTTCTGGATCTTGAGTTATAAGGGAACAGACAGACAGACAGACAGACAGACATCAAATGCGTCTTATAAGTATAGAGATGAAATGTTTACCAATTGATGATTATATGACTATTGTTACGGGTCCTTATATTGAAGATACTTGTAGAGGTTGTAATAAATCAGACAACACAAATCACGAAGTTAACTCCAGTGAAGTAACATCAAACAATCGTTTAATTCTTGAACATGAACTGACATAAAGGTAGATCCAGGAGGAGTACAATAGCAAACTGTAAATATGTATCCATCTACATCGATGCCCAAAGCTAGACTCTACTAAAACATGAATCCGCATCCTATGATGCACAGAGCTCGACTGATTATAAAACAAACCCTGTGCTCCCAACTGTCAGTATAACATACGTCATTTGTACCAAATGACGTATACACTAAAGTTCCCAATATTTACACTCAAGATGGCGGAATGACGCCATTGATACTGCGGTGGGCGGAGCCTACCGAATTGCGTCATCAAGCTTAGACTATATTATTTCTCCACATTCCTCCCCTCTACCTAAGCATGATGTAATCATGTAAAACCCAATATCAATACCGACAACAGGAAGCCACACGAAACAAAGTTCAATCATAGAACATATCCAAATCATCATAACAACATAATAAATTATACCATGATTAATCAAATCAACATTGCATGGAATTATAAATCAATACATGCAAACAATATAATAAATATCATCAATCAAATATGCATAAACATATTGAATTAAATTAAAATTCCTCATCTTTTTTTTCTCTTTTCGTCACTGATATTTATTATTTTATTATATTTTTTTTTCTATGTGACTTGTTAATTTTTTTTATTTCATGTCACTTGTATTATCTTTTTTTCAGGTGACCTTTTTTTTCATGTCACTAGTTATTCTTCATTTTTTTTTTTTTGAGTGACTTCTCTTTTTTTTCATCACAATCAACAAATATTATTAAACATATTATGTCATCATATACACATATACATGTAAATATCATATGAGCATAATCTACAGTAAACATACACATTATGGTGAACCAAATTTCTTACTGCCAGGACATAGTTTGGTTAAGAAAAAATATTAAAATCTCTCCAATTCCCATTAATATTTCTCTCCGTGGTTGGAGTGAAACCATAGTTCGCTCTTCCACCCTGATTATAAATCTTGCAATCATTCTTGCAACATCTTAACAAACATGTCCTACATGAACAGTGGTAATAAGGGATAAATTCTGGCTCATTAAAATTTACTACATGTCTAACATAGGGATTTTTATGGGGATATCTACTGCAATTATTATAAGCTAGACATCTAACTGTGTTAAAATGGTTGTATCGACTGATTGGTGGGTCCTTCCATTCACGGTTTTCATTTCTTTTATTTTCTTTGCCATACGACCATCTATTTGTTTCTCTGGTTTGATCACCATTACGTCCAGATTTCTTGATTTGTACATCATAATACCTTCTTTGTTTCTTTTGACTTTCTATGGGTACAATGTAGTTTTTGTCTCTTTGACAATAAGAGTTAGAGTTCTTTCTTTCTTTCAGTATTATAATTCTTGAGGTTTGGTTATTCATTGATTTAAGTTCTCCTCTATGGCATTCAGTGGTAAATGGAACCGAGTGTTTTACAATTGTACCTGTAGCATAAGAATTATGTTGCATTTCCTTATTTACGTGTTTGCTTGCTTTATTATCTTGATGGGTTGCTTTGCCATCTCTGATTCTGGGTATGGTTCTCTTGGCTACTTTGATATAATTGGCCTCCTTATCTCCAACTGACGATTCTACTTTATCCAATCTGTTAATTTTATCCTTCAAACTTCCATTAATCTTTGTCTGAGAAGCTGTAACCACATCGACTGATTCTATTTTCTTAACAAGTTTATTTACAATCTTCTCTATTGCTTCTACCCTAATTGGTAGGTCTTCCAAAGTAGTGCAAGTTTTTGATTTAGTACGTAGGTCATTTTCCCTGTCTAAAATCAATTTATTCAGTTCTGCCTGTATTTTTTCCTTCTCTGACTTGAGACGTTTATTTTCCAATTTTAATTTCTCATTTTCTTCACGTATGCTATCTCTATCATGTTTATCATCTTCAGCCTGCATTATGCTAGTAACATTGTACCTATGTTCCTCACTTATCCTCTCAACTTCATTAAATCCTACCATCAGTTTGTCATTGTCCATTAACACTGTCGATTTTTTCTTCTCTTCATCTTCTTTCTGTCTCTCCATAAATTTGTTTGAAAAAAATTCACCAGTAAAATTACCTAGCTTGGGGAATGGGGTCATTTTATCGCCCTCCACACTGACTCCAGGGGTAGCTGACATTCTGCTCCTCTCATGCTCCAGGCGCCTTCTTTCCTTCATGATTGCCTGCATTCTGGCTTCCCGAGCCACGGCTCTTTCATCCCTCTCTCTCTGTTCTTTTTCCTTTCTTTCTTCCATCTCTCTCTGTTTTTCTTCCATCTCTTTCTTTTCCTTTTCCTTTCTTTCTTCTCTCTCTCTCTGTTTTTCTTCCATCTCTTTCTTTTCCTTTTCCTTTCTTTCTTCTCTCTCTCTCTGTTTTTCTTCCATCTCTTTCTTTTCCTTTTCCTTTCTTTCTTCTCTCTCTCTCTGTTTTTCTTCCATCTCTTTCTTTTCCTTTTCCTTCACCTCACACTCCCTCACAGAAACCCAGGTCCGTAACTCCTGGCCTGTAAGCCCAAGTGCCTTACCATCTTCAATAATTTTTAAAATTGATGACATGGCAGTAACCAAAACCAATTATAACTAATAAATGAAAATGTTTGATACTATATATCATACACAAAAAATATTCTATTATGTCGTCAACATACAAGTACTAACAAAATAAATACAATATTCCTTTTCAAAAAACCAGCAAATTAAATGTTTTGGCTGCTCAGGGTGGACCCTATTTTAACCTCTACTGTATTAAATACAGAATTCCACCAAGAACAACAAACAAATAATTACACCAGATTTCAATAATACAATATTCTAATAGTAAATATATATATATATATATATATATATATATATATATATATATATATAAAATATGCCAACTTACATATAAAGAAATACACAATAGTAAATTCTGTTCCTTGACTTCGATGGTTGATCCTCGGTGATCCCGGTCCGCGATGTTCGATGTGGGATTGACCAACACACGGGTTGATTCTTGGTGATCCCTGTCCGCGATGTTCGATGATCCTTGGTTGATCCTTGGTGATCCTATGGTGGGGTCCTCTGACGATGAGGAGGTGATTCCACACGTTAACGTCGGCCCCGTCAGTATACAGCAACTCTGGCCACTTTAAGCAGTAAAGTTGGCCACTTCAGCAACAGTAGGGTTGGCCTCTTCAGCAAACAGCAAGGTTGGCCTCTTCATCAAACGGCAAGGTTGGCCTCTTCAGCAAACAGTGGGGTTGGCCTCTTCAGTAGCAGCAAGGTAGGCCTCTTCAGCAGACGGCAAGGTTGGCCACCTCAGCAAACAGTAACGTTGGCCACTTCAGCAAACAATAGGGTTGGCCACTTCAGCAAACAGTAACGTAGGCCACTTCAGCAAACAATAGGGTTGGCCACCTCAGCAAACAGTAACGTTGGCCACTTCAGCAAACAATAGGGTTGGCCACTTCAGCAAACAGTAACGTAGGCCACTTCAGCAAACAATAGGGTTGGCCACTTCAGCAAACAGTAACGTTGGCCACTTCAGCAAACAGTAACGTTGGCCACTTCAGCAAACAGTAACGTTGGCCACTTCAGCAAACAGTAACGTTGGCCACTTCAGCAAACAGTAACATTGGCCACTTCAGCAAAAAATAGGGTTGGCCACTTCAGCAAACAATAACGCTGGCCACTACAGAACACAGTTTTCACGGCGCACACCCAGGGTGGTGGCCGCTACGTAATTCACCGATGAATACTTAACCGGTAATTACAACGAGTCTTAATGTACTCACTCCGCTGCTCCTGAATCCAGCTAAGTCAGTCAGTTCAACGTCGGAGGTGCCAAATATATGTTACGTACTCCAATTAGTATTGAGTACTCCGTCGGAGGTGCCAAATATATGTTACGGGTCCTTATATTGAAGATACTTGTAGAGGTTGTAATAAATCAGACAACACAAATCACGAAGTTAACTCCAGTGAAGTAACATCAAACAATCGTTTAATTCTTGAACATGAACTGACATAAAGGTAGATCCAGGAGGAGTACAATAGCAAACTGTAAATATGCATCCATCTACATCGATGCCCAAAGCTAGACTCTACTAAAACATGAATCCGCATCCTATGATGCACAGTTCTCGACTGATTATAAAACAAACCATGTGCTCCCAACTGTCAGTATAACATACGTCATTTGTACCAAATGACGTATACGTACCAAATGACGTATACACTAAAGTTCCCAATATTTACACTCAAGATGGCGGAATGACGCCATGGATACTGCGGTGGGCGGAGCCTACCGAATTGCGTCATCAAGCTTAGACTATATTATTTCTCCACAACTATAATGAGTCAACAGAGCCGTGTACAATGGCCATGGAAAATGTAACAGGTGTACTAGAAAGCAATCAAATCAGGCGCTAAAAAAACAGAAAAATACAAACGATTTAACAGACCTAATCTACATGTTATTATAATATTGAAAACACGTTACAAACAAAACACAACAGACACCTCGAGTGAGATTTGTGTGTTATAGAAACAGATAAATAAATTAAAATTATTTGTATGTGAAATCAGAAATTAAGTGTACTATTTTAAATATATATATATATTTATTTTAACGTGTGTAACTCATCTGGTTCTATATGAGACACATTTAACGTGTGAAACTCAGCTGGTTCTATATGAGACACATTTAACGTGTGTAACTCAGATGGTTCTTTATGAGACACATTTAACGTGTGTAACTCAGCTGGTTCTATATGAGGCAAATTTAACGTGTGTAACTCAGCTGGTTCTATATGAGACACATTTAACGTGTGAAACTCAGCTGGTTCTATATGAGACACATTTAACGTGTGAAACTCAGCTGGTTCTATATGAGGCAAATTTAACGTGTGTAACTCAGCTGGTTCTATATGAGGCAAATTTAACGTGTGTAACTCAGCTGGTTCTATATGAGACACATTTAACGTGTGTAACTCAGCTGGTTCTATATGAGACACATTTAACGTGTGTAACTCAGCTGGTTCTATATGAGACACATTTAACGTGTGTAACTCAGCTGGTTCTATATGAGACACATTTAACGTGTGTAACTCAGCTGGTTCTATATGAGACACATTTAACGTGTGAAACTCAGCTGGTTCTATATGAGGCAAATTTAACGTGTGTAACTCAGCTGGTTCTATATGAGGCAAATTTAACGTGTGTAACTCAGCTGGTTCTATATGAGACACATTTAACGTGTGTAACTCAGCTGGTTCTATATGAGACACATTTAACGTGTGTAACTCAGCTGGTTCTATATGAGACACATTTAACGTGTGTAACTCAGCTGGTTCTATATGAGACACATTTAACGTGTGTAACTCAGCTGGTTCTATATGAGACACATTTAACGTGTGTAACTCAGCTGGTTCTATATGAGACACATTTAACGTGTGAAACTCAGCTGGTTCTATATGAGGCAAATTTAACGTGTGTAACTCAGCTGGTTCAATATGAGGCAAATTTAACGTGTGTAACTCAGCTGGTTCTATATGAGACACATTTAACGTGTGTAACTCAGCTGGTTCTATATGAGACACATTTAACGTGTGTAACTCAGCTGGTTCTATATGAGACACATTTAACGTGTGTAACTCAGCTGGTTCTATATGAGACACATTTAACGTGTGTAACTCAGCTGGTTCTATATGAGACAAATTTAACGTGTGTAACTCAGCTGGTTCTATATGAGACACATTTAACGTGTGTAACTCAGCTGGTTCTATATGAGACACATTTAACGTGTGAAACTCAGCTGGTTCTATATGAGGCAAATTTAACGTGTGTAACTCAGCTGGTTCTATATGAGACACATTTAACGTGTGAAACTCAGCTGGTTCTATATGAGACACATTTAACGTGTGTAACTCAGCTGGTTCTATATGAGGCACATTTAACGTGTGAAACTCAGCTGGTTCTATATGAGGCAAATTTAACGTGTGAAACTCAGCTGGTTCTATATGAGACACATTTAACGTGTGTAACTCAGCTGGTTCTATATGAGACACATTTAACGTGTGTAACTCAGCTGGTTCTATATGAGGCAAATTTAACGTGTGTAACTCAGCTGGTTCTATATGAGCCAAATTTAACGTGTGTAACTCAGCTGGTTCTATATGAGGCAAATTTAACGTGTGTAACTCAGCTGGTTCTATATGAGACACATTTAACGTGTGTAACTCAGCTGGTTCTATATGAGGCAAATTTAACGTGTGTAACTCAGCTGGTTCTATATGAGGCAAATTTAACGTGTGTAACTCAGCTGGTTCTATATGAGGCAAATTTAACGTGTGTAACTCAGCTGGTTCTATATGAGTCACATTTATTTATTAACTTTTATTATCTAACGTAATATCCTAGCATTTAATCTGCTTGTAATTTGGATTTTCGCTGTCTAAGTTGTAGGTTAGTGGGAGGGCATGGGAGAGAAGTATTAGATAGAGGCAGGGGAGAGAAGTATCAGATTGTGTTTTTTAGTTCACCAAAAAGAGAAGGAATGAACAGATTAAAAGAAAAAGAAAATATTTCAGAGGAAAAAAGAGATCAAGAAATGTTTATCTTGAGGTTCGAAGAACTAGAGAGAGTTGAAAAAAATTTTCTTGGGTTAATTAAAATATTTTTAAATGACTAATTATTATTGATTCCTATTTATTAATGAGCTATATTTGTATTAATTTGTAAATTATTTTTGTAAATATGAATTTTGTTTTATGGCATTGGTGTGTTTAAAGGTGTAAATGTATTAAATATATTATTATCTATTAGTGTTTCAATACCCTTTTCACTATTTCTTTCTTTAATTTTGAGTCTAGAAACAATTTAACTTGATTTTCATATCATTCCTTTACATATTTTAGTCATTATATACAATTATAATTATACTAATATTGTTTATAGTTATTTCGATATGTAACCTCCGTTTAATGTGTCTGGTTAATGGCATTTCAGTCCACCCCTCCAATACTCTGAATTACTGCCCTTGTCTATTTTGGTATGAAATTATAAATACTCTCCTGACAGACTCCATTGGTTGCCATCCACTGTGGTCAATTGATTTTTGTTTTATTTCAGCCTGGGGATCTATTTAAATGTTCATGTTCAATGTTTATTTATGTTCAATGTTTATGTTCAATGTTTATGTTCAATGTTTATGTTCAATGTTTATGTTCGATGTTTATGTTCAATGTTTATGTTCAATGTTTATGTTCAATGTTTATGTTCAATGTTTATGTTCAATGTTTATGTTCAATGTTTATGTTCAATGTTTATGTTCAATGTTTATGTTCAATGTTTGTTTATGTTCAATGTTTGTTTATGTTCAATGTTTATGTTCAATGTTTATGTTCAATGTTTATGTTAATGGTTCAAGGTGCCGTTATTTCGGCCAGCCTGACGCTGATTGCAGTAAAACTAGCCAAAAAACATTTTCTTTTTAATAAGGAAAGCCACTTCAAAAATAATACTATATATTAGACCAATATTAATAAAATCAATATGTGTTGATATTTGCTCACTGTTAAATATAATCTGACGCAGAGAACCTTTGGAAGTGGGGCAAGCATGATCACACACACACACACACACAAACACTAAGCTACTCACTACCAGTGGGGCAAGCATGATCGCACACACACACACTAAGCTACTCACTACCAGTGGGGCAAGCATGATCGCACACACAAACACTAAGCTACTCACTACCAGTAGGGCAAGCATGATCGCACACACACACACTAAGCTACTCAACACTAGTGGGGCAAGCATGATCACTCACAAATTACACAACAACCAAGAAACATAGTTCAAAATATAGTTTATTTTATCATTGCCAAGTGAATTAGTTTCTATTACCCAACATTCACCAACATATTTAGAAATGTACATAAATGTTCAAAGTTTGTTTGTGAGATCATTTTTTTTCTCTTTGCGCTGTTTTGTTGTTTTTTAAATTCAGATCAAGAAAGTAAAAGACTGTAAATGTATTGCGTCTTGATAGTCAGCCATATTTAAAGGCTGTATCTCGATCTACATGTTGTAGCTGGATCTATGTAGTCTAGTCGGATCTACATGCTTTAACTGGATCTATGTTGTAGCCAGATCTACATGCTTTAACTGGATCTATATTGTAGCCAGATCTACATGCTGTAGCTGGATCTTTATAATGTTGCCGGGTCTACATGTGTAACTGGATCTATATACTCCATTTGGATCTACATGCTGTAACTGAATCTATATTCTGTATTCTGTATAGCCCGATCTACATGCTGTTGGTTGATTTCTATTTCCACGGCGTTTCCAGCCAGCCATTTGTATCTCCTGTGTTGCTACTACAGTAATCCCAGTATAGGACTATGGTAATGATAAAAGAAGGAGACAATGAAAACCGTCCCATATATGACCTATAAGATTAATATCTCATTCTTTATAAACTTAAACTTCTTTTTTTTACAACGGAGACACTAATACCATTATTTTCTGAATTGTTGGTCATGCAAGAGTAACTTCTCTGGCCTGAGGTTATTTATAGATTGGTCGGCATTTATTCTACATAAAAAGTCGTCAAAGTCATATCTTCCCTTGTAGTTCCCGAAGTCAGTACAGTGTATTCACTGTTTAGTCAGTACAGTGTATTCACTGTTTAGTCAGTACAGTGTATTCACTGTTTAGTCAGTACATTATATTCACTGTTTAGTCAGTACAGTATATTCACTGTTTAGTCAGTACAGTGTATTCACTGTTTAGTCAGTACAGTGTATTCACTGTTTAGTCAGTACAGTGTATTCACTGTTTAGTCAGTACAGTATATTCACTGTTTAGTCAGTACAGTATATTCACTGTTTAGTCAGTACAGTGTATTCACTGTTTAATCAGTACAGTGTATTCACTTTTTAGTCAGTACAGTGTATTCACTGTTTAGTCAGTACAGTATATTCACTGTTTAGTCAGTACAGTATATTCACTGTTTAGTCAGTACAGTGTATTCACTGTTTAATCAGTACAGTGTATTCACTTTTTAGTCAGTACAGTGTATTCACTGTTTAGTCAGTACAGTATATTCACTGTTTAGTCAGTACAGTATATTCACTATTTAGTCAGTACAGTATATTCACTGTTTAGTCAGTACAGTATATTCACAGTTTAGTCAGTACAGTATATTCACTGTTTAGTCAGTACAGTGTATTCACTGTTTAGTCAGTACAGTGTATTTACTGTTTAGTCAGTACAGTGTATTCACTGTTTAATCAGTACAGTATATAGGCTAAAGGTAAAACCAAAGATAAATTTGAAAACATTTGTTTATAATATAAAACACATGACGACAATACATAATAAAATGTATTACAACAATACATAATAAATGTATGACAACAATACATAATAAAATGTATGAAAACAACACATAATAAAATGTATGAAAACAAAACATAATAAAATGTATGAAAACAACACATAATAAAATGTATGAAAACAACACATAATAAAATGTATGAAAACAACACATAATAAAATGTATGAAAACAACACATAATAAAATGTATGAAAACAACACATAATAAAATGTATGACATTATGTCTAGGAAAGTATTACCCAGTGATTCTCAAATATTTTCAAATATCGGAACACTTCAACATTATTTGTCTCTAAACTATAGACTAGTACAGACTAGTACAGACTAGTACAGACTATTTTCCCCCACATAAAATCTCACTACAGTGTTTCTCAACGTGTGGGTCGTGAGGAAATTAAAATCCATTTATACAAACATAGACTCATTTATTCTTTTGTTCTAAATGTATTTTACTTTTTTTTTGCAGATCGCTAAGTGTAAATGTTTGAAAACCATTTCATTTATACATCAAAAGCAGGGCTGGGGAAAAACTCCATAATTTGAAGGGGAAATACATCTCTTAAGACAACCATTGTTCTATTTAAACGTTGTTCATTGTATTTTTCATTTTTGTCGTAGACGTATTGAATCAGTTTTATCGAACAATAGTTAACCATGGACACAGGCTGACCTACAGATTAAATATTATACAGATTGCGCAAGCCTCGTTTTAAAACAATGTTATCCTCGCCGCCAATAATGATATTTACTCTCACCAGTCCTTTTATTGAATAGAAATGTTTAATATAGATAAAAAGCTCCTAAAACTCATGAACTCCTTAATTTAATAATATATTCACTTTTTATGTTTATAAAGCAAATTAAAATCTTTTTTTACTCATAATTCACGTCTTGAAAAAATAACAACAAACAGGTGTAAATAGGTCTGTGAATTATATGAATGGAAAGCGTCATTGGAAACAAAAGCGAATAACAACAATGGCGCGAGAGTTTTTGACACAAAACCGAGGACTATTTACATAGTGATGCGCTATCTGTATATTATATAATCTGTGGTCGGACCTCGGTCCTTGGAGTCTCCTGGCTTAGATAAAAGCTTAAAGCCCATACAAAGATACTTATAAAACATATAAGGATTATAATTTCCAGTTCTGGGGCCCCCAAAAGTAAGGCCCCAGATGCTCGTCCTGTGGACCCAATCTTGTATCCGCCTCTGTCCATGGATCACATTTTTGGAATCACTAGTCTAACACCTGTTAATAAACAGTAATTTAACCCTCAAGCTGTAAGTAAATTTAATTTAATTTTTTTAAGGTTTGTATAATTTCACCGTGGTCACCGCCATGTTGGACATTGGAAAAATCAAAACAGAGGCTATGACCAATACCTGCAATATTTGACCAACGTCTTGAAACTGGATATCAACTCTGCAATATATGACCAACGTCTTGAAACTTGATATCAACTCTGCAATATATGACCAACGTCTTGAAACTTGATATCAACTCTGCAATATATGACCAACGTCTTGAAACTGGATATCAACTCTGCAATATATGACCAACGTCTTGAAACTGGATATCAACTCTGCAATATATGACCAACATCTTGAAACTGGATATTAACTCTGCAATATATGACCAACGTCTTGAAACTGGATATCAACTCTGCAATATATGACCAACGTCTTGAAACTGGATATTAACTCTGTAATATATGACCAACGTCTTGAAACTGGATATCAACTCTGCAATATATGACCAACGTCTTGAAACTGTATATCAACTCTGCAATATATGACCAACGTCTTGAAACTGGATATCAACTCTGTAATATATGACCAACGTCTTGAAACTGGATATCAACTCTGCAATATATGACCAACGTCTTGAAACTGGATATCAACTTGGTCATTTTCGCCGACACCAAGGCCAGAACTTTTTTAGAGAAAATGAGACGAGGACGAGAGAAACACACCAGGATATTTAACAGTACCTTAGTTGACCTCCCGTACTACAGGTAGGTTGGTCATTGTAAGGTAGTTGGTCATTGTACCTTAGTTGACCTCCCGTATTACAGGCAGGTTGGGCATAGACATTTAAGTTGACCTCGCTTACTACAGGTAGGTTGGTCATCGTACCTTAGTTGACCTCCCGTACTACAGGTAGGTTGGTCATTGTACCTTACTTGACCTCCCGTATTACAGGCAGGATGGTCATGGTACTTTAGTTGACTTCCCGTACTACAGGCAGGTTGGTCATTGTACCTTAGTTGAGTTCCCGTACTACAGGCAGGTTGGTCATTGTACCTTAGTTGACCTCCCGTACTACAGACAGGATGGTCATTGTACCTTAATTGACTTCCCGTACTACAGGCAGGTTGGTCATTGTACCTTAGTTGACCTCCCGTACTACAGGCAGGTTGGTTGGTCATTGTACCTTAATTGACTTCCCGTACTACAGGCAGGTTGGTCATTGTACCTTAGTTGACCTCCCGTACTACAGGTAGGTTGGTCATAGACATTTACGTTGACCTCCGTACTACAGGTAGGTTGGTCATAGACATTTAAGTTGACATCCGTACTACAGGTAGGTTGGTCATAGACATTTATGTTGACTTCGCTTACTACAGGTAGGTTGGTCATTGTACCTTAGTTGACCTCCCGTACTACAGGTAGGTTGGTCATTGTACAATAGTTGACCTCCGTACTACAGGTAGGTGGGTACCTAACGATTTAGATTACTACCGTCCCTTGAAAAATACTGTGTTTATTAAGATATGGGATAGTACAAAACAAAGTAGGTCTATTTGCTATCATGAACTAAGAGTTATCGGCATTGTTTCAAAGTAATGCACTATTCAGCGGTGCACTCAAGCTTCACCTATACCATTAGGCTGCGCTATGTTGACGGAGCTGGAAACCCGATTCTTGTTGTACATATATGGGATTATTTTTGGGTATATTAAGTTAGTGCTAAACACTGGGGTAAAAGCTGCATTGAGATTCTTAATTCATCTTTATACTTTGTCTAACTCTAATAATATTTCTAAATATATAAATTTGTATTGCTCAAAACATTCTACAGGTATAGTAGAATCCCTCTTAACGCTGTTTCGTTTAACGTTGTTTCGGTCTAACGCTCATTTATTTGAATTGTGGGCATCGTTAGGCTTAGCTTTCCCTTTTATCCAAAGCACTTTATCTGTGTTTCTTCTTTCCTACGGTATTACACGAACGTATTTTTATCGTTTCAAACAGTTGTTGACGTTTTTGTAAGTACTACATACATTTAATAATATAACGATTGATATAGTGATCAATATTATTATTTCTATTTTTATCATTAATGATAATAACACGAAAATAAAGCAACAAGAAAAAGCATTTCTTTAGAAACTAAAATCCAAGTGTGAGACGGGTGGCCGAGTGGTGTAGACACTCGACTATCTACCTGAGAGTCCTGGGTTCTATCCTCTGTGAGAACCATGGAAATTTTTCCAGGTGAAATGTGTTTCCAAGTCGTCCCACAAGTCCACCTAGCTTTAAATGGGTACCTGACTTAAGTTGGGGAAGTAAAGGCGGATGGTCGTTGTGCTAACCACACAATCTCTTCATATGGCCGAGGTTATAGAAGCATATTAATTCTACACTCCATCTGCCTCGATGGCCCGTCAGGGCTAAAGAGAACTTTACTTTTTTTTTTACTATAATCCAAGTGATTAGAAGATTAGAAACTGGTGAACGTCAATCTTATATTGGTGCTTCATTGAATTGGGCAACTTTAACAATAACGACATTTCTAAGAATAAAGAAAAAATACTGTCATCGATAACTGCAACTATAAACTCTGCAACTAGAATGACCCGTTCTAGAAATAATACAATAGAGGAATTGGACAGACCGACTTTCTATATGGGATTGACGACGAATTTGAACGCAATATGCCATTCAGCCAATCTATTATAATGTAGAAAGCAAGAAGAAATTTTAATTACATTCAGGTTGAGGCAAGTGACAGGAGTGAAACTTTCCTCTAACCCCATTGTTTACATGATGAGACAACCCCGTTTAATGCTGTTTTATATTACACTCTATTTGGATGGAACTATACACCGCGTTTAACGCTGTTTTATATTACACTCTATTTGGATGGAACTATACACCGCGTTTAACGCTGTTTTATACTACACTCTATTTGGATGGAACTATACACCGCGTTTAATGCTGTTTTATATTACACTCTATTTGGATGGAACTATACACCGCGTTTAACGCTGTTTTATATTACACTCTATTTGGATGGAACTATACACCGCGTTTAACGCTGTTTTATACTACACTCTATTTGGATGGAACTATACACCACGGGGTCTTACTCTATCTCTTTATATATATTTGTGTATTTACCGACAAATATGTTCTTTACACACCTATGTATTACGAGTGATCAATTTGATTCCGCATCTTCCATAGAACATCAATTCTCGATTACAATACTAGATTCCTATTTCTGGCGTCATAGTTTCTTTCATGTTTTATTATAACTTCTCCTTTACATAAATGACCAATGGTTTGTAACATTTTTTTTGGTTTAAATATTTAGGTATGAATTCATATATTGATACTAATAAAGAAAGAAAAACTCGTATGTTAAATTGACCACAGCAAATGCAATTAATTATAAATACAAAATTTAGACTTGAATGTAATTTGGAAAACCATAGCCTTCAGCGAGTAGATGATTTCATGGTCGAAACATTCTAAGATAGAATAAAATGCTTTGCATCACATACGCTTCATTTATGACAGAAACTATCATACGTTTCCGTAAGCAGATGTAATTACAGACACTTACACACAACACAAGATAATGCATACATTCACTCAACTATTGACATGTATACACGCACTGACACATTCATCTAATGACAAGATGTTAAAGGTAATTGTCACATACAAACTTCTATCTAAGGAAGACAAATACTCACTTGCATACAAGGGCGGATTTAGGTTTATCAGGGCCCCGTGGGCAGAAGAAAATGAAGGGGTCATTCGCGTATTAAGTATATCTATCAATCAACGTATATTTTAATATATGTATAATATATGGCCTTCAAACATAATAGAGCTATGAGTAACCATCACACAATTATCAAATCAGTCTACTAATATATTTTTTAAATTTGTTATTATTCAAGAAAACTGGCATATAACATTGTCAATAGCCACCTATTTACGTTTATTAGGGCTTCTGATGTACCTTGGGCAAGGACCCCCAAATATTTTTTCTGTGGACCTGAACTATACTTTGCCAAAAGTTCTCAAATATAATTTTTCCTAGGAGAACTAAATGTACCTTTACCTTGAGGCTCTGTGACGAGCTAAAGTAGATTTAGAGACAGGGACAATCCCCTTCGACCTTTTAACATAGTAGATATCTAAGAATTAGGATTAGTACGAATAATAGTGCCAAGGTGACAGACGACTTAGGGCAAGGTGGGGAAACAATAGAATAGTAGACAGCAAAGGTGTGAAGACTGGGAGGCGACGTCGGACAGTCTAGTAGGTTAACAATGACGACCAGGTGACGCTCCTAGAAAGATTAGATAGTGAAGAGACTGTGACGTACTTAGGGTAATTAGGGCACGGACGCTAGGGGTATAAATAGGGGCTGGATTCGGACATTAGATAGTTAGGAGAAGTTATGAGAGGAGTTAGGACAAGAGTTAGAGAAGAAAGATAGTTACGAGAGATCTAGTGACGAGAGTTTTAGGGACAGGAAGTTTAGTTAGTCAGAGTTGAGGCAGAGCAAATTACTGTGGATTTAAATGTGTATTCGTTTATGGGCTTGTTGTATTCTGATGTACCTTCATGTAAATAAATCGTTGTACTGATAACGCATCGAGTTTGGTTGGTTTTTGAGTTGTGACAAAGGAGTGAGCAAATAAGAGTGAAACAGACAGACATTAAGCTAAATTGACATCTCTACGTTTGAATTAAAACATACAACTCATAACATAACCAAAGAGCCCGTAACATGTATGAAGTATATAGAAAGGACCCGTAACAGGCTCCAAATGTCATTTTTCTTTATAACCAGAGTCATCCTCTACCAAAGTATAAAAAATATATGAAGAAACATTTAATAGTGTAAAAATTTAATAGATTAATTTAACTCGGGGATGCCGTATAAAATGGTTTATGTATAGAGTTGCATCAGTTTCCAAACTAATTATGCCTAATACGCGCCTTTCAAGTCCTTCACGTCTTTATCTTTCGCGATTTTCATTGAAATTAGGACAACCTAACCTATCCTTGGCCTAATATTGGATGATTATTGTGTTGCCAGTAATATAAACTTTTCTGCCTTGTGCAAAAAAAAAAAACCGACGGTAAAAGATGTACATTAGAATTTTTCTCCCTTTAGTTTGGAGATTAGCAAACTATTATGTTTGTAACGTATAGATTAATACAGTTGCATGTTTTCATTTATACATTTTTGACTAAATACTGTCACGACCCTTCCCGCTATAAAAAACTAGTTGCAAGTACCCGGCTTTGCCCGGGTTTAAAATAAGGTTTTCTGTTTACCTTTTGTTTTCTCCCTACCCCCCCTCTCTCTCTCCCTCCCTCCCTCCCCATCTCCCTATCCCTCCCTCCCGCCCTCTCTTTACCTCCCTCCCTCTCTTTATCTCTGCCTTTCGCTCTCTCTCCCTCCCTTTCTCTTTCCTCCCCTTTCTCTTTCCATCTCTCCCTCCCTATCCTTTCTCCCTCCCCCCTCTCTCCCTCCCCCTTTCTCTTTACCTCCCCCCTTTCTCTCTCCCTCCCTCTCTTTCTCTCTCCCATCCTCCCTCTCCCTCCCTCTTTCTCTCTCCCCATCTATCTCCCCTTCCTCCCTCCTTCCCTCTCTCTCTCCCTCCCTGACCCCTCTCTCTTTATCTCTCTTTCCCCCCTCCCTCTCTCTCTCTCTATGAACAATTAAACTTCAAATTATGCTTCTTAAATAAACAGAAAACCTTATTTTAAACCCGGGCAAAGCCAGGTACTTGCAGCATGAAAAAAAAATTACAACAAATCTTTATTTCTTTTTCCGTCCCTAACACTTTCTTCTTCGTCCGTTCAATGACTCATTCACTTGGTTCGCGAATACAGTATCAATGCCCTGTGCATGATACAATTTGAATACAATAACATTTGAAGCACCCGCGCGCAAGTTCATGTACAATCGGGAAATGACGTCACAGAGGATTTACCATACCGTGAATACTTTAGTATAGTAAAATAAGTAATTACAATTAAACTGCCCATTGAGATTGTATTAATAATGTTAATAATGTCACAGAAATATTTTAATTAACGTATTTCGGTTTATTAATGTGCACCTTTAATTTTAATCTTCTGAATACATAAACCGATAGGTAAATAGATATGCAATTTGCCATTCCCACTTTTAGAAACAAAAATGCAGTAAAATAATTTAGCCGAGAATTGTTTTTACCACTATTGATTTCAACCGACCATGTTTACAATTTGAGTTTCCGGAAGTTACACATCTTTTGCTTTAGAAACAAAAATGCAGTAAAATATTTCTGTCTCCCACCGATCTCTTATCATAATAATTAATTACAATTAAACTACCAAGCGAGATGAAACGAAACATGTCCTATAACCTTCCCCATGTCATTATGTGTACGTGTACCAAATTTCATGTTATTTGTTTTTCTGGATCCTGAGTTATCAAGGAACAGACAGACAGACAACAAATGCGTCTTATAAGTATAGAGATAAATAAATGGTCAAATATTTCCAGAACTAATGGTGTGCGTAATGTGTGTACCATTTGTTCAACTCATAGATTTCTAGACTCATTTTTTAGTATACAAAGTACCGGTCGTGTCAACTAAACACTTTTCATATCGTTTGTATTATTTTATTTTCTAGGTGAGGGTACATTTAAGGGTTTTATGAAAATGTGTTTTTAAAGGATTGAAGGCAAATGTACATTTTGGGGTCCCTTGCAATGGCACATTTGTGAGCCCCGAAGGCCTTGGTGAAAGGTACTTTTAGGGCTCGGAAAAAATGTACACATGAAATTATTGGGTAAAGGTATTTTCTCTAATCCAAGTGCTCTGGGCTTATCTACGATTGTGGGCACTTGGCCAAGGCATGATTGTGGGCACTGGGCCAAGCTATGATTGTAGGCACTGGACCAATCCATGATTGTGGGCACTGTGCCAAGCTATGATTGTGGGTACTGTGCCAAGCTATGATTGTGGGCACCGGGCCAAGCTATGATTTTGGGCACTGGGCCAAGCTATGATTGTGGGCACTGGGCCAAGCTATGATTGTGAGTACTGTTCCAAGCTATGATTGTGGGCACTGGGCCAAGCTATGATTGTGGGCACTGGCACTGTGCCAAGCTATGATTGTGGGTACTGGGCCAAATTACATTAGGTGGGTAGGGCCTTAGGGCCATAGGACGCCGTTACAAGAATACATTTAGTGGTCCATGACAAAGTTACATTTAGTGGTCCCTGACTAAAATACATTTAGTGGTCCCTGACAAAGTTACATTTTGGGATCCACGAAAAAAAAAAAGTTATTTCCTTAGGAAAGGTATATGGTAATTTTAGCCGACCCCCGTAAATTGGAAAAATGATAGTGCGGTTCTTTTGTTCTATGGAACTTTTCACCACGGGGGCTTTTATCCAAATACCTAACGAGCGCGTGGCATGAGAGATCATCTCATTTGAATTGAAAAAAATATTTTGGTTCTTTTTTCCTGACAGGATTTCAACCGGGAAGGGGGGGGGGGCTTTTGTCCCGGTGCCTCATTTAGCAAAAAATAAAGCAGTTGTTTAGTTTAAATTTTAAAAACATATTGGGGCCTTTGTATTATTCAATGGCATGCTGTGTGCGCATTGATGACATTTATTTCATAACATATATGTCAACTAGTTGCAAGTACCCGGCTTTGCCCGGGTTTAAAATAAGGTTTTCTGTTTACCTTTTGTTTTCTCCCTCCCCCACTCTCCCTCCCTCCCCCTCTCTCCCTCCCTCCCCCTCTCTCCCTCCCTCCCCCTCTCTCCCTCCCTCCTCCTCTCTCTCTCCCTTTCCCTCCCTCCCTCTCCCTCCCTCTCTCTCCCATCTCTCTCCCTCCCTCCCTCTCTCCCCCTCCTTCTCTCCCCCTGTACATCCCCCTCCCTCCCTCTCTCCCCCTTCCTCCTTCCCTCTCTCTCCCTCCCTGCCCCCTCTCTTTCTTTATCTCTTCCTCACATTTCATTTCTCCCATCCTCTCTCTCCCTCTCTCCTTCCCTTCCTCTCTCTCCCTCCCTAACCCCTCTCTCCCTCCCTCCTTTCCCCCTCCCTCCCCTCTCACCTCTCTCTCCCCCTTCCTCCCTCCCTCTCTCTCTCCCTGCCCCCTCACTCTTTATCTCTCCCTCCCTCTCTCCCACCCTCTCTCCCCTCTATCTCCCTCCCTACCCCCTCTCTCCCTCCGTTCCTTTCTCTTTCCTTCCCTCCCTTTCTCTCTCCCTCCCTCTCCCCCCTGTCCATCCCCCTCCCTCCCTCCTACCCTCCTTTCCTCTCTGTCCCCACCTGCCCCCCCTCTGTCTCTTTATCTCTCTCTCCCTCCCTCTCTCTGTCTGGGAACTGACAGACAACAAATGCGTCTTATAAGTATAGAGGTTATTCTGAAAAAAAAAAAAATTTCACTGTTGGGATTTGAACCCACACATAGTCGGCCAAATTTGAGTCTCGGCCATGCGAGTAAGCGATTTTGCTAGCGGGCCACACAAACATACTCTAAATTTTTAATAGGTTATGCGCGCATCGGGAAATGACGTCACAGAGGAATTTTATTTATGTCGCCGTCGAGATTACTTTAATATAATAAAATACTAAAATAAAAAAAAATTAATTACAATTAAACTACCCATCGAGATGAAACGAAACCATTCTTGTTTCTTGCAGTAAAATAATTTAGCCGAGAATTGTTTTTACCACTATTGATTTCACCAGACCATGTTTACAATTTGAGTTTCCGGAAGTTACACATCTTTTGCTTTAGAAACAAAAATGCAGTAAAATATTTCTGTCTCCCACCGATCTCTTATCATAATAATTAATTACAATTAAACTACCCATCGAGATGAAACGAAACATGTCATATAACCTTCCCCATGTCATTATGTGTACGTGTACCAAATTTCATGTTATTTGTTTTTCTGGATCTTGAGTTATAAGGGAACAGACAGACAGACAACAAATGCGTCTTATAAGTATAGAGAAGATACATTCATTGATGTCTAAGTAATCTAGATAAAGTAATGATATTAGTTCACCACAATGTGCCAAGTGACATTACACACTTCACCAATATGTTAAGGCCAATGTCTGATAGCCGGCCATACGGGCACCTCTATGTATATGTTACGGTTAATGTTTGATAGCCGGTCATACGGGCACCTCTATGTATATGTTACGGTTAATGTTTGATAGCTTGTCATACGGGCACCTCTATGTATATGTTACGGTTAATGTTTGATAGCCGGTCATACGGGCACCTCTATGTATATGTTACGGTTAATGTTTGATAGCCGGTCATACGGGCACCTCTATGTATATGTTACGGTTAATGTTTGATAGCCGGTCATACGGGCACCTCTATGTATATGTTACGGTTAATGTTTACTTACTCACCAATGTGAGACATTGACTAGCAATCAGCCTAATGTCGAATGGACGATGTATCACGTGAAAGAGATAATATCAATTACTAACATTTTGAGTGTGGGAAAACAAAAATGTGCTAGAAGTTTACTATAAACAAACTGACAATAGGACGGGTACGACTAATCTTGTCTAATGTGAACAGATTTAGTTGAGATCTAAAGTTATTTGATAAATATTAATATAGTTAAGACTATAAATTATTTTTCTCTGTCATCCATTATTAAAATAAAAATGATCATTTTAAAATTTATACGGAGCTTTTTAGTGTGGGCTAGCGAGTTAAAATATTTTAAATGTTAAGTCATCTTTCTCTGTCATCATTTGTGGCAACAAGATAAACTTTTTTAGATTCGCATAACACCACAGGAGAGAAGAAACACAGATAAACTGTTTTGGATAAAGGGAAGCCTAACGATGCCTACAATTCAAATAAAAGAGCGTTCAACCATAACAGCTCTAAACTTCTGTTTTATTTTTTTACTTCAAGGACTTCACATTGTTCATTTATCAAACCATTCACTAACAAAACTTAGTGTCACTTAATAAAACATTCACTTACACACATCGTGACACGTGTAACAATTAAATACTTATTGACTAAAACAGCATCGTATCACTTACACCTAACAAACCACAACAATAGCAATACATTGTATCACTTATAACTAACAAACCATCAATAACAATAAATTGTGTTACTAAATGAAAAATTCACTTACATAACATTCTATCACCTAACAGAAAAAGTTAGTTACACATAATTCTGTCACTTAACAATTAATTTGAATTCAATGAGACTATGCACATTGACTCTCTAGGTACAGAGACAGAATGGCCGAGATAATGAACAGTTCAGAATACAAGAAAGACAATCAACTGGTGGAACAGAAACTATGCGAGTCATACATTCCTGAATATGACATTCTTCAGTTGTCCAAATTGTACTTCATCAACAGGTCAGTCTCTGGTTCAGCTGTATATAATTAAACAAATAGGCCTATATTTCTTTTATCTAATTAATACACGACTTCACTTGATTGTACGTAATAAAACCATTACAATGTAATAATACTGTTTACATGACTTTACTTGATCTAAATAATACAGACTTTACTTGATCTAATTAATACAAGACTTTACTTGATCTAATTAATACAAAACTTTATTTGATTATTTGTTTTGTATCCAGACACCAATTGAGAAACTCATTGCTAAAAAAAAAGTTGTTTCGTTTTTTTTAATGGAAACCATTTAGTTATAGGAGATAAATAAATGTATGTTTTTGTATGATCCTAATAGCCTTGGTTTTGTCATGCACATTAGTTCACTTCTACTATCTAGTAAATGTTTATTTATTACGTTAACAAATGTCGGCATATTTTATCGTCCTTTCCTCACTTGTCAATAAAAGTCGGCATATTTTATCGTCCTTTTCTCCCTTGTCAACAAGTTCAAGCTTGCAGAGATACCACTTTCTCTGGTAAAATTACGACTAAATGTATACAATAAAATAGATATAAAAATTAATGTTCCACTTTCTCCAGTGTAACGAATTTCAGGACCCCACCACCGAAATATTTGGCAGACAAAAACTTCTCATATTTATGACAAAAAATTATTTCGTTGAAAATAATATGCTCTTAGAAACAAAAAAAAGAATATATTGCCAAAGCATATTAATTAGTGTATATTGTAATTATGCTTAGATACAGTGACGTCAGCATTACAGGCCCCAAATATTGGAAATTTTTGTTTTCATTGTTTATTTTTATAAAACTGCGCTGTTTGTATTGAATTGTAAACTAAGTAGCTCATTTTATTTTATGTTTTTTAATTTCTAAAAAATGAAATATTATCCCAATAATGTAATCAATTCAACGATCATTTTTTTACAACATAACGGGTTAAACAAAATACTGGAACCCATCTTCCAACCTCAAATATTTTTTATAAACAATTTTGTATTTCCCACCAATTGATTAGGTACAGCTATTGAAGTATTTATGACCAAATCAAAGAAAGGAAATATCTCATTGACTTTAAGTATGTTGAATACTGCTGGTTGTAATGTAAATAACAACAAACAAAGGAGAATTATTTCTTTGTCCAAGATTAAACATAATATTGTCCAGTACAGGTTAAGTTATAATGTTACAAGGTTTACCAATCTAACTTCTCAAAATTTTGTGACCCACTAAATCACTTTTTCAGTTTTAGCGACTCACATGATAAGTAAGACAAACGGATAAAGGGAAGTAAATCCTTTTAGAAATTCTCGATTAAGTAATTATAGAAACTGTTTGGTGACCCGCATCAATTGAGCTTGTGACTCGACACTTTGACAACCACTGTACCATCACATTTAAACCTTTTAATTTGTGTTCACAAACAAATTAAGACATTTTCTAAAATGAAGGTCATTTCGATATCGAAAAAAAAACTTTAAATCCTCCTACCCCCACGTCTACAATGGTAAAATAAAATTCAAATCCCCTTCCATATAAATTGTTAACACCCCCTACCATTGCTACCCTGTCTTTGATTTGTACGCAATAAAACGATTATAATGTAATATTACTTATCACTTGCCATGTCATTTGATTTGTACGCAATAAAACGATTATAATGTAGTATTACTTATCACTTGCCATGTCATTTGGCAAATTTTCGTTAGAATATTAATCTTTTGTTTCTTCCCTAAAGAACTGTTTGGGAAAATCCGTTCTCCACTTCCTACTTTATGTGGATGGACGGTGGATACGCCCACGGACATGACGTCTTCCCGAAAAACTTTCTTTGGTTTCTACAAAATTTATTCGAATTCTCTGATAAAGTGACGTTCATGGAAAGACCTCCAGGAGTGAAAGCATTTGAGGACAAAATAGATAAATTTCACAAACTTAGTATCAACATTCTGGCGGGAAACTTCTTCGCAGGTGGAGCCGGGCTTCTGAAAGAACTCTGTGAGATGCAGCGACATCTAGTGGATGAGTGGGTGAAGAAGGGTGTAGTAGACGACGACCAGACTATGTACATGTTGATGTATTATAAGAAGCCATCTTTGTTTCGTCTTGCTTGTATCTGCGGACTGGTATGACGTTTTCAAGAAATTTAACGTCCAAGAAAATAAATCATGATTTCGGTACATAATAAAGTCAATATGAGGCACTCTATTGCTGGTATAGTAGAAAGTTTGATGGTCAGAACACAGCGATTTGTTACACTCTTCTACTATAATTTTGCAGAAGGAAAATGATAATTCTTGTATTTTTTAGAGCATTTTCGAAAAAAAAATGCTCTATCGTCCCCGTTTTGTCTGTCTGTGTGTCTGTCTGTCCGTCATCACCCTAGATCTCAACAACCATAAGTCCTAGACCCATGATGCATATATCATTTTGTAGGTCTTGGCCTGCCATGTGTGTAGCAAAAGTCCATTTCGCTATCTGACCTCTGAGGGCCGAAAAGGGGGGCGTATTAAGTACCGTTTTTTTTTACTATATAAGCTGTATTAACAAAGGAGCGCCCTATATCTCAGCAACCATAAGTCCTAGACCCATGATGTATATCAAAACCCATACGTAGCCACTGCGTACAAGAAAATGCTCTAAAATGTCCTTTGTCCGAAACGGAAAAGACTTGAATTGCTTTTTTTTTTTGAAGGCATTGGTAGTTTTTTATTTATTAATTTTTTTTTATTAAATCCTAAATTAGGTTGAATACTTCAATAGAACACTTTGCAGTGTAATGTAAAACATTGGTTTATGGTTTCACACTCACCAAAAGTTAAGACTGAAGGTCATATCTGTAGGTCATTAGATACATAATACCACCAGGTCATATGTATTTGTCAATAGTTAAATTCTTGTAACAGACCTATGCCTCTAATATTAATTTACATAGAACTAACCTCATCGTATTTGATAACAATAACGTAAATATCAAAGTGTATATAAAATATTCTTAATATAGTTTAATTTATCATTATTGTTTCTCAGATTGTGTGTCTCTCATGTTATTTCAAATACTACATGTTTAGATCATAAAAGAAGATTATATTTTTATCGTTATCTTTGTTGAAAAATGTTTAAGGTAGAATCTCACTCTCTATTTACTGTCTGAATATTATAAAAAAATATGAGCAGACAGACATTTAGAAAGATAGATATATAGATAGATATAAATGTTTGTAGAAAGGCCAATTTCTTCAACACGCCAATATAATATATGTTTGTAGAAAGGCCAATTTCTTCAACACGCCAATATAATATATAAATGTTTGTAGAAAGGCCAATTTCTTCAACAAGCCAATATAATATATAAATGTTTGTAGAAAGGCCAATTTCTTCAACACGCCAATATAATATATAAATGTTTGTAGAAAGGCCAATTTCTTCAACACGCCAATATAATATATAAATGTTTGTAGAAAGACCAATTTCTTTAACACGCCAATATAATATATAAATGTTTGTAGAAAGACCAATTTCTTCAACACGCCAATATAATATATAATTTTTTGTAGAAAGACCAATTTCTTCAACACGCCAATAAATAAATAAAGTTCCCAGATGCCCCAAAGTGGTAGTTGGGTCAGATCAAGTGTAGAATTCATCATTTTCATGAGTCAGGGCAATTAAAGTGACCGTGTAGCTAGCACAATGCCCAGCCACCTTTACTATCCCCAACTTAAAGCAATGTGCCCATTCAATGCAGGGTGGACTTTATGATAGATATGACACTCATGCTAAATAAGACAGAAGGCTGGCGCACATGTTCCTTTTTTCTTAGGACTACAATTGTTCTTACAACAAAAAGGTTTGATGTCTCCTTTATTTTGAGACAGCTTAGTATGACTATAATATTTCTTTAGTTTAGCTTTAGCACATGTATGGAACTATGTGGTTAGGATTAGCCAGGTAATGTAAAAACAGAGATCAGTCAAAATAGATTACTGCAGTATGATTTACTAATTCTACTGACAGATAATAATAACAGTTATGTGATATTTATGTCTATTAAATGCAGACTGTTTATCACATTTCATAAAACATAAACATATATCTCACAGGACGTAAACTTATATCTCACAGGACGTAAACTTATATCTCACAGGACGTAAACTTATATCTCACAGGACGTAAACTTATATCTCACAGGACGTAAACTTATATCTCACAGGACGTAAACTTATATCTCACAGGACGTAAACTTACATTTCAGTATCATGTCACTTTGCTAAAAAAAATGCTTAGGGCTATTGCAAGAGAATTCCAAAAATGTTCTATTGTTCTTGGTGGAAGTGTAGAGATGGGGTGGGGGCGGTGACACCCTGAATTTTCCGCACCTGGGGGATAACAGCCATATTGACTCCACTCAAACATTCTATTTAAAATACTTTAATTAGCCGCTCCAAATAAAACATTATATTTAAAACGCTGTAAATAAAACACTCCATTTAAGACATTCATATTCCCGATTCATTTTAGTCGTACTATTACAAATAATTATTTATAAAAATCCACCTTTAATTTTCTACTTTTTTAAAAAAAACATCTCACACCTGCCAACAGCGGCATGCGGGTCAAACGATCGCCACACTCAATACAGACAGTTTAATCTTCAAAAAATCCCCCAAATTCAACGTAGTGTGTTACAGTTTTCAATTCCCACACGATATGTTTTGTCCATTAATTCAACGTAGTGTGTCACAGTTTTCAATTCCCACACGATATGTTTTGTCCATTAATTCAACGTAGTGTGTCACAGTTTTCAATTCCCACACGATATGTTTTGTCAATTAATTCAACGTAGTGTGTCACAGTTTTCAATTCCCACACGATATGTTTTGTCCATTATTTCAACTTAGTGTGTCACAGTTTTCAATTCCCACACGATATGTTTTGTCCGTTACTTCAACGTAGTGTGTCACAGTTTTCAATTCCTACACGATATGTTTTGTCCGTTAATTCAACGTAGTGTGTCACAGTTTTCAATTCCAACACGATATGTTTTGTCCATTAATTCAACGTAGTGTGTCACAGTTTTCAATTCCCACACGATATGTTTTGTCCGTTACTTCAACATAGTGTGTCACAGTTTTCAATTCCCACACGATATGTTTTGTACATTAATTCAACGTAGTGTGTCACAGTTTTCAATTCCCACACGATATGTTTTGTCAATTAATTCAACGTAGTGTGTCACAGTTTTCAATTCCCACACGATATGTTTTGTCCATTATTTCAACGTAGTGTGTCACAGTTTTCAATTCCCACACGATATGTTTTGTCCATTATTTCAACGTAGTGTGTCACAGTTTTCAATTCCCACACGATATGCTTTGTCCGTTACTTCAACGTAGTGTGTCACAGTTTTCAATTCCTACACGATATGTTTTGTCCATTAATTCAACGTAGTGTGTCACAGTTTTCAATTCCTACACGATATGTTTTGTCAATTAATTCAACGTAGTGTGTCACAGTTGTCAATTCCCACACGATATGTTTTGTACATTAATTCAGCGTAGTGAGTCACAGTTTTCCATCCCTACACGATATGTTTTGTACATTAATTCAGCGTAGTGAGTCACAGTTTTCAATTCATACACGATATGTTTTGTCCATTAACTCAACGATTCTCAACCTTTTTCGTGACTGTAACTCAAAGGATGGAAAATATATCCTCTGGTAGCCTACCTCTCACGCTTAAATACACAAATTAGTGTATTTTTTTTTTATAGTGGAATGTGCGTACCTTTATTACGCAATACTTTGGCACGTCACGTGGTTTATTGATGGGTCACGTGGTTTATCGATGGGTCACGTAATTTATCGATGGGTCACGTAGTTTGTCGATGGGACATGTGGTTTGTCGATGGGACACGTGGTTTGTCGATGGGACATGTGGTTTGTCGATGGGTCACGTGGTTTATCGATGGGTCACGTGGTTCTCGATGGGTCACGTGTTTTGTCGATGGGTCTTTCAGTAAACTGGCGATCCAATTGTGGACTGTAGATTAACCGAATTCGGTCTTGAGGTTTGAAAATTGTTTTGAAGATTCCACACTGAATTTGTATCAATGGTCTAAAGACGGCTTGATTGTAAAGAAAAATTACTAAAACAAAGGAAGAATATACCGGACAAAGTTCAAAGTTCAAATCATGTTCGTATTTTATAAGACATTTTCAAAATATATATTTAGTTTGTTTCTATATTGTTCATTTTTTAAGGCGTTTTTGGGTTTCGAAAAGGAGGTGGGGGTCATTTTTAGACTTCTCCCCGGGCGCTTTTTATGCAACTAAAAGCGAGGGCATCATAGAGTGAGTACTAAAAAATTAGGTCAAAATAAATTTTTAAGATTAATATATTCTGAACTAGGTATGTATGACGGTTAGGGTCCAGCTCCACATATTCTGTAGTAGGTATGTATGGCGGTTAGGGTCCAGCTCCACATATTCTGTAGTAGGTATGTATGACGGTTAGGGTCCAGTTCCACATATTCTGTAGTAGGTATGTATGACGGTTAGGGTCCGGCTTCATGGATGTTGGAATCCTGGAACCCGAGATGCGGGTTAAATTTTAATTCAATAAAATACTTCCTGATCAATTGTCTCACCCTAGAGTTTATAAATTCTCTACATTCTACATAAGTACTCAGATATTTGTTGTTGACCATGAAATGACATTTATTGGAATAATGTTAAATACATTCATAAATGAGTTTGCTGAAACAACAGACTTAAATAATACATTTTTCATATATAGTTCAACTACATCCCAAACGTAATTGTTAATAAATACTAGTTCCTATAAACCAAGCAATAATGAAAGAATAATTGATATATTGCTGATCGAATCCCATAAATGAATTAAATCAATCAACCAATCAATCAACCAATCAATCGGTATTTTTTTATTTGTCTTTGGGGAAGAGTGGTGGGGTAGTAGTAGAGAAACGAAGAAATAAATTAGATGGACCTACTGTTACAGTTATAATACATACTATGCATCAACTTTTACAGTTATAATACATACTATGCACCAACTGTTACAGTTATAATACATACTATGCACCAACTGTTACAGTTATAATACATACTATGCACCAACAGTTACAGTTATAACAAAAGAGCTTTGCTGTGCGATCCAAACATGTGAATGCATAACTGCTAGTCAATTATGACCAAATAATCCAATAAATCTAATAAACCATATTGGCGTTATCTTTGAACACAGGTTTAAGCCCTAAACCCTACTAAATATCACCATAAAGATTATACAGTGTGTTGACTGTTTGTTGAGCTGACATGCTGAGATAAAATTCTACAGTTTGGCCCACCGTATCATTACCGGTAACAAAAATGTACAACTTGTAAGATCAAACGATCCCATAAACCCAAAGAAAGAAAAACAAATTTAAAGCTTGTACAAAACGGAAGGTAATCTTGAATGTTTAATGTAAGCGATCCACTGCAATTCTTCGTATTATTTTAATCCCAGCTGCTATAAAATATTTTTTGTTGAAGGATGAGAGACTTGAGGTAGGTGTACTTAATTTTCGTTGTTAAGGCTATTGTAGTTTAGTCATCATGGAAGAATAATCATTTAAAATACAACTTATTTGTAAGAAAACTTTCTTTTGCAAGTGAATAAGAAGGTTAAATTTGTCACCATTTGAACTAATCAGGAGCCAATTTTATTTTTTATTTTTTTATTACATTACCCATCTGAATAATATTAACAAAGAATTTATAAAAGTCATGTGTTTTAGCTGACTTTAAAAGGAAAGTAATTATTTTCTCACATATAAAGCAGCTATCTTTTCGCCCGTCTTGTATGGGAAAGCCGTCGTCGCTATAAATAATCTATGACGTCCTGAAGGTACAATCTTTTTTGGCAGAATGGGAGCGCCGTCGCTATAAATAAAAAAAAAATCCTCGAAGACGTCATCTCCCGATGGGTGCTGTATCGTGCCTTCGTGCTGCAAAATGGCATAATAAAGTAGTTATTTTTTACTTTTCATTGCATTTTTATAAAAACTTTTTAATGCATTGTTTTGATTTTAACATTGATATAATTAAAGGCAAAACGTAACGGATGAGATAAATTAGCACCCATATCTTTACCTAATGGTGTTTAGTTTGGTTTGGTTTGGTTAGTTGGTTTGCTTTGGTTGGTTTGGTTTGGTTGGTTGGTTGGTTTGTTTGTTTGGGTTAGTTGGTTATTTGGTTTGGTTTGGTTCGCGTAAACCGGTATAACGTAATTTGTGACGTATAAAATGTAGGAAGGTGGCATACATCAGCACCTAATTAACCTAATCAATCGTAGTTAAAAATACAGTAGTTAAATTGATTTACAGATAGTACAATGTATCTATAAATAAAACAAGCAATTAAGCCTGTTCCATTCTGGACACAGGACGTGTTAGCGCATTTTCATGTTATGTATCAGTACGTATGCTATCTTTCAGTAAATATTTGTAAATTTTGGAAATGTTTATAAATTCAATTGTGTAATGCATATATCTGTAAAAAATTAATTATAAAGACGTTTCTTTATATTTGAAAAAAAATTATTTTCTCTTAAATCTAACTACAAGTGGTTTGTGGTTACTGAAATAGGACTCATAATTGAAAACATTCGAAATTATAGTCATTTAATCGTCCGAAAACTCCGTCAATTGTTGCATAGCTCTGATACTTTCAATTAAACTCAGAACACAAGCTTACTATTTCATTTGATGAGTTTCTTAATAAATCTTGGTGAAACTACGTGCTGCAGTATTTCGCACCAAATGAACGGGTTATTGAACGTATAAGGTGTATATATAATATATAAGCCCATTAGGAGCCCTGAAGCCCGGCCCTCAGGGGTCCTATCGAGAAATGAACTTTTGCTGCACACATGGCAGGCCAAGACCTACAAAATGATATATACATCATGGGTCTAGGACTTATAGGTGCTGAGAAATAGGGCGCTCTTTTATTAATATAGCTTATATTGTAAAAAACGGTACTTTATAAGGCCTCTTTTACGGCCCTCAGAGGTCAGATCGCGAAATGAACTTTTGCTGCACACATGGCAGGCCAAGACCTACAAAATGATATATACATCATGGGTCTAGGACTTATAGGTGCTGAGAAATAGGGCGCTCTTTTATTAATATAGCTTATATTGTAAAAAACGGTACTTTATAAGGCCTCTTTTACGGCCCTCAGAGGTCAGATCGCGAAATGAACTTTTGCTGCACACATGGCAGGCCAAGACCTACAAAATGATATATACATCATGGGTCTAGGACTTATGGTTGTTGAGATCTAGGGTGATGACAGACAGACAGACAGACAGACAGACAAAACGGGGACAATAGAGCATTTTTTGTTCGAAAATGCTCTAAAAATGATTGGTTACATTTTTTGTGTGCTCCTTATATACAGGTGATCCACATCTTTAAATATGAAAATAATTTTTATAACTTTTTTAATTGTCGATATTAAATTTATATAAGTAGTGTCATTGAAAAGCTTTTAGCAGCAAGTCTGTTTTATAAATTTATATCGAACAGCCTACGTTATGGTAAATTAACAGATAAATAATTGAAAACACATTATCACCAAACCAATAACTATAACACATGGATGAATTCTACACTTCATCTATCCCGATGACCCTTTAAAGCCAGTGAAACTTTTTTCTTTTCTTTCAATACGTCTTGACGATTTAAAAATAAACAACAAATTACTAAAGTGTACTTCTTTAAGTCAAACCTAGTCATTATGGTAGGTTTCGGTGATTGTGATTTAAAGATGTGGGAGACGAATAGCCTAACACACAATCATTTTTAAATAGTTGTTTGGTTTGTTTGAATAGAGTTACTGGTAGGGTGTTACATCAACAGTCTAGCTGGATGTAGTGAAAATTACCCATGATAATACCAACAACCGATAAGCCAGAGTGGTTTATAGAATTACATCCCGCTACTATTGTTACAGCTTTTACTGTTTTTTTCTCCGTATTAAAAAAGTTATTGTTTACTAAACTATATAATCAGTGTTTACTAAACTATTTAATCAGTGTTTACTAAACTATATAATCAGTGTTTACTAAACTATATAATCAGTGTTTACTAAACTATATAATCAGTGTTTACTAAACTATATAATCAGTGTTTACTAAACTATATAATCAGTGTTTACTAAACTTTTTAATCAGTGTTTACTAAACTATATAATCAGTGTTTACTAAACTATTTAATCAGTGTTTACTAAACTATATAATCAGTGTTTACTAAACGATATAATCAGTGTTTACTAAACTATATAATCAGTGTTTACTAAACTATATAATCAGTGTTTACTAAACTTTTTAATCAGTGTTTACTAAACTATATAATCAGTGTTTACTAAACTATTTAATCAGTGTTTACTAAACTATATTATCAGAGTTTACTAAACTATATAATCAGTGTTACTTCTTTATTACACTGACTTACTTGACTTAGTCCTCTGACTCCACTTGGGAGCATAGGGCCTCGACAACGTTCTTCCAGCGGACTCGATTCTGGGCGTCTCTCTTCAGCTGAGCCCACGTCCATCCAGCTGCCTTCATCTCTCGCTCAGTGCAGCGTCTCCATGTCTCCTTTGGCCTGCCTGCTCTTCTCTTTCCCTGCGGGTTCCACTCTAGCGCCTGTCTTGTGACATTGTCTGGGCTCTTGCACAGAGTGTGGTCTCTCTCTCTCTCTTTGAACTCTCTCTGTAATCTGCGGGCTGAGACTTAGTCTCTTAGAGCCCGTGTAATCAGACTTGCTGTGTCTCTCAACCTCTGGAGACTGCTATAGAGCCTGATGGCCAGCAAGCTTCCGGACTGGTCCACCCTGTGGTCCGCCAGTCCGGGGCACTCGAAAAGCTAATAATCTACGGTTTCCTCCACCTCCCTGCAGTGTCTGCAAAGGATGTCAACATTGGGCCTCAACCTCCCAATGTACGCGCCAATAGGACAGTGCCCAGTACGGAACTGGGCAATTAGCGCCTGCTCGACTTTCCTAAGCTTCCACCACGGGTCAGTTTTGGACAGCCGCTCCAGAAACTTTCGGACATTCCTTCCGTTCACCCCATTGTCCCAGCTCTAGCACCACTTCGATTGTCCAAAGAGACAGATCTTGGCACGCACTGCCTCGAATGAGCTATTTCTTCCACTCACGGGCTGCACTTTGGGATCTGTCGACTGTTGGATTGCATTGGCAATGCAGTCTGCCCGTTCATTTCCAGGCACGTCCACATGCCCGGGAACCCATTGAAGGGTCACATGCACATGATGTTGGGACGCACGACTCTGTATTGCCATCAGCATGGCTTCCAGCCGAAGCGGACATTCTCCCGTCCCGTGTGGGCTATCCAGCCCCATTTTCTCTTTCGGATCTCTTGGTCAATGGGGGTCTGCTTTGTTCTTTCCCACAGGGTGGCATTGGAGAATTGTTCTGGCCATATGATGCGTAAAATATTGCGAAGGCATCAGTTGATGAACACATTGCAGTTTGGTGGTTGTTGTCGTGATCAGTCTCCATGCTTCTGAACCATATAGTAGGACTGCTTTCACGTTGGTATTGAAGATGCGGACGTTTGTCCGCCCGGAAAGTGAGGTAGACTTCCAGATGGGACGCAGGGTATTGAAGATGTGCCTGGCTTTGTTGATGCGGCTTCTGATGTCTTCGTCTGCTCTTCCATCCTTGCTCACCACACTGCCCAGGTAGACACACGTATCCACATCACCGATGTTGGATCCTTGTAGTTGGATTGGATCTTGTTGCTTGTTGTTTATCCGTATGGTTTTTGTCTTTTTTGGTGTTGATGTTGAGCCCAACTTTGCCTGCTTCATCTGCGAGTCTAATCAGTTTATGTTGTACATCTTGTTGCCGGTGCGACAGTAGGCTGACGTCATCCGCAAAGTCAAGGTCTTCAAGCTGCTTGGTGAAGGTCCATCGAATTCCTGTGTTTGCATTCTCGGTGGACTTCTTCATGATCCAGTCCACTACCAGAAGGAAGATGGTCGGCAACAACAAGCTGCCCTGCCTCACTCCGGTCCTGACCTCAAAAAGCTCCGTCAGCTTACCTTTGTTAATAACCTGGCATTGGAAATGGCGTATATTTGTTGGATGATGGCGATGAACTTGGGTGGGATTTCGTAGTGTGCCTTGAGGTTCCAGACAACCTCCCGGTCCACGCTGTCGAAGGCCTTCTCGAAGTCCACGAATATTGAGTAGAGTGAAGACTGCCATTCCAGGGACTGCTCTATAATGATGCGCAGGGTGGCGATGTGGTCGGTGCACGACTTGTCCTGTCGAAAGCCTGCCTGTTCGTTTCTTAGTCTCTTTATTACACGATGGACCTTAAAAGGCGGTCCGGTACCTTTCTTTTTAGAAAAAGTAAACTGTAGCTTTTAGAAGCAACAATATTTTTGCTTAGAAAATCATCATTTTAAAAACAATAGTCTGATATAAATAATTCACATATTCATTTTCCGCCAAATTCTAAGTTGAACTGATAATCTTTTGAAATAGACATACACGTTGGTACTTTCATCTGTTAACTGGTACACACATATACACTAAGGTGTATGCTTGTGTGTGCAAGGGTGCTTAAATTCCAATGTACCATATATTTTTTAAACAAGAAAATGAATTTTTAACAATTATCGTTGCAGCATACCCTGATAGTTTTGATCTTCCACTTCCCACCGCATTGTTCTAAAACTAGACAATAAAGAAACCAATTACATATGTCTTCATGGCCTCTTGCGTTTGTTTCTGAAACCTTCAATCAATAGCCGTGATATTTAAAAATAAAATTAGTTTAAGATTATTTCTGTAAATCGTTCGAATATAACCTGTTTTTTATAACATTGCTTCCAAATGTATACGTAATGTTTTTTTTTACTTATATTTATGGCTTAATTTCTACTAGTCATCCTGCGGCGTAAAATACGCCACCTTATCAATCAATATAATTACTATAATTTTATTTTTTAATAAGCAATCAAACAAAATAACAGGCTGACATCTTCGGAGAAAATACATGGAATGCAAAGTTGAACTTTGACCTAACCCGAGCAAAACAACGCGAGGTTTCGTCTGTGATCGGGAATTCTACAATCTATAAATAGTCCTGCGTCTTCTCGAAGTTGTGTTTTATATATATAGATCTTTATTCTCTTTTTGGGTTTTCTAAAATCTTTTTGTAGTTCACTTCATGTATGGAAACAGATTCTTTTGTCGCTTGAATATGTTCGGTGGAAAAAACTAACCCAAAAAAATGATTCACATCGCCAGTAGACGGTCGAAACTTATCTTCCTGGCACCTGTCACACTTATTTTGATCGTATCAGTCGTTTTTTTATATCGAACTAAAGATCACCAAAACCACATCTCAAACACATTCTTTCAGCCTTAAGGACTTAGCAACTTCCGTGCAGTCAATGTGGAGAGGGATCAAGTTACGACTGCAGCAGTCACGGTCGAGAGGGGTCAAATTACTAATGTAGTAGTCACTGTAGAGAGAGGTCAAGTTACTACTGTGAAAACTACGAGTCATCATGTTACAGGAAGAATACCAGTGAATGTTACTAGAGATGTTTCCATGGCAACACAGTCCGTGTTTGGACCTGAAAAAGGTAAAACAAAACAAACAAGAATTCTGTAACACAATTGTGTTTTGTTAACTTAAATCATTATTTACTGATGCAAATGTATATAACTCACTTTACGTCAACTAGTTTGTGTAGATATCAGTATTGAACAATACAAACTTGGCTGAATACAATAGCCTACACACGACTAGACATTAGGGTGGAGTGAAAATTTTTTTTTATGAATATCTTGTTTGGATAGCTATAAAAACTTACTAACGCATGTATTTAGTAATGTGGCAAAAAATAGACAATTTAAGGCATATCTTGAGGTTCCGCACTTGACCTAAAGTATAGGCATATTTCGATTAAAAAACAATAATCTTTAAAACAAAAAAGTTTGTATATACAACATATCCATGTTGTTGTTTACCTTTTTAACAGTCTATACAAACGTTACAAGTAAAAGAAACATATTGTGACGAGCTAGAGTAGATTTAAAGACAAAGACAATCCCCTTCGTCGTTTTAAGATTATCTAAGAAATAGGATTAATACAAATAATGGTGATAATGTGACAGACGACTTAGGACAAGGTGGTGAAACAATAGAATTGTAGACATCAAAGTGTGAAGACCGGCAGGCGACGTCGGACAGGGTAGTGGGGTTAACAATGATACCAGGTGACGCTCCTAGAAAGATAAGATACTAAGGACAATACTAAAGGAGACTTGACGTACTTTGGGTAATTAGGGCACGGACGTTAGGGGTATAAATAGGGGCTGCATTTGGACATTAGTTAGTTATGAGGAGTTTAAGAGAAGAGACATCGGGTTCGATTTCTCCCAGAGACATTTTTTTTATTGTTTTTTTTTCCAGAATATATCCTTTTAGTTGTTTTAATGAAAAGTAACTAATTAGATCTCTTTGACATTTTTTTAAATTTAAATAATTTATCTTTTAGGATGTTGTAAGAAAAAGAAACAACAACTAATTAGATTTTAAATTATTTCGTAACTTAAAAAAAAATTAACACAGAGGCGTAACTAGGGTGTGGGGGGGTCCAGAATCGAAAGTCCCGCCGGGCCCCAGGATGAGGGGTGACCCCCAAAATTATTTTTTACATTAAATATTAAGTATTACATTAATCTTATGATAAGGTATCGAGCGTCAAAATGCAGGGGCCCAAAAGAGGCCAAGACCCGGGCCTCCAAATCCCTAGGTTTGGCACTGGCTTTATAGTAGTCGATCTCTATGCAAAGGCTTTGCAGGGTACAAAATGTTTGTGTGAACTGGTGGCTGAATGGCTAAGCAACTTAGGTTATTCTTTTTATGCTGACTATCCAGGTACGATACCTCTCTTGGACATTTTATTTTAGAATGTATCCTTTTAGTTGTTTTAATGAAAAGTAACTAATTAGATCTCTTTGACATTTTTTTTATTGAAATAATGTTTCCTATAGGATTTTGTAAGAAAAAGAAACAAAACTAATTAGGTTTTTAACTATTTCATAACTTAAAAAAAACGAAATAATTTTGAAAAAATGTATCAAATCTGAACACAGAGGCGTAACTAGGGTGGAGGGGGGGGGTCCAAAATCGAAAGTCTCACCGGGCTCCAGCTTGAGGGGAGCACCCAAAATTATTTTTTACATAATATTAAGTACCTAATCTCATGTCATGGTATCGAATGTCAAAATGCAGGGCCCCCAAATCCTAGGTTCGGCAATGGCTTTACACGTCTATCCTCCTGCAAAGGCTTTGAAGGGTACAGCTAGTTGTTTATAATACATATTGTTTATAATACATATTGTTTATAATACATATTGTTTATAATACATATTGTTTATAATACATATTGTTTATAATACATATTGTTTATAATATCTATTGTTTATATAATTATTAAGTTAAATGTCACTAGTCATCTCCCAGGTTCAACAAGTGTGAGAAAAACTTTTTTTATCACAAATAGTATGGTGATACAGTTAACATTAGAACCGCTGAAGTTGACATTATCACCGCTACAGTTGACATTATCACCGCTACAGTTGACATTAACACCGCTACAGTTGACATTAACACCGCTACAGTTGACATTAGAACCGCTGAAGTTGACATTATCACCGCTACAGTTGACATTATCACCGCTACAGTTGACATTAACACCGCTACAGTTGACATTAACACAGCTACAGTTGACATTAGAACCGCTGAAGTTGACATTATCACCGCTACAGTTGACATTATCACCGGTACAGTTGACATTATCACCGCTACAGATGACATTATCACAACTACAGTTGACATTATCACCGCTACAGTTGACATTAACACCGCTACAGTTGACATTAACACCGCTACAGTTGACATTATCACCGCTACAGTTGACATTATCACCGCTACAGTTGACATTATCACCGCTACAGTTGACATTATCACCGGTACAGTTGACATTATCACCGCTACAGTTGACATTATCACCGCTACAGTTGACATTATCACCGGTACAGTTGACATTATCACCGGTACAGTTGACATTATCACCGCTACAGTTGACATTAACACCGCTACAGTTGACATTAACACCGCTACAGTTGACATTAACACCGCTACAGTTGACATTAGAACCGCTGAAGTTGACATTATCACCGCTACAGTTGACATTATCACCGCTACAGTTGACATTATCACCGGTACAGTTGACATTATCACCGCTACAGTTGACATTATCACCGCTACAGTTGACATTATCACCGGTACAGTTGACATTATTACCGCTACAGTTGACATTATCACCGGTACAGTTGACATTATCACCGCTACAGTTGACATTAACACCGCTACAGTTGACATTAACACCGCTACAGTTGACATTAACACAGCTACAGTTGACATTATCACCGGTACAGTTGACATTATCACCGCTACAGTTGACATTAACACCGCTACAGTTGACATTAACACCGCTACAGTTGACATTAACACCGCTACAGTTGACATTAACACCACTACAGTTGACATTATCACCGCTCATCATGTCATCATGTTTCCTTTTAGTTCCTTGTGGAACATAGGGCCTCTGTGAAAGCTCGCCACTTGTCACGATCTCTAGCAAGTTTTTTAAGCTCTTCCCAGCTCTTCCCTGATCGCCCGGTCTCATCTAGTATACTGCGTCTCCATGTGCGCTTGGGTCTTCCTCTGTGACGTTTGCCTTGAGGATTCCAGTCAAAGGCCTGCCTGGTTCTGTTGTTTGTATCTTTTCTAAGAGTGTGTCCAATCCATTTTCACTTTCTCTCTAGAATTTGTTGCACAATGGATCTCTGTCCACACTTCTCCCACAATTTGGTGTTCTCTAACTTGTCATACCACTTTACTTTCATTATGTTCCTTAGACATCTGTTGATGAAGGTCTGTAGTCGATTACTTGTAGTCTCTGTTGTTTTCCAAGTTTCAGACCCATAGAGTAGGACAGATTTCACATTGGTGTTAAAGATTCTTAATTTGGTTTTAGAAGAAATGTATGTGGATCTCCAGACGGCTTTTAGATTAGCGAATGCTTGGCTTGCCAGGTTTATTCTACGTTCTATGTCTTCGTCTGTTCCTCCTGTTATACTGACCACACTCCCTAGGTATACAAAATTTTCTACCTGTTGTAGACTTTGATTCCCAACTTCTATTGTGCCATCTTGTTGTTGGTTGATTTTCAGAATCTTTGTTTTTTGCTGGTTTATCTTGAGACCAACTCTCTGTCCAGTATTATCCAGGGCTGAGACTTTCTCTTGCATGTCTTGTAATTTGTGGGACAGTATGGCCAGGTCGTCTGCGAACTCTAAGTCTTCTAGCCTCTTCACCAGGTTCCACTGGATTCCTTTACCAGAGTCAGCATAAGCCTCTCTGGTTACCCATTCTAGAACCAGAAGAAACAGAAGTGGTGAAAGGAGGCATCCCTGCTTGACTCCAGTTGTAATGCTGAATTCCTCTGATACTCTACCATTGTGTACTACTTGGCATGTGAAGTTTAAGTAGAGGTTTTTAATGATGGTTATTATCTTGGTTGGTATACCATAGTGCCTCATGATTGTCCACATTGTCTGTCAATACTATCGAAGGCCTTTTCAAAGTCTACAAATGTGACATAGAGAGGGCATTGCCATTCAATAGTTTGTTCAATGATGATACGTAGAGTGGCAATCTGGTCAATGCATGACCTTCCTCTTCTGAACCCAGCCTGTTCCTCTCTTAGGAGGCTGTCGCAAGCTTCTTTTATTCTGGTGAGTAGTATTCTGCTAAATACTTTGCTTGGCACCGAGAGTAGGGTGATTCCTCGCCATTTATCACATTGTGATAGATCTCCTTTCTTTGGGATCTTGATCAGTAGGCCTTTTTTCCATTCTGCAGGAGGAGTTTCGGTTGACCAAATTTTATTAAATATATTATGAAGTTGGTTAACAATTCCAGTTCCTCCTTCTTTTAGGACTTCGGGTGGTATATTGTCGGTGCCTGCTGCTTTACCTGTCTTCATTTGGCGTAGTGCCTTCCATATTTCTTCTTTGGATATCTCTTCTATGTTTATATTCAGTGTTTTATCTGTAATAAGGACAGGTGGATTCAGAGGGGTTGGTCTGTTCAGCATTTCCTGGAAATATTCTTTCCATCTCTTAAGTTGATCATCAATGGAAGAGAGGAGCTTGCCTTGTTTGTCTCGTACTGGTACGTGATTATTTGATTTCTTGCCACTCAGGATTTTAGTGATTTTGTACAGCTGTTTCATGTCATTTTTCCCTGCTGCCTCTTCTGCTCGTTCTGCCATTCTATTGTAGAAGGTTCTTTTATCCTTTCTGAGCATTTTTGAGACTGCTTTTGAGGTTGTGTTGTATTCTTGTTGGGTGAGCTGTTTATGCCTCCTTGTTTTTGCTTGGTTTACCATTTGTTTTGCCCGTTTCCTGTCTTCGATTTTTTTCCATGTCTCTTCTTTTATCCAGTGCTTTTTGTTTTCCTGTGTTGGACTTAATATTTCTTTGCATGTCCTTATGATGGTGTCTTTGAAGTTGTTCCAGGTTTTGTCTATGTCATCCTCTGTGTCATCTGGTTGTAGGGCAGAAAATCTGTTTTGGAGTGTGACTTGAAATTCATTTCTCTTTTGTTCTTGCTGAAGTTTTTCTAAGTCAAATCTTATTCTCCCACTGGCTTTTCTCCTTTGTTTGGCTAGTTTTATTTTGAGCTTGGCTACAACCAGGTGGTGGTCCGATCCAATGTTTGCTCCTCTTTTTGCTCTTACATCTTGTAATGTACTCCTCCATGTACGACGTATCGCAATGTGGTTGATTTGATTCTCTGTTTGTTGGTCTGGTGAGATCCATGTTGCCTTGTGACAGTTTTTGTGAGGGAAAATGCTGCCACCTATAACCAGTTCGTTGTTAGTACAGAAGTTGGTGAACAACTCTCCATTTTCATTTAGGTTGCCCATTCCATGCATGCCCATTGTCTTTTCTTTTCCCTTGTTATTGTTTCCAATTTTGGCATTCATATCTCCCATGAGTATCAATATGTCTCTTTTGGGTATTTTGTCGACTGTACACTGCAGTTGTTCGTAGAAGGTAGCCTTGTCCTCTTCGTGTGAAGGATTTGTTGGAGCATAGCACATGATGATGTGGACGTTTTTAAACCTGGACAGGAACTTGGCTCTAATTATTCTTTCCGAAACGGGTTCCCATTCAAGGAGGCTATTAAAGGCCTCTTTCTTTAACAGAAATGCCACTCCATTTTCGTGGTTATCATCTTCATTTTCTTTCCCAGAGAAGAGCATTGTTTCGCCTGACTGTAGTCTAGTTTCCCCGAAGGTGTTCCACCTGACTTCGCTTAAGCCCAGTATTTGTAGTTTGTATCTGGACATCTCTTTTGCAACTTGGGCGCATCTCCCTGGTTCTAAGAGAGTTCGGACATTCCAGGTTCCCAGTATGAATGGTGTCTTTTGGATTAGGAAGGCTTTTGTTTTCATTGGTTTGAGCAGAGTAGTCGGCCATGTAGGATTCTGATGAATTTCCCCACATGACTTCATTAATCTCCTTTGTGGAGCTCTGCTCTCTCTCCTCTGACTGTGTTTTCTGGCTTGTCTTTCCTTTTGGTTTCTATAACGAGTTTTTTTTCCATGGCTGGGTTGTTGGCCATGCGCACAACCATCTGGGATGATTCCCTTTCAGCTCTCAGGATAGGTGCCTTGCATTTCGGGCAAGGTTCCCTAGCCTTTGTGGATCCCTCCACTTCCTGTAAGGCAACAGGTTTTGCTGATTTTGGTCCGCCCCGGGTATTTGATTTCCCCGGTACCTACCATATCTGGTGGGCATTCCCCTATCCGCCACCTGGGGAGGCGCTCGATGGAAGATCAGCAACTCCACACGAGATTATCACCGATACAGTTGACATTATCACCGCTACAATTGACATTAACACCGCTACAGTTGACATTAACACCGCTACAGTTGACATTAACACCGCTACAGTTGACATTAACACCGCTACAGTTGACTTTAACACCGCTACAGTTGACATTAACACCGCTACAGTTTACATTAACACCGCTACAGTTGACATTATCACCGCTACAGTTGACATTATCACCGGTACAGTTGACATTATCACCGGTACAGTTGACATTATCACCGGTACAGTTGACATTATCACCGCTACAGTTGACATTAACACCGCTACAGTTGACAATAACACCGCTACAGTTGACATTAACACCGCTACAGTTGACATTATCACCGCTACAGTTGACATTAACACCGCTACAGTTGACATTAACACCGTTACAGTTGACATTATCACCGCAACAGTTCACAATAGCACCGATGCAGTTGAAAGTAACTAAATTGTGTTACCGTTGTACCACTGTATTTGACAGGTTGTCATTGATGTCATTGTACCGGTAGTGTATTATTTCACTGTCCATTGTATATACATTGCTTATGTTCCAAACATTGAATGCTTTTGGTTCAGTCATATTTATTTTTAATTCTCGAGATTTTATTTTTACTTTTATACTTTATCAAACACTAAAAATGTCCACAGTGTACTTCAGCTGGCTGATAAATTTAATCATTCACCTCAAGTCGTAGTTGTCATTTCTTTAGAATGTAAACACATTTCTAGTTTGTAAAAAGACATGGCGATTAGTTCTTGAAAATATTTCGATTAAAAGAGAATATGCATAGGGTAAAACGTAATCTTTATTGCAATATTAATTGATGAAGACATCTAGAAACTTCGTACTATAAAGGAAAAAAATAAACCAAAAAAAAAGGTTCATTCAAACTTAGAAAACCTTTCTTTTATCACTTAAAACTAATCTTCTTCATGGTTTCAAATGCAATAGTCTATTGTTAAGAATGAAAAAGGTTTGTTGCATATACTTTGCTCCCCAACCTGATAGTCAGTCATTGTGTTCTTGAATTAACTATTCATGACTTCTAATTTATTAGGCTTGTATAATTTCACTGTGGTCACTGCCATGTAGGACATTGGCCGTGGATCTTGGAAAAATCCAATTAGGGGCTATGACCAGTACCTTCAGTATATGACCAACGTCTTGATACTTGATATCAATTTGGTCATGAGACGAGGCCGAGAGAAACACACCAGGATATTTAATAGTACCTTAGTTGACCTCCCGTACTATAGGTAGGTTGGTCATCGTACCTTAGTTGACCTCCCGTACTACAGGTAGGTTGGTCATAGACATTTTAGTTGATAACATTTTCTTCAAAAGTACTGCAAGCGTCACAAAGTTACTGAATACATTAAATGCCATTTAAAGCCCTTGGCTGTCATTTTCATATAGTAATAGTCAACTATCCCAATAGTTGTAGACGTACAAAACAAGTCAACTATCACAGGATTAATCCAAGCTTGACGTAATTCAGACGTAGCCGTGTCTTGACGCCTAGAGACTTAACCATGAAAATACGGGATTGTCCGTACCAATAGCAGTGGAAACAAAGGACACTGATATTGATATCTGGGTCTTAAATATTAGTTGACAGAAGTAGGGGGGGGGGGAGGGGATGAAGGGTTTGGTGGGATTGGATCAGTTATTAATGAATAAATAAAAATACACAAAGACATACACACATACACACATTCACACATTCACACATTTACACACATACATACACGCAATTACACACACATACACACACATACATACAGACACATACACACACGCATACACACAATTACAAACAAACACACATACACACACTTACACACATACATACACATACACATGAATCGAGCAGCATTATGGCTGGTAAGCGTTGAGCAACTCGAATTTCATTTTTTTTTGTAGCTGTTGTCGTCTGAAATATCATATTTCTGACACAGGGTCAACGCCCTACCCTGTACCAAGTTTGTCAATTTTTTTGGCTATTCAGTTTCTGGAATTCTCTGTGGCCTACAGTCAGGCACGCCGAGAGGGGGGGCAGGTGGGGGTCATTGCCAGGGGGCCCGCATCTGTAAAGGGCCGCCCCGACCATGTCATTTTTTTCACGACTCATTGTTTATTAAGGGGCCTGCAATGATGTCCTGCCCTGGGGCCCTTGTTGGCTCTCGGCGCCCCTGCCTACAGTTAGGCCTATCTTCAAATCTTTTTATGTAGGCATCTATGTCGTCCTTGACATGGTCAAACTCACGTGTTTTTTTTTTCTGTACCACCGGGTTGGATTAACGTTTCCGACTTGACATAATTTAATTTCTTCATCTCAATCTGTAGTCTCTGCATTTCTAATAGTCTCTCTCCTCCCTTTGCCTATATTCTTCTCTTTCCTTCTGTTTTAATTCTTCTTTTCTCATCGCTTCTTCTTTTCTTTCCTTCTGTTTTAATTCTTCTTTTTTCTTTGCTTCTTTCATTTTTTTATCCACGTACTTATTTAGTTCCTCTCCTTCTAACATCAATAATTTTTTTCCGACTCTCGCTATTCTCTCCAGGGAGTGGACGAATGATTCCGACTGGGACAAATTTTTCTTTCAATGAATCTGTGTTTACAATTAATAATACAAATTGTATGTAGTGTTACAGTAACACGAGTATCTATATTGATTATTTTTATACCTGCTACCTGCACTTGCATACCTGCTGCTCCACCAATGTTGTGTACATGATCTTATCGGGCCTCTAAATTTATCTCCTTCGTTAATACTTCACAATATGTCCACATTCTTTCAAGATCAACATCCCAACTGCCTATTGAACCACACGCACCAAGTGACACTTAGGAAGAACTCGCACATAGAAACACAGCGCTTCGCAACTCACAAACTGATAAACAACAAGAGAGAGAGAGAGAGAGTCTTATTCTGGATGTAAAGTTGAACAATACCGAAGTGCGCGGGAAAAAAGAAAACAACAGACGTGATTCAATATACTTGGCTATATTTGGATCACACCTGCATACCTTATTAGTCTGCCTAACAGTAACTAACAAAAACTAAATTTATTTGTAGGTAATTTTATCTGTCAGTTATTTGCTGTACTTACTTATTATTCACTTGATAAATATTTCTAGTTTAACTTTATTATTTTCGTCTACCTATATTGAGTTTTCTATTGTCTATTTACCATTCTATTTACCTGTCTATCTCTCTCTCTTTATACTGGTCAATTTTGAGCCTTATCAAGAATCAAGTGGCTTGTTCAATGTAGATCTTGGACTTGGTGATTCTGTAGTGATGCAGCTAGTGAACATCTGGTCTTCCATTCAGATTTTATATAAACATTTTTTTTACAATACAACGACTGCTCGATCAACTGAAGACAGTGAATATATCTGCGACTGGTACTGTGAAAGCAAACAGGATGGAGACATGTCCACTGAAAGAAGTACACATATCGAAGAAAGATGCACGTGGCACATCTGACCTTCGATTTGACGAAAGTCAGGGATGTTAGCAGTTCATTGGAACGATAAAATGTAGTCTCAGTGCTATCTAACAGCACAAAAAATATGTTCAAATTCCCGTGCAAAACCTGATCGCTCAGTATAACCGTGTCATGAGTGGGACAGATAGCCAAACGTCGCATGTATCAAGAAATGGTTGTGGGCATTGTTTGGCTTAGCGATTGATGCAAGTCTTCATAAAGCTTGGCAGTTGTAAAGATTGTCAGAAGCTTATAAACATCGTCATTTGAGTCTAATACAATTTTGACGAGATGTCGCAAACATCTTGAGATACGAGTCACAAATAAAATTGGACGTCCAGTTCGTAGTCATGCTGCCGAACAGTCCTTGATGATGTCCGATTTGATGGCCAAAACCACTTCATTGAACGCATTGATGGTGGTCAGAAAAGATGTGTTCAGTGTGGAATGAAGGTTCAGCGAAAATTCAACAATTGCAGGTTGCCTTTGCATGACTGCTGCTCAGTGCCGGCCTGAGACATTTTTGTGATATAGGCAACGACAAAAATGCCGCCCTCTTTAGTTCCATTTTTCTAAGAAAACTCTATAAATGCTATTAATTTTGAAGTAAATCCAAATTATGACAATAAAAATATGATATATTTATAGTTTTATTACTTGTCTTCGTTCTTCATAACAATTTTTTTTTAAATTTGGCAACTTTATAAAAGTTAAAGAGTTTTAAGTATAGTAGTGTATTTTAGGAAGTTTTTTTTTTTTTGCTAAGTTAATTAAAAAAGTAATGAAAAATTAAAAAAAAAAATTAAATGTCATGTTTATAAAGCATTAAAAAGATTGAAGAGAATTCAAGAAAAATATGCTTTTCTAGCGTTTGCAGAGGCAAACTCTTCAATTACTTCGGTCAAATCCAAATCTTCTGCAATCGTTTTCTCTATAGATATTGTAGCAAAACCAGCCGAACGATCCTGAGACGTGGTAAAACGAAGATATGTTTATTTCAGTTTGAGCTTCGAAAAGCTTCTCTATGCACTCGCCACTGTTATCGGGAGTGTAAGCGAAATTTGCAATGCCACGTACACATTCGGAAAAAGAGCAACCACGCCCATTCCACATAGATAGTCTAATATAACTCTAGGCAACCAATCCCATTCCATATAGATAGTCTAATATAACTCTAGGCAACCAAGCCCATTCCACATAGATAGTCTAATATAACTCTAGGCAACCAAGCCCATTCCACATAGATAGTCTAATATAACTCTAAGCAACCAATCCCATTCCACATAGATAGTCTAATATAACTCTAGGCAACCAAGCCCATTCCACATAGATAGTCTAATATAACTCTAAGCAACCAATCCCATTCCACATAGATAGTCTAATATAACTCTAGGCAACCAAGCCCATTCCACATAGATAGTCTAATATAACTCTAGGCAACCAAGCCCATTCCACATAGATAGTCTAATATAACTCTAAGCAACCAATCCCATTCCCCATAGATAGTCTAATATAACTCTAGGCAACCAAGCCCATTCCACATAGATAGTCTAATATAACTCTAAGCAACCAATCCCATTCCACATAGATAGTCTAATATAACTCTAGGCAACCAAGCCCATTCCACATAGATAGTCTAATATAACTCAAAGCAACCAAGCCCATTCCACATAGATAGTCTAATATAACTCTAGGCAACCAAGCCCATTCCACATAGATAGTCTAATATAACTCTAAGCAACCAATCCCATTCCACATAGATAGTCTAATATAACTCTAGGCAACCAAGCCCATTCCACATAGATAGTCTAATATAACTCTAAGCAACCAATCCCATTCCACTTAGATAGTCTAATATAACTCTAGGCAACCAAGCCCATTCCACATAGATAGTCTAATATAACTCAAAGCAACCAAGCCCATTCCACATAGATAGTCTAATATAACTCTATGGCTTGATTTTTCTGTAATTCTCCTTGATAAATCAAATAATTCATCGCACAGTTCTGTTACATTAATGTCTGCTGAATCTTCGTTTTTAGATGTTAAAGCTAATTGAAGGTTCCTGCAAACTTTGAAAACCTCTCTTTGATCACATTTCTCCAGTTTTTTAATTTCATATCAAAAACCAAATAAATCGCTATGAGATGTTAACTGCATAAATCGATCATTAACTGATTGAATTGCGGTATCCAATATCTTTAAAAAAATTACTCTGAAATTCATTTCAGGCTCGAGAATCGGATCATCTGAAACTTCATAGTCAAATTGTCTCTTTCTTAGTCGAGATCTTATTTGTATTTCCGTAGGTAAATTGCACTCAATAACAAATTCTTCAGCCAATGATTTAGCTGATGTAATTGCTTTGGCAAAACCTTCATCTGTTCTATAATTCGGGAGCACAGTTTTAGTTGCATTCAATTGTTGAATTGATTTCTTTAAATCAAGATCTTTTTCTTGAAATGTTTTGCTAGATATATTGATCTCAAATAAAACATCATACCAAATCACTAATGAACAAATGAACTTGAAATCGAGTATTTTTTGTGCAATTCCCTTAGCTTCTGCACGGGACTGGGTTTCACGTGGTCCAGAAAGTGAAATGCCATCAGCAATTGAAACGAGTGCATCGTAAATTTCAACTGTTTGGTATCGAATTACCTTCACATCATTAACTCGACTTTCCAAGCCTGTTGCGCATAACTTTTTAACAAGTTAAACCTGCTGCCTCTTTGTTTTTGACATATTCTAACAATACATTCCAGCGATGTGTTAATGCAGAAAAAAGGTGTATATATTTTGAATTACCTAAAAAAAACTTACTGCTTCCAAACACATTGCATCGGACATAAAAGGCTCTTCGATTTAGCTCTTTAACTCTTGCTTAGACACCATAATGTATTCCCCGCATGTTCGCTCCGTTATCGTAGCCTTGTCCCCTCATATCATCTAGACAAATGCCCGAATCTGACAGTTCTTTAAGTACAATATCCACCATACTTGCACCTATAGATTTTTCCAGTTCTACGAATCTAATGAAGTGTTCATTGAATTAAACTTCTGAAGGTTTGTCATTTGTCGATTCATTTGCTGTAATAAATCTAACAATCATTGTCATCTGCTCTTTGTGACTGACGTCTGGTGTGCAATTGAGAACTATAGCGTAATATTTTGCATTTTTTTAGATCATTTAACACTTTCTGTTTTACCTTCTTACTCAACAGTTGAATGATCTCATTATGAATATTTTTTTCCTAAATAATGGTCATGAATTTCATCTGATTTTAAACGTCGTATATGTTCTTTCATTACCGGATCAAAGTCAGCAATTACTTCAACAAATTTCATTTTGATGTGTATATGTTACCGGCAAAGTGTGAAATCCGGCATTCTATAGAATGCCTAGGCAATGTATAGAATGCCTGAATTTTTCAGGCAAAGTATGAAATAAATTGCTATTTCATACATTGCAAAGGCATTCTATAAAATGCCGAGTTCCTGTTCGGCAAAGTATGTAATTGGCCTTGTTAGGAACTAGAGTAGATTTAGAGACAGACAATTCCCTTCGACGTTGTAAGATAAGAAGATATACCAGAAGTAGGAGTAATCAGAGGCGCCGAGAGCCAACTAGGGCCTCAGGTCAGGACATCATTGCGGCCCCTATTTAAACAATGAGTCGTTAAAAAATGTACATGATCGGGGCGGCCGGGCCCCTTACAGATGCGCCCCCCCTGAGAATGACCCCCTACCCCCCTTCTCGGCGTGCCTGGGAGTAATGCAAATAATGGTAGGACAAGGTGGTCAGAAAACAATAGAGTAGTAAACAGCAAAGGTGTGACGACTCTAGAAGTAGACCGGGAGGCGACAACGGACTGTTTAGGAGAGACAACAATGACGACCAGGGGGCGTTCCTTATGTGAGAACTATTCTGAAGGCGTCTGTGACGTAATTAGTGAAATTAAGGTGGGGGCGTTAGGAATATAAATACGACTGGATTCGGACATTAGTTAGCGACGGGAGTTACGAGAATAGTACTAGTGCCGATTACTGTGTAACCATGTTGGAAGGGAATGTAGTGCCAGGACAGGAATCACGTCATGTTGACATGCAAGGACGGTTCTACGATGAATTTTCAAAAGTAAGAGCCAATGCTCTTATTTCGGATTCGGACAAAAAATTTCCTCCTGCGCCTTTGGGAGCCGATGTTGACAAAGGGCAGGGACACTCACGAAATCTGTTGGCAGTTGTTATGAGCATGGCAGAAGATGGCTTTTACCGCCTTGGAACAGCACATGGAATCATGAAGCAACTATATGCCAGATCAGAATTCACCATATGTCCAAAAGATTTAATAAAAGCGGAAGACGTTCCTGACCTTGAAATAGCTCTTCGATCTGCTGCTACTTCACAGTCTACAGGAAGCGGCCCAGGATTCGTCATATGTATATGCAAGATAAAATGCCGAACTATGATGTGTCTTTGTTTGAAAAAGAAAATTAAATGCAATTCAAAATTCCATTCTAGTCTTCCCTGCTGCAAAAAGTAGCTCATTCCAGTTGTGTCCTGCTTGTTTTCACCAAAAACAACTTCTATTTATTATGTATCAATTCTTCACTAATTCGTGAAATATGAACATGACAGATCAAAGTACCAAAATACGAAGTGTTTTGTGTGAAAGAAGAAATTGAAGTACAGTACAATTCTAAGTGTGAATCCAGTCTTACCTGCTGAAGCAAATACTTCAATCTCAGCTCTGCTGTCGTTGTTTTTTTCCGGTATGAACATCATATTCTTTATTTTGTATTCATTCCATATTTAAATACGTTTTTATCAATAAAGGCTTTTGTTGTTCTTTTCTGATACTTTGCCTAAACGACACTAGTCATTCTATACAATGCCTAGGTATTGTATAGAATGCCTAGGAAAAGTATGCACAAATTAAAAATTTTATACTTTGCCAAAACGACACTAGTCATTCTATACAATGCCTAGGAATTGTATAGAATGCCTAGGAAAAGTATGCACAATTTAAAAATTGTATACTTTGCCTAAAACCACCATGCATTCTATACATTGCCGGAATTTCACACTTTGCCGGTAACATATATAACCGATCAGACTGCCCTTCAGGGGTAAATTTTAAACTCCATGTAGGGGAGAGCGGGGCTAGTTGACATACTTTTTAGAATTTGCCATATTTCTCAGAAACTAATGAAGCAAATTTGATGTAAACTGTATTTCCTCAAAGTTCAATGTTTTACTTACTTATAAAACAACTTAATACATTTGTATTGTATCATGTTTGGTAATGAAACATCTTTATAATAAGCTAGTGTGATATGACAACTTGCCCCTCTGGTGGGGCAAGTTGTCATTGTGAGAGGGGCAAGTTGTCATTTTTTTAAAGTCTAAAGTTTTGGTCTATAAAACAAAAATTGATTGGAAAAACTAGAAACTCAAACTGAAGGAAGAAAATAACTTTTATTTTTTTATAATGCTACTAAAATTTGAGCGAAAAAATATGTTTTCTTAAAAATAAATGACATCACAAATCATCTGAGTCACAATTATGACATATGTAATAGGGCCCTTCTTCTGTGCATTCTTCATGTGCCCAGCTTGTGCACATTAAACATTTTATACAATTTTCAGAGCTCTTAGAATTAGCCCAGGTGTCTAAACAATAGTGCAAAAGTTTTCATCTTCTAAAGATGAAGTGTTATTTTTTTCGACTTTCCTTTTCCCTTTCCTTTGCCACTAGCATGTTTAACTATTTTTTGGCTGAAACTGTGACTGGTGCAAAGCATTTTTGAAAGGTGAATCTGTTAAAACAGTAGAGGTTCTCCTCTTTCTTGAAGATTTCATTGTTTTTCTGCCTGCCCCCATAGGTAATGGCCGTAGCTTATCTGGTGTTACCATGTCCAAATTTTCCAAAATACCAGAAACTTTATTGTGAGATGTTGACGGTTCATATTCATGTGATGGCTCCATAGCACTGACTTGATTAATAGCTTGGGGCACTGTTGGGGTTTCTATTGGTTCAGGTCGTTCTGTAACAGAACTTGGCATATAACCAATATAAAATAAAGGCATTGTTAACTTTCCTTCAATATCATCTGCAAGATATTTTGGTTAGGTAACGCTGCAAAGTTCTGTAATTGATGTTAAAATCTGCAGACACTTGTGATGTACTTGTTTCCTTCTATTTTACTGCTCTCACTACTTCAAGTATTGTACTTTTTGCAATTGAACCTCTACTAGTTGTTCTTCTATAGTTGTGGACCATGGTGTAAAATCTATAAAAGTAAACAACAAAAATTTAAAGTTGACCTACTTTTTAAAATAAATTTTATTTATATATTGTTTATATGATCATATAGAAAATTTGGTATATATAGTGCCTATTAATATAAATATATGTTATCAATACTAATTTAAATGCTTCCAAAAGAGTATATTTTACAGAAAATTGCCAGGAATAGTTTTTTTTTCCATATGACAACTTGCCCCTTTTAAAAAACGACAACTTGCCCCACATGGGGTTGGGACGAGTTTTATCGAAATAACTAGCTATCCGTGATACTAATATGATTACTGACTAAGTCATCAATAAAAGGGGCCGTCCATAAAGTACGTCACGCTCCAAGGGGGGGGGGTATAAGAAAGTGTGACAGTTTGTGACAGGGGGGAGGGGGGGTCAGGCCGAGTGTGACGTCACATTTTTATATATTTTTAATTTTATTTCTAATTTAATTTTTTTTTATTTTTTTAGTAAAACTTAATAGTTTTAAAAATAATTTTCAAATAAAATTGTAAACACTTGAATTAGTTTTATGTCAAAATAGCATGAAATGCATATCTTTTCAATGTGTTGTTTACAATTCCTCATGCTAGTTAGGACCGCTAATAAACTGTTGCAAAGCCTTGTTTTATCAGTAGCCTTACGGAAGTGTTATTATTTCTTTGTTGTCTGCTGCATAATTATATCACTGATAAAGAAATTTGGAATTTGTATTGTAATACAAAAAATTACCGTAATTGAAGTTGCAATCCATCACTTCATTAAAATAATATTGATGCCTTATTCCTTGCAACCAGTGCACCAGGAAGAAGTGCTTATAATCGCGTGGAACATCGAATGGCTCCATCTAGCAGCAAACTGTCTGGTGTCATATTGCCAAATGAACATTATGGCATTCACTTTGATTCGCAGGGCAGAACAATAAATGAGGATGTGGAAAGAACAAACTTCAAGTTTGCAGGTGAAACTTTAGCTGAAATCTGGTCGCATGTGATTGTTGACCAGTTTCCAACAGTTGCAGAATATATCAACCCTGAGAAATCTGAATTAGATGCAGCAGGACTGATGTCGAAAGAATGGTTTGACAATCATGCTCTCACCAGCCAATACTTCACTCAAATTGTGAAATGTCAGGACATAAAATGTTGCGACAAAGTACGGAGCTCATTTTTCAACGTTTTATCTTCGAGATTATTTCCTCCTCCAAATCCAATCCCAATCAACCAAACAACTGATGGACTCAGAGCTTCAGAAAGAGCAGATGCACATACATTTCTTTCATTTGTTTGTGGCACAAACTCTCAAATTTGATGACATTATGCCAAGACCAACAGGAGTTTTTAAAGTGCAACCATTTGATCTTTATTGTCCATCTTTGCAGACCAGCATACATGATCAAATTTGCAAAGTGTGTCACTTATACTTTGCCTCACAAACAATGTTAAAGAAACATACAGTATAACACAGAGCTCGGGCGCAGGAGAATGTAAAAAAGTAAAGTTTCCTTAGCACTAAAGGGCCATCAGGGCAGATGAAGTGTAGAATTCATCTGTTTCTATAACCTAGGCATATGAAGGGATTGTGTGGTTTGCACAATTCCCAGCCGCCTTTACTCCCCCGACATAGAGTCAAGTACCCATTTAAAGCTGGGTGGACTTGGGAACTTTCACCAGGACCTGAAAAAGTCCTAAGGTTCTCACAAGATTCCAACTCGGGACCCTCCGGTCGACAGTCGAGCGCTCTATACCACTCGGGCACCCGACTCCTAGGAGAATGTGCCAACCCCAAATTTTCCAGAATCAACTCAGATAAAACGCATTCGTCCTTTGAGAATCGCTGCTAGAAGGCAAAGAGAACTCATGGCAATTATTGGCAGAATGGAAAATGCACATTCAGAGGATGTTGAGTGGCTAGATGAGAATGAAGTTGATCTGTCTGCAACTATCCTTCCAGGAAACGATGATGTGGAAAGATTTATGTCAGTCTTAACTATGGATGAACACTTCACCATGGATGAATGATGTCTACTGAATATTTTTTTAATTAAACATAATTCACAGGCCCACTATAAACATATTCAATATAGCACCAGAGCTGCTCACATAATTTGTCAATCTAGTCCTTTTTTTAGTCACATTGTTTTGTTTCCATTTTTATTATTTAATCACCGGTTGAGGTCAAGTTTCGCTAAACTACTTCTTATCCTGTGTCAATAGAATGCATAATCGGAAGATTATCTCAAAGTTCACCTCACCCATTGTAAATGAATAGGTAGCAGATAAATGATGTTTATTATATAATTGTCAATCTAATTTTTGCAATTTTTTTTTCAAATTCAATTGATTGAGTTACTTGTTTCAAAGAATAACTGATACAACTATTGACAATTAGTTATTCTACTATTAAACTCATTTAATAATCTGATAGTTCTTTTAATATTTATATTTTAAGGCAGTTTAATAGTGAAGTGCGATTTAAGTTTTCGATTAAATTTTAATTAGTTCTTAATTTTAAAAAAATGTTCGAAAGTGTGACGTACTTTAGGGGGGGGGGGTCCCGAGATTTGTGACACTTTGTGACGGGGGGGGGGTCAAAAATCGTCAAAAATAGCGTGACGTACTTTATGGACGGCCCCAAAACAGTTTCATAGCCATAATTTAGCTATTGTATTATTTTAAAATTTTGCAAAATGTTAATTATGTAAAGATTTTACAAAAATATAAAAAAAGTTACTCACCGAAGTTGTTTTGAATGTTTTTTGATTTTTGGTAAAACTGTAAGTGCCAGTTTCATGAAATCAACGGAGGAGTCATAATTTTACCTCCTTTATGTTATACCAAAAAATCACAGCTTCAAACATGCTACAACATTCCGAAAAAACGATTATGACAACTTACCCACATGTCAACTAGCCCCGCTCTCCCCTACTCTGACCAAAGATATTTTTCTTTCTAATACATCCTTCCAGTGTTTCGCTTCACGATTTATAAGGCGCTGATTCACGTCATCAATAGTTTTATTATTTGTTATCCTCATTTTTAGTTCTATCCTATCATGATAACTGGTTAAATGATCTGGATATTTTTCATGATGATGCAATATACTTAACATATTTTTCCAGTCACAACTGCCATGTGTTTTTAAGGCAGATTTACTCCTGTTATATATTCTGCAGCAAAAACAATATACCTTATCTATTGACGTAGAATACATCAACCATTTCCTTTTTAAAGTTTCTCCGTTAGCCAGTTTACGTTTATTGTGGTAATTAGAAAATTGTCTCCCACTTTCATCTTTTGATAACCAGACTCAAATTTGATCTGCTTTGGGATCATGCTGAATAAGAAAACAACGAATATTATCACTTATATCTGGCCATTTAACACGATCCTCTATTATATCTGAATCTTATTTTGTTAAATGCAAAAGAAGAAAATAATTTTGAAAATAGTGATGTCATAATATTGATGTAATAAATTAAAATAGAACATTAATCCACGTGACTTATTTGTTGTCGCCATTCTAAGCAATTTTGTGCTCTTATTTAATCCTACACTTTCTCAAATTCATTCATTTTATTTTTATATTTTTTATTTTATTTTGCTGGAATTTTCCGCCCTTGAAATAATGCCGCTGTATGCAGCTGCCTATATCGCCTATACCTAAAGCCGGCACTGCTGCTGCTTTTAACTTTTTCACACAAAGTGAACTGTACTTATCATTGAATTTTATCTTGATAAACGTTAATTAATAAAATTGTTAGATAGCTTGTTTTTTATTTATGTTTAATATCTTTATAATTTAATAATTAAGTTTTCAAATAAATCTATATAATAAACGTAGTTAAATATTTAGACAGTTTTATTCTAATTAATGATAAGTTCAAACTATCAAGGTTATGCAAAAGTAATCATATTATATAATCTAGACATCATTAATAAGAATTTTCCATGTGAAAATGTCACACTTTTAAAAATTAGGATTGTGTTATGTTATGTGTTAACAAACACTGTTACCTATACTTAGGGTTGCCATATTTTTTCACGGACCAACCGGGACAGTTCTGTGTTTTTTACTTTAGGTTTAGGGATGTCGGGTCCGGGGGGGGGGGGGAGGGGGTATGAAAACAGGAATGTAAAAAACACTTAAAATATAGAATAGATAATCTTTGTTATTTTATTCATAATGGTACACAAACATGATATTTTTACAAAACAAAAGTTTTCTTCTTGTTGTACCACTCGTATTTTTCACTTCTGTAAATTTGTATTACTGTGTTACTTACCAAAATGTTACTGATCACACAAGAGCAGATTAATCATTCTCTGATCTAATAATTTTGCTCAATTATTTCCAAGAAACTGTGCCCTGAATCTAAACCGGGACAATTTCAACAACCGGGCGGGACACCGGGACAACCCAGTATATCCGGGACTGTCCCGGCGAAACCGGGACGTATGGCAAGTCTACGTATACTGCATACCGTCCTTTTTTAAGAACAAAACTTTCCGGCCCATAATATGGGCTACATACATTTTTTAGAATGTTTGCGTTATGTATAGTCAATAACTACCCAAACTGCATGTCCTGTGAGTCAGACCAAGTGAAATTGGTTCAGATTTTAAACATTTGTTGCTCGACCATTTCGGATTTCAATGAAACTTTCACAGAATGATTATTAGCCTATTAGATGAAGAAATCTGAAGTTAAAGATGGATTTGATAATTTTTGTAATAGTTATGGCCGAATGTTGAACAGTACGCTAAATTTGAGAATAAACAATACGAACCATGGTAATGAATTTTTCTATATATACTATGGATGTATGTGTGAATAAATTAATATAAAATTTACATTATTCTGGCTTTTAATTTTTTTGATGTGCTCAGTTGAAATGTGTCATTTTTTGTGAAATCGGCCAATTTCAAACCTCGATAACTTTATAACCAACAAAGATTAAGCAAATAAATTTTATACATAATTTGATAATGATGTTTTAAAATGTTAGGAAAATTTGGATAGATTTGGACTACGGATTTTCAAATTATAAGCATTTGAATTATCAAAAAAAGTCATTTATGTTTTTTCCACGGCTAATATATAAAAAAAAAAACCTTTTTTTCCTCTGAAAATTGTTGTATTTTTAGATAACAACATGTACAATAACATATAAAAAATTGGAGATAGGTTTTATTTCTAAACAGAGATAATTATGACCGAAAACCCCTCATTTTTCATCCACAAAAATATGATTTGGTACTTTGATGAAAAAAATTCAAAATTGTCGTAACTAAAAATAGTATAGATGAATAGATTGTGCAGAGTACATTCCAAAAACACCTCAGTTGTGATTGAATCTTATTAGAAGCGAAGTTATGATTTTTGAGGGTACTGTTCAACATTCAGCCATAACTTTTACAAAAATTATCAAATCCAACTATAACTTCAGATTTCCTCATCTAATCATTCTGTGAAAGTTTCTTTGAAATCCAAAATGGTCGAGCAACATGCTCATTCCAATTTCACTTGGTCTGACCCCTGTGCAAATATTATTAAAAAATAAAAACTTATGCATTAATGGGTTAAATAAAGACAAAAAGTTAAATTCATTAAAAATTTTATATAGAGCACAAAATGCTTTTAAACTTTTTATGATTTTTAAAATTTTTTCTAGTTGTCTAAGCATCAAATATATTTATCATTGGTTTGAATCATTTAATCCATTTTAAAAATTCAGACATTATACTATTATAAATGCTTGGGCTATTATTTCAGTTATTAGTTTTCAATGTTACAAGAAGAACCTTTAATTCAAACGTAATTACTTTTTTACAGGTAATTTAACAGACAATTAAATCTTGATAAATAACTATAAAACATGTTTTGACAAGATCATCTATACAAAATTTAATACATGTTATATTTACAGATAAAATTCAAATTAAGTCACAAAAATTTGATTGAACTTATCATTTTAGAGAATTTATTTTAAATGTAAAAAAAATTCTTATCAATTACAATCCACTTTCAGTCAACTTGAAATTGAAGTTTCTCCATATTCTGTCTATTTCTTCTGACTGGCAATTGACAATTTCTTAGATTAACATTACATGATATAAATGAAGACCTTTACTTGTGCAAAAATACTATTCAGTTAATGTTTTATTAATAAATAAAATGAACCATTAAACTGGCTCCACCGTAAGGCACAAGTTTATATAACTCAGTAACATAGAAACAGACTCAAAATATTATTTCTAATTATTGTTATCAAATAAAAAAAATGGATAGGTACATTTTCAACAATATTAATTCTTCATTACAATTAAATACAAAAATGCTTATATGTGTAAATATGAATATCAATCATTACAAAAATTTACAGTTAGCCACAAGTTTAGATAACCATGACATAGTAAGTGGTAAAAAAAAAAAATTCAATGTCATCAAACTTATAATAAAAAAATGAATTGATAGATAGACCAGTCACAAAATGTATCCATAGTTGACATTTAATATTAACACACTGATAAACACATGTGATGTGGAATTAAAACGTGAAATAAATAATCAAATAGAACAAAAGATTCTCAGTAAGACACATGTTTAAATAACTTAATGATAATGACAGAAAAAATAATACATAAATGTTTCCTATCAATTCTTATAAAAGTAATGAATCAATAAATAGGATTAAAATAAAATGAATTAATTTTACAAAGAAAATGAAAAAAAAATATTTCATTATGTTTAGTTATCAAATTGTAAAAAAAATTCTTTATTTACTATTTATTTATACATTGATTTTGTGAAAGACGTGTGAAAGGGTATGACAACTTGTTAAAAGAATGAAAAATTCAGACACAAGTTTAGTCAACTCCTTACAGGAGCTTGCAGCCAAACAGTGGAAAGCAATTGGTGAGCCTTGCACCACAATATTAAAGCAGCAGAAGGCCAAAACGATTAACTGACTGAAAAAATCAAGGAAATCATTTAAAGGCATGAGGTGTCAAGGCCCACTAAATAATGTCTTTATTATAGTTGTAATATTTAACAGTATCTAATATTAAACAAATTAATTATAAAAAAAGGAAATTAGATTTATTTACGTATTATGAATGACATAAAAATATAAAACAAACACACTATTATTCATTATTCACATAATCATTCATTACAGTATTTTCACTACAATGACTGGATTCAGAATTATCCATGTGCACTCTGGATCCACTTAGGCAATTAAATTAATTTCTGTACGGATCATAAAACTGCCTAAGTAGATCCAAAAAGGATTCGAAATGATGTTGGCCAAGCCTTGACACCTCGCACCTCCAAATGAAATCACTGATTCTAAGATGCTGTGTTTCATATGGACCTCCTGCTGCATTTAAACTATGGCGCAAAGTCCGCCAAAAGCTTCCCACTGTACTGTTTGGGTGTTGGCTCCTGTTCTGGGGTCAACAAAATTTGTGAAATGTACATATACATTCTCTGCCAAATTTCAGTAACCCGCACACATGTCCGTCACAATGTGTGCCAGGGGCAACATTCTGCGAGATAATTTCTTGAAGAGTAACAGCGTCCCTCCGTCTATCAGTTAATATTTTAATTCTAGCCCTTCCCCCCCTTCTAGGCCCAGCAACCGTTTCGACTATCCCCATTGCCCAAATCCCTGTTACTTCCCACCCAACATTTTTTTTCCGTCTTCCCAAATGAACTTCGTCAATTTCAACTGTCTCCCCTGCCCCACCCAGCAATCCTTCAGTTAATTCTTTTTGCTCAACCCACATATTACAAACCTCCCTACAATAGGAAATCCAATCTGCTAATGTCATGTCACTGGGACGCTTACCTTCAAACTGACAATTATCTCCCTAATTAATGTAGCAGTAAGTGTCAACTGCAAACATGTAAGTCAGGAATATAATTTTCCATTTATTCCATTGTGAGCCCCCAAACAAAGAATTATGAAAGATTGATTTTTTAAAATATGGGCTTGGGCGCCACTTCTTCTACACTTCCACATTTTCTCGCTCTCTCTACCACACACAGGACAAACCATCTCACTTCTTATCAGTCGCTCAACACACATCCATTGTATAGCATCTTCCTCGCTTGACAACACATTCTGGCTCAACGTTACCAAACTAACCATTTTCACCTGAAATAAATAAAAAAAGCCATATAAAAATACAATTAAAATATAAATATGTAATTATTGAATATTAATTTTTTCAATACATGATATGATTAGTACCAACTGGCACTAATTTTAACAACTAATACTTATTCAAATAAAACAAATTAACAGCAGAAATATGTCTGAAATATTCAAATAGATTTATATAAAAAAAGATAAAGTATACACCAAAAAAAAATTTAAATTAATACCTTCCTGAAATGAAGATAAATATGGATTATATTATTTTTAAAATGTATACAATAAGTGTTAAATTTTGCAATATTAAAAAAAACATATATAAATGAGATAAATACAAAAGAAATTAAATAATTTAATGTAAGGAAATCATATTAAATTTGTATTTGTGGTGGTCAAAATTGTTGTAACTGGATTGACTGAGGCATAGGCTCACAAAATATGTTGCGTTAAAAAATTCTAATAAGTATTTCTGCTGAGGGCAAGCTCGCCAGGTGATTTAGATCTAATCACCAAATATTTAAATTCTCGACGTAACATATTCTTGACATTCCATGCCAACTAAAATGAGTCACTCGTGGGAGGTGTGCGTGGGCCAATTGAGTCCTTAGTTTGGGGGTGTGTGTGGGACATTTGAACCTGGGTGTAGAAGGGGGGAGGTGGGGCAAATTCTAAACGTAACATCCCTCCAATGTTCCCAACTTTCACGTAGTGAAACAAAATTTAAAACTACATCTTAGTTAGAAGCATTATGCCCTAGGCACCTCATAGAAACATCTAAAGAATACTATAAATACATAGGCATATAAATGTACTAATGATACACATGACATCAATTAATAAAATTAAAATTGAGAAGAAAAAAAAAATATAAGTTAGTTCATAGTTTTTTCTGGCTGTCCTTGACGGTGTAGTCATCTGGGATTGTACTGTAATGTCCGATCAACTGAGGTGATCAACAGGTGAGAGGTCAAGTAAGAGGAGTGGTCTTACAGTGGTCACTGTTTTCACTTGCGAACGAATAACTCTTGACTCTCATCACTGTTCTGGTGTATCGTAGAGAGCTGTGTGTGATGTGATTGTCTCTGGCGTGGTGAGAGACCTGTAGTAACTGTGGAAGGCTTTGGTCAGTCAGTAGCATAGGGAAATTTTTTTTCTTACTTTTAAGGTGGGGGGGGGGGAGAAAAAAATGTTAGGCTTATTACTCTTAGTGCACTATTCAAACAAACAACACAACTAAACTTACCTTGCATCCTTCTGGCCCTAGCTGATCTTACTTAATTCAGTTTCTACTTATTGTTCCTTATATCACTTACCTTGTTTCGTCGCCTCGCTTTTAATATATTAAACTCTTTTTAAATCTTAGATTACCTTAGTATCTTAGCATGTTATATTTCCTCTACTGTATAATATTAGCTCTTAACTCCTTGCCTAGTTTACATTATATACTTTTGGCAGTAATTTTTATTGTATTCTGCTATAGTAGAGCAGAACTGTTCTTTGTGACCAATTCTATGACACTGTCTACAAACATCCTTTAAACATTTGGTACAGGCCCTGGACTTGTGATTGTATAAACCACAATGAAAACAAATGATACGTCTACGAGTACTACTGTCATGTATGTCTCTTTGACAATAAGAGTTATTCTTTTCTTTCAAAATAATAATTCTTGGGGTTTGGGGGTTCCTAGACATATAGTGTCCTCTGTGACAGTCAGTGGTAGACGGAACTGAATGTTTCACAACTGAGATTGTAGCACAAGGTTTACGTTTGAGTTCTTTATTTATGTGTTTTCTTAGTCTATTCTCTGGATTCATTAGTTTATCATATTTACTTCTGTGTATAGCACTGTTAAGTACTTGTCCATGGTTAGCATCTTTAGATTCTTTAAGTACAACCACTGGCAATTCTACTTTGTTACGTCTGTTAACCACATTATTCAAACTTTGGTCAATCTTTGTTTGAGAAGCTGTAACCAGATTGACTACTTCTATTTTCTTAACAAGTCTATTTAAGAGTTTTTCTAAAGCATCTACCCTAACTGGTAGGCCTTCTAAAGAACTGCTAGTCTTTAGTTTACTATGTGCGTCATTCTCAATTTATTTAATTCTTCTTGTAATATATCTTTCTCTGATTTAAGTTGTTTATTTTCTAGTCATAGCTTTTCATTTTCTTCCTGCATTCTATCTATATCATGTTTCTCTTTTTCTACCTGCATTATCTTAGTAGCTTTGTACCAAATTGTACCTAATTTCTTCATTCGTCCTTTCGAATACATGGAAACCTGCCATCAGTTCTTCGCGGTCTACTGTCGTCTTTGTCTCGTCAAATATGTGACATTTATAATGGGCTGTTCTATTTGAAAAGCTGTGGTCTATAGTTGATTGTGGGGTGATTGGCGGTAGAGGGTTGGGGTTATTGCGCTGGCTATTCCTTAAATCTTTCTTTAGCTCTAATTCTTTGATCATTAACTGACTTTGTGTAATATTGTAAGACTTCTCTTTTTCTAACCTAGCCTGTTCCTTTTCTAACCTATCCTGCGCCCATTTCTCGAATTTTTTTGTCTCTATCCCTGATGATTGTCCTAGTGTAACGAAATGCTCAAATGATGACATTCTCCTAGATAATCTACAAGCTAAATATGCTACTTCGACTTACCTTAAGATATACCTTTAATTCAATAAAATGGTTCTAATAACTATCTGACACACGCACCATCTAGCTAAATAAATTTCCTGGGTACAAATACAATACGAATTAAACAAGACAAAAGGCAGAGAAAACTGATAGGAACAACAAATAAAACAATATGTCACATATACACAAGCTAGACAGTAACGATCTAACAAATAAATGTTATGTAATCTCTCCGAGCACCGATTTACTACTCTGTTACACAAGTAACAAAGATGTCCTCAGTGAGAGACTACCAACAAAATATCTATAAAGATTCAAAATAAACAAGACATTTGATTGTGCACTAAGATTAATTATAAAGTATAACTTATCTGGTTTTAAGAATCAACACAGACCGACTCTCTCTCTCTTGCTTGATAAGATGATTGCTGCGCTGGTTTGAGTCGGTGAATCCTGCTTACGTAGATGAGTCGATATGACTTCTGTTGACTTAGGTGAGTCGATATGACTTCTGGTTATGTAGGTGAGTCGATATGACTTCTGTTGACTTAGGTGAGTCGGTATGACTCCTGCTTACGTAGGTGAGTCAATATGACTTCTGTTGACTTAGGTGAGTCAGTATGACTTCTGTTGACTTAGATGATAGACTGCTCCGACAATGTTACAGAAGATCCAATAATTCTTTGGGCAGACTCGCCAAATGTGGCGGCCATATTTCTAATATATATATATATATATATATATATATATATATCGAATGTGACATTTAGTTAAATAAATAATTTTAAAATTATTTATCACTAATATTTTAGAAGCAAATAAAAACAGTTTACTCACAGAAATTGAAAAAATTCTGGTACTCAACAGTCCAGTAGTCACAGTCAGTAAAGGAAAATATATCTGAAATCAATGAAAATTTTATAGATTAATGTTTATAAAAAAAACTAATATAAAGACATTAACAAAAAAATAAACTGACCTATTTACTAAAATAAATATAACCACTAATGTAATGTGAGAATGATGTTCATGCCATGTTAAGTATGAAAACCTTTGAAAGGTATCACATTAGTTGAAGTGAAAATAAAAAGTTACTCACAGTATTCAAATTAATGTAATTGACAGGCTGCAGTCAGTATATGGCAGGAAATCTGAAATTCATTGTATTATTTTTTTTATAAATGATGTTTAGAAAACTAATAAAATGACAAAAACAAAATTCATAACAATTATCTTAAAGGTTAAAAAATTTTTTATAAAGGGACAATGAATAAAAATATAATTAAATAAGACATTGTTAATTTAATTTTAATATTTTTTACGTGTACTATCAATGAGATATTGGTATTATTTTACTAACAATTATAAAATAAATGTCTGAAGTTTTAATGCAGTCAAACAAAAATAGCGGTTGAATCAACCTGAAGACAATTAAAAAAACCATGATTGATTAGTGAAACAAATAATAGTCTTATAATGGTCTTATGTTGAATTTCACTATTTCCATTATTATTCAAGTATATTTTTGCTGATTGTTTTAATCTATTTATTTTTTCATTTTATAAATTAACAACCTAAATAAAGCAATATTACATGTAAATATATTGAATTGATCTGTTATATCGTGGAACTGATCCAGCATTTAACTTTTAAGTTTTAGGATTGGAATAATTATAAATATATAATGGGAGGGGGGAGGGAGGAGGGAAAAAGATTTGCCTATGCATGCATTTAATTATTTAGCACATGTTTAATGGCGTAACGTTTTTACAACGTATATGCCTTTTTTCATCTTTACGATTCCATTTATCACTTATGAAAATGGTAATGAAAGGAATTTTTTTCCTTTCACCCACAATAACTTGAATAAAAGTATGTCGACTAACTTAACTCTGACACCTAAAGACTGGCTATGGGAGCACAATAGTTACGATATTTCAAGAAATAACTAATTGTGTGGATAAGCACAAAGTCCAGCCACTTCCACAATATATCTCAGGTACCCAGTTTAAGCTGAGGGGATTTAGGAAATTTCACAGTGGCCTGAATAAATCCCAAGGTTTTCACTAAGGTTTGAGCCCGTTCCACATGGTCACTCGTCCCCTTCTTCACTTTTAACCCTTTCCGCCGCGACATATTGCATATCTTATTCCCAGCAACTGGGTGCATTATACCCGTACACTTTTATAGAGAGAAAATATTGTTTGTGATGATAATAATAGGGTTTTTTGTAGTCTTCAACCTTGGTAAGAAACATACATTGTGTCAGGACAGAAAAACTAGGGGACAAAGTGGAGTTTGGGGTCATGTTTAGGGTCAGGCAGCCAAATGATTAGAGTATTTACATAAGGGACAATGAGGAAAGAGAAAAAAAAAATGTTTATTATTTTAACCTGGTGGTCTAATTAAACTGATGTTAGAGTTTTACAGTTTAGTTGCCTTTAGGCTGAGTGACTGGTTGTGTTATTATTTATAACACTTGTCGTTCCCTGACATATTATGGTAGAGAGAACATTTGGGAACACGAGCGTCTGATTGGCTTATGAGGTTGTTACAGATTTGTTGAGTATAATAAAAGCATGTGTGACACAAAATACAAATCTCTTCTTGGCTTGAAAATCATCTTCAAACTAACACACGAGAGGCTGTCCGTGTCATGGTAAATAAAATGCAAGTGCCCAGCCAGAAAAAAAATTGTTGGATTAGTCTCAGAGACTGTTTACTCTTATAAGTGACCTCCATGGAAGTGACAGACAATTAATTCACTAACCTGCAGCATGCAGATTTGATGACCAAGAAAAGTTTCACTCTAGGTAGTGGGAATAGTAAAAAAAAAACAAGTTGTTTGTACCTAAAGATTTCCAGAAAAAGAAGGCTTAGCCCCTCAACGAATCAATGTTTTTGTTCAGTCCAGAAGCAACACTTCTCAATTACTAAATTTCTTTACTAACTTGTTGGCAGTAATTACACATAATCATGATGATAAAGAAAAGTGAAACAGAATGCTAGAAACAAAACCAAAGGATGTGACAATATAGACCTAATGATCATCCTAATAATTTAAGCCTAATGATAGACCTAATGATGTAGATGTTCACTGCGAAACTAAAAGGTGGCCCTTAGTTTTTCAATATGGTTGACTTAGAATCAATGGCAACTAGAACGGTATGTCAGTATTTAAAACTAATTATTCAACCAACTCACTGTCTCATGGAGACATTATACTCAACTCCTGCAGAGAGTGAAAGAACAATTGGTGTCTTTCATACTTCAGTCCAATGGCAGAAAAGACGCTTAATGTGAAACGAATTTACATCAAATCTTAATGCAGCAAGGGTAGTAGACATTAGCAAAGAAAATTATTCTTTCACATCAAACTGTGCATGCTGAAATGCAAAGCGGGCTGTTCACGTGTGTATACTACATGTAACTAACTATACTACTTTGAAACGCAGAATGTCAGGTTGACTACATTTGAATATTTTTGATATCCCAATGCCTTCAGATTATTTATGTATTGTTTAAAGTTTCAATCTTTTTTTATGGATGACACAAAACAGTTTTTAATTAAAAAAAAATGTTTCAAAGTTAGTGTAGTAGCCATTTGTTTTATTCAAAAAAGTTACGGGTCTGTTACACCCAATTGACAGGGTACAGGAGAAAAAAAATTCAGCCCTACACAAAAAGTTATAGATGGTTAAAAAATCATACAAATATTCAAAAGGAGACAAGAGATATCAACAATAATAGGTTGTCTCCGGGTGTGTTCCACCCAGTCGAGGCGGTAAGGGTTAAAGGGATTCAATATTTTCCCTTGCGCCATTGTCCTCAAAATAAAATCCACCTAGGATTAGAAAACATGTTTTACTGGCATTTATGTAAGGGCTAATGAATTCAAACAAAACTAAATGAAAGCACAGGGTGCCACCATGCAGAGCAGCAACACAGGGAGGGTGCCACCATGCAGAGCAGTAACAGTCACAGGGGGTATTACCGTCACAGGTACCACCATTCAGAGCGTCTGGAAATGGATAGCAATTACGAATCATTTAAAATATAGCATTCATGTTTAGTTTGAAACGTATAATAGCCTTTCTTGTTAGGTCGACCCCTGTGTGAAAGTCCACCCAAAATATGAACTTACCTCATTAATTTATTAAAGTGGTTATATAGTTTTATCATTTTACATCCCCCTTTTATTTAAAGGCAGTGGCTACGGTTCGGTCCGACCGAACGCGTATTTTTTTTTTCAGGCACCAGCCATATATTTTTTCCGTTTCCGGGGTCAAATTGATATCTGTAGGTCAGTGCAAGTATACCAATATTTTCATTAAAATAATTAATAATAAAAGTACGCAGTGTCTGTTATTTTTATATTTGGCATTAATTTTTATCGGGTCTGTCCAAGCCTTATAAATTCATTTGCTGTTAATAATCGGAGATATTTTTATTTATTTTTTTTAAAATTAAATAAGGCTTTGAATTATTTTAAATTACAAAATAAGAATATAGGCCTAAAGCTAGGTCAAAAGGGAGTGAAAACATAACCAAGCCTTGACGGACTCCAAGGAATTTTTTTTTCTAATAGTGTAATAGTACATTAAAACTGAAGCTTAGTTTGTGTGATGTGCTGGCAGACATTTTTTTGATTTTATTTTTAATTTAATGTTGCCTATGGGCTATTAAGTGATTTGTTATAGTCAGAAACATGGGCTTAATAAATAATAAAATCTGAAATGGACTTTTTTAAAATATGACTTCTTACAACTTTTTTAAAGAAATATTAATAAATATATGTAGAATCTTTCTAGTAACAACTAGTTCTTTTCAATATTGTGTTCATAATAATTTAAAATTCAATTTGAAGCACCTATTTAAATCTATGCCTTGAAGTACTTAAGTACATGTAATTTTCCCACATGCTATTTTTTTTTTTGGAGCTTATTTGCAAGAAACATCTTAATTTTATTTCAAGTCATAATAATAATTTTTTTTTGAATGGTCACAATATTATGTTACCAGTGGCGCAACCGCGGGGGGGGGGGGGGGACTTGAGCCCAAATCATCATACATATTTTACTATATAAACTATTTTTTATATGTGAGCTGTGAGCCCCCCCCCCCCCCCCCCAGCATTTTTTCTGGTTGTGCCACTGTATGTTACCAATACTCTATAACTGGGTAATAAATATTAAAAATAGAAAAAAAAAAATAAATGAATAAAAGGCTAGAGAAAAAATAAAGTATCTTCTTTATTTGCCATCAATTTTCAGATCAACAAGAAACCAAGGGTACAATGGTAACGCCAAAATAAATACATTGAAATACATTAAGTTTCTACACGATTTCATATTATCTCCATCCATGCACATAATTCTTTTCATGCAATGACCAAAAATTAAGTAATTAAAAGCCAAGCAAATTATTAAAGAGTATGTAAAGAATTACATAAGTACACAATGATTTTATATCATAAAACACTGTGTTTCAAGTCACTGATATCTGAACATACACAAAATGTTCTGTACCTAGCTTAAAAAAAGTGCACTCAATTAAAGAACACATGAAATGGAAAGGACATTTTATCCCAGTTTTAATGGTGGATAACTTGTTTATGTTAAAAAAAAACTCTGAACATAGTGATACATAAAAATGTTAAATAATATTTCAGTTTCTAAGGCATATTAGCACTGAATATTTCAGGGATTATGTGAGAAAATAAAAGCAGTGACAAATGGACTAATATATATATATACATATTTAAAAAGATAATTTGAAATGAATTTCAATAGGCTACACCACGAAGGCAGAATAGACTGCAATAGAAATCCAACAAGAAATATATAGAATGTTTTTTTCTTTAAAAAAAAAAGAAAATTTTTAGGGAAATACTAAAAATGAACATTATGTTTTTGCACCAGTGAAAATATTTCTGTAAAATTAAAACAAAATATGTTGAACAATGTATCCAAAAAAATAGATGATATTAATTAAAATAGAAATAACATGTAAAATTCACAAATAAAGAGCATTGCGCTCACTCAAAGGGCATAAAATTATCATGACTGATGTATTTAGAAGACTGCCTCAGTATAAATGTAATCAATTTAAATGGAAAAAAATATATACCCCCATCATAATCATGAAATGATTATTGCTGCAGTACGCAAAATAGAAAATACTGCATGCAGAGCATTTATATGGATTTCAACTTAAAATTATGTGTGTTACAATAAAAGGAGAACAAATGGTAGAAAAGATGCAAGCAAATGAATAGGTATATTTAATCTAAATTATCAATACATGGCAAAAAAACTGAACTGATAGTAAATAGTGTTAAAAAAAAACATGAAATGATTATAAATGCCTAAGTTAATTTAGTACTAAAGATTTATTTAAAATCTTTGTCCAAGACAAAAGGATATACAAGAACTTATTAAAATCATAAATGATTAAAATAACAGAAGGTTTAGGAAAATCAAACAATAAATAACACACAGAAAATAATAATCTGAATGTTAATTTTGGCTTATGAAGTGAAAAGTAAAAAAAATTAAGAAACAAAAAAACAAGAAAATAAACTTTTCTATTATTGAATTACAACATATATTTTACATCTCCTAATTATCTTTAAAAATAAAAACTCGCACAAAATAACTTTATAAAAAAAAACACTGATACAATAATGTCATGAAATGTTGGATATTAATGCAAACTTATATAAAATGAAAATATAAAACAAATAAAAAAAGTGTTCAAAAATATGTACATTTATAAAAAATTTTCATGTCATATTCTAAACATTATTTATACATTTGTCACAGAACCATTCTTTTTTTGGTTTTTTACTAATGCGAGCACACTCTAAATGGTACCACTCAAGACAACTCTCACATTCAAAACATTGTCCAGTTGCTGTATTTGTGTCACAAGTTGGGCACTGCCAAACAGCCACTTTCTTTCTTTTTCTTATTGATGACTGTAACATTTTCCATGCTCTATCTGAAAGGAAAGGTTCCAGAATATTCAATTATCAACAATGATGGCAAATCAGTAGGGCTAAGTTTGAGTTCCTCCACATCTACAGGCCTTGTTGGCGATATATCTTCATGTCTTCCTCCTACAAGTAAATGACCCAGCAACACTAAAAATACAAAAAGAAAAAAATATAGAGGTGAATTAGTTCAAGAGGCGGCATACATTTTGATTGATGCAGAATGAAATGTATACATTGCATTATAATCGAACTTGTTATAGTTATTAAAATCCCACTTTCAAACATTATCATAGAAATGTAGGACTATACAATTTAATTATTTTAAAATTCACTTACAATTAACTTTTTGCTGAACTGTCTTCTTGGTAAAAAATTCCAGTTATTATTCCATTTTCATTTGTTCTCAGTTCTAGATCAGGTCCTGTTTGAAAAAAAAATTGTTTTTAATACTTCTAACTGAACTGTAAATTTTGTATTTCATCGCTTTTAATTCATATGCTATTAAAAAGCTTATTTAAGTATTATTCATAACACTGCAGTTTTTTGAACGAGTTTTGAAGAATAAACAATTTAATAAGTGGTTTTGATTTAGCATTTATCTAGAAAAAAAACTCAAAACATGTTGCAGAACAATATATTTTTAGGAACTCGTTCACTTATGAGGGGTAGTGGGAGTGTGACACAGTTTTAAGAAATGGTAAAATCATTTGAGTAATAGAAGTTGTGCTCTACATTCACAAAGATAAAAATATAATAAAATATAACCAATAATAAAATATATAACCAATAATAACGAACAGTGCCAATGTATAAAAATTACCATCTAAACTAACCATTGCAGTTACTGAAAACAGCCAAAAGAGACTCCACATCTACAGGTCCTTTTTGCTTTGCTGCCAAATTGTGAATATCTTTTAGGTTATCTTCTTGCCTAAATAGAAAAAAAACAATTTATATAATCAAAATAATATATCCAGTTTATTTTCACATAGTGCTTCCATTAATCATTAATGATAACTGACTAAAAAATAAACCAGAATATTACATAGTTGTGGTCTTGATATTTTTTTTACACTGCCTACCTGTTTCCTTTAAAATATGTTCTTTTATCAGCCATTTGTTTGCATGCATGCTTAGCATTCGAGAAACATCTTTCTCTTCATTCTCATTTAGTTTCCTTCTCTTTGGCAGATGTTCATATATCACCTAAATGCAAAAATATTAACAACTTTTTCGATTATAGATATAGAGTTGTACATATGCATAGATTAAAAAAAATATTGTTAGATTGTTGGTTAATCCAGCACTTAAAAATATATTTACCTTGTTTATGATATAGTTATGCTCTTCAACTATTTTGTCAACCTGGAATTGAATTCCATTTTCTGATACTTTCAACCACAATCCAAAAGGACAATCCATCTTGAAAGTAATATAATAGAATTTACTTTAGGTGTAAATGTTTAAGTTTAATTTTAAGTAAAATGTGTTTTTTTTTAATTTTGTTATAGTTAGTTATTAATTAGTTAAAATTGTATTAATAATTAAAATTGTATTAATACTGAACCTTTGATTTGGCACTCTTTTAAAGAATCAAAACGATCGCCGACTTAAATCGCAGCCATCTTGGATTTATACAATTTGCGCGAAATTCCTGACTCCGGCTGACTCCGGAAACGGAAAAAAATATATGGCTGGTGCCTGAAAAAAAAAAATACGCGTTCGGTCGGACCGAACCGTAGCCACTGCCTTATTTAAAATCATCTATGAAGAGGCCATATTATTTATTTCGCCTTTTGAATAGCTTCCCTTTAGTGTTGCCAAATGTAAATCTGTTTTAAATGCCAGATGCTAGAAGAAAAATACTAGAAGAAAATAATAGGTTTTTTTTTTCACGTGTTTTAAAAAAAAAACAAAAAAAGTATTTTTATTTACTATTTATGTGTTATTAATGACAATCTCAATAATATGTCATTTTAAGGTCAAAGGTCAGGCTGCACATCTTCTAAGGTATTTTTTTTATTAAGTAGTATGAATTCACATCTCCAATTAAGCCTAATATTTCTTTAGAAAATTGAAGATTTTAGCAGCTTTTGTGTGCCCAATTGAGCCATATTTTACTACAGTGAGAGTTCTTGAAAGTACTTTGTTTCTCTTTTTATTTTTCCACCGATTTTCATACTACACTGTTAGCTAATATAAAACATCTCTTGTTGTCGACGTAGCTGACAATGGTAGATGGGCAAATCGGGACACATTCCATTTCAAGTAGGCCTACTGAACAGGAGTATGACAGTGACCAACACACGTGACACGTGTGCTCTATTGGGCATGAACCGATAGCGACCACACCGGGTAACTTTATCATCTGAGAAAGTTGTGGGTAGCTTGAACAAGACAATGATAAATTAAAGAAATGTTTTTAGAGCAGTTAGTTTTAGAAGCTTAGTGCACCGCCAACCAGATAGTCAATGAAGTCGGATGTGGTTAGTAGCCGACAGTACCCCCCCCCCCCCCCGCGCAAAAAAAAAACAGCTAAAAAAATGTGCTAAAGCTACAGGCATAATTAGTAATTATACATAAATTAGGAAGCCGGCGATTGGCCTATTTCTTTTCTTTTTAGGGGGCAGGGCTCGATTTATCCCCGGGGATATCCCCGGCACCAGCCCCGTAGCCAAGGGAGGCACTAGGGGGCCGTGCCCCCTCGATAGGTGTTGAGTGCCCCCCCCAGCCGCTTAAAAAAGAAGAAAAGGAGGAAAAAATAGCTTGAGCTAATATATCCTAGCCGGGATGAGACTATAGACATTTATCCCCGGATGTGCAGAAATTTGTTTTCATCCCCGGCACTGTTATTTTCTTAAATCGAACACTGTTATGGGGTAGGGGTGGGGGGTGGCGGCGGGATATGGTAAATCCCGATTTCACCCAGGAGGCAGATAACCTTCTGATATATATATATATATTAGGGTGCATCACCAAAAAGATTTTTTAATAATTGATCTGTTTGCTATTTAAATGTGTTCCATTGATAAAAAAAAGCATTGTGTAAAAAAATAAAAAATATTTGACAATATTTAGAGGTCCCCCGGACTTCAACAAAGTTTGCATAATTAAGCGAAAACTAGATAAAACCATCCTTCTTGTAAAGTCTTACAAACTTACATACAAAAAGTGAAGCGCTATATAAATTGTTTTATAGTCTTTGGTTTTATAATGTTTGGTATCTATGATTGATTTTGATAAGCAGTTGTGCTAGAAATAAAATTTAAAATTCACATTTTATTAACAAAAATAACACTTTTCCTTACCGCATATTGGTGACCAAGGCAAGCATTTTAATTTCTTTATTTATATTATTTTAATTTCTGATACACACGACCTATAAAATCAGAACATGGAAATGATATGAAAAACAACAATAAAATGTTTACACCTTCTAAGGAAATGCTGGCTGACCCTGGCATCACTTCAACAGTTGCATATCCAGTTATTACTGCGTCTCCTGCCTCGCGAACAAAGAAACCACAAACTCGTCGGAAAACTGAATTGTTTTACATTGGCTCTGCAATCTGTGTTGATGATGCTATAATTACTGGAATTCTTCGACTACCAACTTGTTTACAAGTTTTGAGGTGCATGATGTATCACTGCCATGTAGCAGCACACAGGGAGCGTCCAGGTTCTCTTGGTGCACCTTCTCGATTTACAACTGCCAAAATTGTGCTGAATCAAGTTACTGCTTTCTAAGAAAAAGCAAACATTCCAATGGTGACAGAGAGGAGAGCTTGTGAGAAGATTGTTCAGCTTCTTGATGAATACAATAAACTTCGTTCAATTGATAAAAGTCGCCAAAACACATCAGCCACCAAACGTAAACTGGAACAAATGAAATCTATGTTGGTTACAACTTTTCAACTGTGGCCACCAAATGTCGAGACTATTATCAAGAATGCAGAAGATCTAGCATTCTTGAGGTCTATGAAAGGAGACAGGTCTTCCAGTTTGGATCAATTAACAAAACACTTGCAAAAAAAGTCGCTCGACGCCATTCACGAGATGTCGCAACATTGGAACGTCAGAAACGCGCAAGAGAAGAAAATGCAGCATGTTCAACGATATCAGTGCCTTCCAGCGAGGGTAGCAGTGACGAACCCGATGTTTCTACTTCTAAATCTGAATATAATTCTGAGTTTGTTGATAACTGTTTGGATGATATAATGACATTGCAAAAGCGAAGAAAGCCAACAGGAGCTTTGGTATTTGTACCTCCAGATGTTTTAAGCCGACCAAATCTTGTGTCACCAGCGACAAGATTAAAGATTACACCAACACAGCAGGCAGCTTTCACACATGGCCTTATTAGCGAGTCTGGGGGTGATGTATCAATGGTGGCTTCTTCCTATGCCACTGCAGATCGTTCACGTCGCAAAGTTGTAAGTGAGATATCTACAAAGATCCACGACTCCTGGGAACCACCCAAACTCTGCACTCTCCACTGGGATGGCAAACTGACACCTTCTCTAAGAAATCATCGTGTCACTGAACAACGCATAACAGTTGTTGTCGGTGATGCAAAGCAATTGAAACCTCTAGGAGTTCCAAATTATGCCAAGGCAACAAAGAAACCCGTTGGTGAAATAATTGCGGAAATAACCATGAAGCTAATGACAGAGTGGCATTGTAATGATTGTATCGTTAATATGACATTCGACACAACAAGATCAAACACTGGTCATCAGACTGCTGCCTGCATTGCCATACAAAATATGCTGCAACGTGCTCTTCTGTGGTCAGGTTGTCGCCATCACATTGGTGAAGTAATCCTCTCGCATGTGTTTGCAGACATGAAAATAGAAGTTTCCCAATCCCCGGATATAACTTTGTTCACCAAGCTGCGAAGTGATTGGGAGTTGGTGGCACATGATTGGTCTCACGTTAGTAGTTCGTTTACGTTAGCTGATCATGATCTGAAGGCTCAAGAGCGACTGACGATAATGAGAGATGCGGTAATTGCTCATGCCAACTCTAGTAAACAAACCGAATTCTTGTGAGACGACTACCACGAATTCCTTAAGCTGTCCCTTGTTTACCTGAATGCTACAAATAAGGAGGTTAACTTTAAAAGACCAGGTGCCCTGCACAAAGCACGATGGATGGCAAAGTTGATATATTGCCTCAAGATTGCACTGTGTGAGAAACAAATTCAATTATTGCCTCCAGGTGCTATTACCACACGTGATCAAGTGCCAAAGATTCGTGCATTTGCTACATTTGTAACGCATGTTTATGTCGTGTGGTGGCTCACTTGCAAAGAGTGTGGATGCACCATGGAATGATCTACAGCTCTACAAGCGACTTTTGGATTACAACGATGTCAACAGAGACATATCCAAGTCAGCAATCCGTGCCCTGAATAGGCATCTGTGGTACCTCACTGCTGAAATGATCCCACTTGCTCTGTTCAGCAATGAAGTACCTGCATTGGAAAAGCGAGCTCTAGCAGATGCTCTGCTAAGGCTTCGACCAGTGGTTGCCCTCCAAACTCCACAGAATCGATTTGGAAATGGTTGGGGAAAACCACGATTCCAATCAATTGATTCTAAAATTCGGTTGTGTGATCTGGCTGGAGTTGACTCGTGGTTTACTATATACAGACTTCAACTGGACACAGGATTCCTCCAACTGCCTGTTGAGGATTGGTGCCAAACAGCTTCTTACATTGCCAGTGCAGAAAATGTTGCTGCTATTAAAGCTGTTAACGATTGTGCCAAGAGAGGAGTGAAACTGGCATCTGACTTTGTTGAAGCAGCGCGAACGGATGAACATTTTCAAAACATTCTTCAAGTGGTAGAAATGGACCGCAAAAACATCTCAAATGTGCGTAAACCTTACAAACGTGCAACAAAGTGAAACTGAATTAAATGCAACAATAATAAATAATTTAATACTTTAATGTAATTTTTATATAGGCCAGAATAAACTTTTTTTTCTTTACATGTCTTGTGATTTCTTGGGCGGGGGGGGACCTCTACATCAACTCTGGTTTGAAAAATATTTTACACAAGTTATTATTAATGATATTAGAACAAATTAGAAACATAGACAGCTCGAAAACAAACAATCAATTTTTTCCCTCTATTGTGGTGATGCACCCTAATATATATATATATATATATATGTAACACACACTACTCAACAGCACAATATACTTACTACAGTTTCTTTCGTCACTGATATTCTTACAATTTGAATATTATTGCATTTGTATTATTTCAAAATATACACTCCCCAGTGTTACATTTCCATTGGTCTTGTGAACGCACAGCTAAACAGACATAATGTTGACATGTTTGTTTAACACTAATAATTATAACTGAAGACTGAATGTTAACAACAAACAAACACACTTAAAAATAATAGAACAGATATTGTGGCAATTCAAGACAGAAACAAATAATAGAACAGATATTGTGGCAATTCAAGACATAAACAAATAATAGAACTGATATTGTGGCAATTCAAGACAGAAACAAATAATAGAACATATATTGTGGCAATTCAAGACAGAAACAAATAATAGAACTGATATTGTGGCAATTCAAGACAGAAACAAATAATAGAACAGATACTCTGGCAATTCAAGACAAAAATAAATAATAGAACAGATACTGAGGCAATTCAAGACAGAAGAAAATAATAGAACATATATTGTGGCAATGCAAGACAGAAACAAATTAAGCACATTCATTGTGTAATTTTGAATATTTAGATTTTCAGTTCCCCGTTATAAAATAATATGTCAGCTATGCATTTAAAGAGGTCTTAGATTTATTATTCATTGAATCTAAATAAAAATAGTAATGTAGAGGCCTATATTTTATATAACTGGAGTTTTCATACTTTCATGATATAATGAATAATAATTCAATCTACTCACCCTTTAATATTGGGTCACTTGAAACTTCCTGCAAGGATGAGTTGAAATCTGTTAGATCTTACAAACCAATACCGGGGTTGTTTTAATGGTGCTCTTCTTTCATCACCACCATAGCCGATGGTGCAATAGACATGGAGGCACCACGGGAGATATGACACCCACTGTGACGGCATCCTTCTACTACCACTGGCGCCCACTGTGACGGCATCCTTCTACTATCACTGGCGCCCACTGTGATGGCATCCTTCTACTACCACTGGCGCCCACTGTGACGGCATCCTTCTAATACCACTGGCGCCCACTGTGACGGCATCCTTCTACAGTTCTTTGAAAAAATAATTGTGCAGGCTATCATACCAAAATATCTGACCGAACCATCTGACCTTCTTGCATCGCATGATTGTTGCAATAAATGTTTACAGAGGGCCCGCGATAGAGGATATTCTTTCGCAGTCATACTCATTAGTTTTGCGTTATATATATATTTATATATATATATATATTAGGGTGTCCCAAAAAAATGAAGTTTTGAAATGTTGATGTCTCACCCCAGAGAATATGTCTGTATGGTAACAGTAGTTAACCTTCAAAATTTCAGCTCATTTGGACAATGTTTAGAGGTCCCCCAAAAGGTTTAAAGTTCCAGATTTTGGTGTAAAATCATTCGCGGTCAAATCTAATACAGCGTTAATGTTGTATTATATGCGAAACTGATATATTAAGTAACAAATTGATGCTTAGTATTGTTTATAATATTAACTGAAACAAAATATATAAATGTTGAATGGTTTATATTTTTAAATTTGAAATTTAAGTAAAAAAATTATGAAAAACAAAGTTTTATTCATTTTGTCAAGTTAATTCTTGAATCAATGTCAATCTGCTTGAAAAATAATAATAATAAGCAATGCAAATAAGCATTCCTGCTATTTATTTTTTACTTTGTACTGTAGGGTAGAAAAAAATTAAAAATGTTCTTCAAATTTAAATTTTAGCCAGCTGTTCACGATTACACTCTGCAAAATTTTTCCGATGTTTTTCAACCACTTGGAGCAAAAATTGTCTTTGTTCTTCATTCTTGGTGATACTGTCATTGAAATTTTGTATCAATGCTACACTTCGCTCTGCAGAGTCATTGATACAAGCCAGATTCTTTACAAAATCTGCTGCAACTTTAAAAGATGGTGTATCTGACCAGGCTTCAACAGGAACATCTAGAAAACTGGCATCAATGTTGGATGTTTCAAAAAATGTGGTAGAAGCACACAAATCAACAACACTTTTTGATAGTGTTTTTATGAGATGCGGTCCACGTTCTGATTGCATTGTCCGAACAAGGCCAGTTTTTTCTTTGTCCGACAAAAGGGTTTAAAATAACGCAAGCGCCGACAGTTCCGGACTCAAGTACCACGAGTGACGCACCATCATTTTCAATCCAGTCGATCGAACAGCATCATCATATTCGTATAAACGCTTTATCAACAAGATATCATTCACAGGTGCATCTGCGGTGAGCCTGCATGAAAACCATGATTGAAGATAAACACATATGGTAAACCGATTAAAGCGCTGACTGCCTTGTAATTCTCGAGCTGTTAACTGAAAGATGGTTTCATTGCCTGCAAACAATAGATCGATTTTCAATGCATAGATTGCTTTCGCCATCCACCTTGCCCTATGTGGGGCACCAGGTCTGCGAATGCTGACATCAACCTCCAACCCAACCATTTGTGCAGCAAGCAGAAGAAATTCCAAATAATCATCACATGAATGACTGACCTCAAGTTGACATTTAATACATTCTTTAATCGAATCAGACACGATTATCAAAGGGGCGGGTCTGGCTTCGGGTGTGTGGTTAAAATCTGGCCATTTTTCTCGAAACCTCTTAAAAACAAAATCTCTGGTCCAGTGGATGGTCCAAGACAAACATTGAATGCATCAGAAAGGAGTACTTCAAACATGTGATGACGGCATGCCATCGATAATAGATTACGTCCCAGGGCTACTTCTAACAGAGTGCAAGCTCCATTGAGTCTTGCAGTATTGGAAGCCGTAGTGTCGAAGCACATGCCGATGACCATAGATTCGCACTTCCATGATTTGATATGTTCATATACTGCATCAGCAGCTACCCATCCTGACCCGGATGCTAACTTGGGAACACCAAGAAGCTTTGTAGTGCCACCGACAAGTGACGAGAGCAGGACAGGTAATCGATCGCCGTTGTTGGTAACATGTCCGGTAACATCGGGCAATAGCTTACCATCCCAATGTACAATTGATTTTGAGGGTATATAGTCTTTTTTTTATACATGCTGCAGCTTGTTGACGACAAAGCTTGCGATGACGATGCATTGTGCTCTTGGAAAATACTGTGTCAGATGAATGCGGATGCAAGTATCATTGTTGATTTTCTAATGCTGGTGTTCGTTCTGTCCAGCACTGTATCAACTTTTGGTGATATGATGCCTGACAATTTAGCATGCTTAGTTTAAAAAAATTAAATCTTCAAAAAATATGCACATTGCTTAAATTTTGCACATTAGGTATTTTATGTTTTCTAGCATTTATTACATTTTCTAATTAAGAATCACACAATTTCAACTCTAGTTAATGGTAGCAATGAGATAAATATAAGTATATTTAAACTTCATTTTATTCAACTATGGCATGCAAAAACTGCAAATTATTTGAGCCATGATTCGTCTGGATTTTTATGTTGGCCTAATACTGGAATTTTAAAAGCTCTTGGGGGACCTCTAAATGTTGTTCAAATGAGCTACAACTTCACCAATTCACTCATTGTACCCAAGAGACACATTTCAGGGGGTGAGACACCGAATATTAAAAAAAAAATTTTTTTCGAGCATTTTTGGGACACCCTAATATATATATATATATATATATATATATATATATATATATATATATATATATATATATATATATATATTTATACTAGCAGTGTACCCGGCGTTGTCCGGTAGGTCGGGAGTTCAAACGTGAAACTTGAAACATTTCTAACACACCATTAGGTATTTATATGGGTGCTAATTTATGCCATGAACCCAATGTGCAGAAATGACCTACATTTCATACGTCACAAATTTCCTTTTACCCGTCAACGCTAATAGCTCAGGATTATTTGTTTAAACAGTAATTAATTCTCTTAATGTTAAAATCAAAACGAAGCATTGCAATAATGATTAAATTAATTTTTTTTATCTCTGCCACTTAGATAAGAGTAAGAGACCGCTCTGAGGCAGTGAGAGATTGTTATTAGAAAGTGAGAGACCATAATGAGACATTGAGAGACTGCACTGAGACAGTGAGAGATTGTAATGAGAAAGTGAGAGACCATAATGAGACAGTGAGAGACTGCACTGAGACAGTGAGAGATTGTAATGAGAAAGTGAGAGACCATAATGAGACAGTGAGAGACCGCACTGAGACAGTGAGAGATTGTAATGAGAAAGTGAGAGACCATAATGAGACAGTGAGAGACTGCACTGAGACAGTGAGAGACCATAATGAGACAGTGAGATACCATAATGAGACAGTGGGAGACTGCACTGAGACAATGAGAGATTGTAAAGAGAAAGTGAGAGACCGTATTTATCCAGATAAAAAACTCTTCGGGCTATATATATATATATATACATTTCGGTCTCTCATTGTCTCAGTACAGTCTCTTACTGTCTCAGTGCTGTTTATCATTGTCTCAGTACTGTCTATCACTGTCTCAGTACTGTCTATTACAGTCTTAGTACAGTCTATCACTGTCTCATTACGGTCTCTCACTGTCTCATTACGGCCTATCGCTGTCTCGGTACGCACAATTTGCGATTTTCGTCAGGAATATGTCGTCACAAGTTCCAAAAGAAGAACTGCTAGGATTGCTGCCGCTCTCAGGGCAAACTCGTGGAGAAGATGTAGCAAATGCTTTGCAAAAATGCTTGGAAGACTGTGAAATTTATTTAAATAAAATCGTTTCCATAGCAACTGATGTATGACAGGAATGGGTAAAGGGGCAACAACGCTTCATCGAAAAAAATCAACCTAAAAATGTTAACGTTTCACTGCATAATTCACCATGGGGCGATTTGTGCCTAAATATTTCCGGCAGAAATAGTTGAGATCATTAACTTTGTAATTAAAATCATTAACGGTATTTTGGCAAAAAACAGTCTACGATCGCCAATTTAAGGAATTTCTTTAAGAAATAGAAAGCCAGTATTCTGACCTACATCTGCACTATAATGTGCGAAGACTTACCATGGGTAACGTAATGAAACGTTTTGCTTCTTGCTTGAGTGAAATAAAAACATTCTTAAATAGAAAAGGTGTTGTACATCCTGAATTGGAAGGAGACAAATGTCTGAAAACAAGCAATTTAAGTCTTGTCCGTTTCGGACAAAGGACATTTTAGAGCATTTTCGATAAATAGAGAGGGAAGTAATCATGTTGAATAACTGTTACAAAAATAAATAATGATTACGCCCTTTGATTAGCTTGTATTATTTATATTTAAAATATAAGCAATAACGGTACATAAGAAACTCTTATATTCAGCCCTGAGAGGTCATATCGCAAAATGAACATTTGATGTACACTTGGCAGGCCAAGACCTACAAAATGATATATACATCATAGGTCTAGGACTTATTGTTGCTGAGATATAGGGCGCTCCTTTGTTAATATAGCTTATATAGTAAAAAAAAGGTACTTAATACGCCCCCTTTTTCGGCCCTCAGAGGTCAGATCGCGAAATGAACTTTTGCTGCACACATGGCAGGCCAAGACCTACAACATGATATATACATCATGGGTCTAGGACTTATGGGTGATGACGGACAGACAGACAGACAGACAAAACGGGGACAATAGAGCATTTTTTTTTTTCGAAAATGCTCTAAAAATCCGATTTCATGGTGGAAATCACAAAGAAACTAAATGAGCTTAATATAAAACTGCAAGGGATTCACAGCTTATGCCTAGCTTGAAGAAATGGTTTGTTTCGAAAATAAATTATTTCTTTTTGTTGAAGACCTGAAAAGTTGTAAATTACTTCATTTCGAAAATGTGAAGCATTATGTCTAAATCAGGACAATTACCTGTTAGCTAGGGAACAGCAGCAAATTTTTGGAAGGCATTTCATCAGATAGTATAACAAAAGGACGACGATCCTCAGACATATTTAGACAAATTAGGCACTGCCTTAAATAGCTACAACATGCCAAGGTAGAAAGGACATTCGAATCATTTAGGACATTATTCTTGTTAGATAAGGCCATTAACTCCTGCCACCTGAACTGAAATCATTCATTTTAGAAAGAGGACCAAAGACAGTAGAGACAGCTGTAGACCTGATTAGAAAATATAAAACCGCTCACCTTGGACAGACCCACGACTACAGTGGACAATGATATACAAGACAGTGTCTGTTTCAGTAGTGGCACAACCAGGTCCCATTACATAGTTAAAACAGAATAAATGAACAGAACGGTAGGTAGGACATAATTAATATGTTACAGCTGCAACAATAAAGGTCATTATGCTAGGGACTGTCTTCTGAACCATAAAAATAGACAATGTAAAGTTAGCAGGTCACCTGAGGACAACTGTAGAGACAATTATCAGGGAAGAGGTAGGAGTAGTTCAAGAGACAGGTTTCACCCATCACAGGTTGGACCCATCACATCAGAGTAGTATACTTAGCGTTGGACCCATCACATCAGAGTAGTATACTTAGCGTTGGACCCATCACATCAGCGTAGTATACTTAGCGTTGGACCCATCACATCAGGGTAGTTACTTAGCGTTGGACCCATCACGTCATAGTAGTATACTTAGCGTTGGACCCATCACATCAGAGTAGTATACTTAGCGTTGGACCCATCATTTGTTTTCGTGGCTTACACGGTCACAGGTCCAGGGTTTGTCCCAAACGCGAAGATGATGTTATTTGCAGACAATGTCGCCGAATATAATTAACATTTCCGCCAGAAATATTTAAAGTAAATTAAGTTAAGCAAACTGTGAGTTCATTGCTTTAATTATTGAGTAAAATTTCAACTAAGTCATGAGTTAAGAGTTAATATTGTTCCCATAACAATAGTAGGAATATGATGAATGCTAAGGTCAATTAGTTTATGCAAAACTTGGGAGTCAAAGGTAAGTGATATATACTGAACTAAATATGATCAGCTAAGTCAAGAACTCGCACGGTAAGTCTAGTTGTTTCGTGTGTTTTGTACTGCACTAAGATAATATGTCCAACATTTCCCCTCTTAAAGAAAATGTCCTTAAATTTTCATAGCTAGTTAACTACATGCTGACTAACAAAGACAGATCTCCTACATATTATCAGACAAGTTCAAGTGTCACAACCTTTGTGAGGGTTTAAAGACTTATCGGTTACCAACGACCAAGTTTCACCTGTTTTCCCCTCAACGTATTCGTTACACGTGAAATCCCTCACATAAGCGTCAACTGAGTCAACGACGAAGTCAATAATTTTCTGCTACCAACAAACATGCAGCAGGGCATCACCAGTTTACGTCTCTGAAACGGACACAGACTAGAACCACGCCCCCTTTATTGACACGTTTATCACAAGAGGTGTAGTTCACATGTTCCTTCGACCGCAAACTGACCAAAGTGACCATTACAAACAAAGGAAATGTTTTCGTCCACCCCATTGGACACAGCGTGACCAAAAACTGACATGTACTTGTATATATATATATATATGTGTGTGTGTGTGTGTGTGTTTGTGTGTTTGTGTGTGTGTGTAGATCTGTGTTGAAAATAGCTGATTGGTTTGATGCAGATTTCACCACATGACGACCCGCAATCTGCAAACGTATGACCGTCCGACATAAGGAGAAACTTTCACAGTATATTGAGAGTTACAGCGAGACTGTTCTCAGTCGCTGATAACATGTGGCATGATATGATGCACACAATAAGGAATAAAGTACTGTCATCCAACTTAAGCTAACTTTGATTAACATATTCTACACCTGAGCATCATGTTCAGTGCTTCACAGGTATAAAAAGAAATCACCAGCAACCTGTAAAATTGTTTGTCTTCAACCCCTTCCCACACCCCACCTCTATTCCTGAGCGAAAGGTGTAATAACAAAACTAAAACCTTCTTTTACATTCAGCAGGGTGTTTTGTTAGGTGCAACATCTTCCTATATCTAGGTGAGTAAATTGGGTTGTTCTATCCACTAATATGTGTGCTGGTGGTTTTATACATTGAATTTTTTAATAAATATCAGCTTGATTCAGAAAACTATTTTTTATAAAGTAAATCTTTTATTCTACATTTTTTTTCGAATTATTTCATTGGTATTTGAGTTAGTGTAAATTGGAACTGATTTATGCAATATGTGAGCTATTAATTTTTAAGATCTAACGGACAACCTACTATCTACACAATGCATTTATGCATCCCATGTGTGATTTCAGACAATGAAACATTTTAAACATAGCCATTTTGTTGATCATTATCTTTCTCCTTTTAGTAAAACGTTCATTTAGAATATACAAAAAAAATATTTTTTTTTCAAGTTCAAGAATTTCTTACAAAAAAAAAAAAAGAATAATAGATATATGTTGGGAATTTATTAATGAACTAGTTGAACCGCTGCAAGAAAGAAAAATAAACAATAATAAATAAATAGATCAAACAAAAGTAAATAGTTGAAATCAATAAAAAAAATACAACAAAAGAAAACAAACAAAACAATAAAATTTAAACAAAAAATTATCCTCACTTTGTAGTTCATTACGTCATTTGAAGAATATTTCCTTTTGACTCATTCACTGAGGTAAATGTTTTCACTACTCGATTAGCATTATTGAGCTTAATAAAAATGGACGATCTACTTAAATATGCCCGCATATCTTTAAGTTAGGATGATTTCGATATAAAATGGCTGCATTATGTATTAATCTAATCTGTGGCGCGTTGCAGCGCTTACCACATTCTTAGCTCGATGCAGCGCGTATTACATTCTTAGCTCGATGCAGCGCGTATTACATTCTTAGCTCGATGCAGCGCGTATTACATTCTTAGCTCGATGCAGCACGCATTACATTCTTAGCTCGATGCAGCGCGTATTACATTCTTAGCTCGATGCAGCGCGTATTACATTCTTAGCTCGATGCAGCGCGTATTACATTCTTAGCTCGATGCAGCGCGTACCACCGCCAAACATGCTCGGAAACACTGATATAAATACACTTTAAAATTTAAAGGGTTGGGGAAAGGGGGGGGGGTTCTTCTTCACCTACTCTTCATTTTGAATTTTTTTACAAACATTGTATTTTCCAGTTTTATGTGTTATACAATATTGAAACTCATATAGATGCTTTGTGGATAACACACACACACTCACACACACAAACACACACACACACACACACATAGCCTACTGGCCAAGTACGACCCCCGAGCCTATTGCGATGTGTTTGCCTGTGTAAAACTCCCCGCGAGCAAGTCATTTAATGTAAAAACGTTATTTTATTTATATTAGATCACACTGACATAGCCGTCTTCCTTGGGTGGGCCCTTCTGTTGAATGTAAGCACCCATTGTGGCCCACGTTTCAAAAGATTTTCCCACTCTTGAGAGACAAATGTTTACTTAAAATTCCCAGCACTCATTACTTATATACATGACATTGATGGTGAGACTAATATAATATAAATGACATTGATAGTGAGACTAATATAATATAAATGATATTGAGGGTGAGCCTAATATAATATAAATGACATTGATAGTGAGACTAATATAATATAAATGGCATTGATGGTGAGACTTTTCTTCAAATAAATTATTTAAAACTTTTCAACAGTTAAACATATTTCTAAATATAGAATATTTGGAATTTTTCTAAACCAATCAAAGAATCATAAGAATTTCTTTTAGTTCAATTCCGAGATTATTAATTTGTATTTCTTTTATTCTCACCAGCTGATATGTTTATGTTGGCAAATATGTTTGAGACTGTAATCCAATGACAGTTTATTGTAGTGTTGTTTTAGTCCCAGGTCATATTTTAGTTTCAGTTTTTATTTCGTTTTTTCTGTAATAATTTTAGTTTTCGTCTAGTTCTAGTCTTGCTGCTAATTTTAGTTTTAGTTTTAGTTCTCGTTGACGAAAAGTCAACATTTTCGTCAACGAAGGTTTTAGTTTTAGTTTTCGTCAACGAAAACAACACTAGTTTATTGGCTAAGGATTATGATGTATTTATCAAATGACTGGTTATCGGTTTGACTTTCTGTAGACATATGAAGTGTGGGGAAAGTGGGTGGAGCTGCTAATTTCTATACCGATGGTCTTAAAATAGTTTTTCGTGAAGCAATTAAGATCTGGCAATAAATATAATAGGGGTTCTAATAAACAGTTATCAACGGTTCTAATAAACGTATCAGGGGTTCTAATAAACAGTTATCAGCGGTTCTAATAAACGTATCAGGGGTTCTAATAAACGTATCAGGGGTTCTAATAAACGTATCAGGGATTCTAATAAACGTATCAGGGGTTCTAATAAAAGTATCAGGGGTTCTAATAAAAGTATCAGCGGTTCTAATAAAAGTATCAGCGGTTCTAATAAACGTATCAGGGGTTCTAATAAAAGTATCAGGGGTTCTAAAAAAAGTATCAGGGGTTCTAAAAAAAGTATCAGGGGTTATTGTAAATATATCAGGGGTTCTAATAAAAGTATCAGGGGTTCTAATAAAAGTATCAGGGGATCTAATAAACGTATCAGGGGTTCTAATAAACAGTTATCAACGGTTCTAATAAAAGTATCAGGGGTTCTTGTAAACGTATCAGGGGTTCTAATAAACGTATCAGGGGTTCTGTGCTCATTGTTCGTGAGAAAAAAAATACGTGAAATTCATTGGCGCACTTTATGAAAATATCTGAAAAGAAATCAATGAGAGAATTAGTTTTATAACAGTTATTTCTATATTTTTTATTGTGAGTTATACACTATTGAAAATCATATAGAGGCTTTGTGGATAACACACACACATACACACACACACACACACACACTCACACACACACACACACACACACACACACATATATATATATATATATATATATATATATACATATTGGCCAAGTACGACCCTCGAGCCTCAATACAGCTCAATACAGTTCAATACAGCTCAGTGTGTAGACTCATACGTCAATCACTTTAACCGAAAATTTATTTTTTCATGGAGATTCTATTAACTATGGCAAAGTTGTCATCGTATGTCGATCTGACCTTATCATCTCTGTGTTTGTTAAACACATCAAATAAACATAGTTTTTTTATTATTTTTATAGCCAGGTACAGAAAGACCTTTACCTTGTTTACTTCCATATTTCCATGGTAACACTCCCACCTGCCTACGCCCCCTCTTCCTGCACGTCTTAATCTCTCTCCCCCCTCCCCTCCCCTCCCCCCCCCCCATTCTTTTGAAATATGAGCTGAGAGAAAGGTAAAAGAAATATCAGCACTTTTAACTGAGCTGTAAGGTAAATCACGTGATATTCTCTTAGTTAAAGAATGTAGAAAACGCCCCTGTTAACCTGCAGCCACCGTCTACATCGGAAAAAATGGGACGAGGTGGTTAAAGTTAATTTATCATCCTTGAGTAAACGCCCCTAAAAACTTGTCATTAATGTGTATTTCTATAAAGTTGGGTAGCTCATTGGGCCAATGTTACAATTCTCCAAGAGTCAACGCCCTTGCAAACATGCATTCAGTATAGTTAACACATTATATCCAGATCTGGGCCCCTAACTACCTCATGGCTGGACTGGGGCCCCTAATTACCTCATGGCTAGACTGGGCCCCTAATTACCTCATGGCTGGACTTGGCCCCTAACTACCCCATGGCTGGACTGGACCCCTAGCTACCCCACGGCTGGACTCGGCCCCTAACTATCCCATGGCTAAACTGGACCCCTAGCTATCCCATGGCTGGACAGTGCCCCCAACTACCTCATGGCTGAACTCGGCCCCCTAACTACACCATATCAATCTGGCCCATGATAACCAGCAGCCACTGTCTACATCAGAAAACACGACAGGTGTTGCTGTAATTAATTATACTTCATTACAATCTTTAGGTGTTAAATAGGTGTCGCTGACATTCCACTGTGTGTGTGTGTGTGTGTGTGTGTGTGTATTTATTATATATACAAATATCTCGAGAATTTTAGTTTTGAGTATTGTTTTTTAAATTGACCTTCATTTAAGTTAAAACTATTACTTATTACTTAACTCTTTTTGTCAAATTTTCACTTTCTGTAAAATACGTAGCATCGGATATAAATAATTATCATAGAACTATCTGAATTGTTTGAGAATGTCTGGCTAGTTCAGTTTAATAATACATATATTCAACGCTAGACAAACTAAAAAAAAAAACATTAAAGGAAGAAATCTGTTCAAAACTAATGTATCACATCATTGGTGTTTTATAACATAATTTACCAAAGTGTTTTTTTTTTTGGTGGGGTGGGTGGGGGGGATAGCTGGCGGAGTACATGCAAGAAATGATGGTGAACCATGCAATGTGCAAGTTTGTTTTTACTTGGGGTACACCTTAAAACCAAAATAAATAAGGGAATATTCAGATGTCAAAAGGGACACTATTTTGGACTAATCAATGAATAAAGGGAGACTATTTTGGACTATTCAATGAATAAAGGGACACTATTTTGGACTAATCAATGAATAAAGGGAGACTATTTTGGACTATTCAATGAATAAAGGGACACTATTTTGGACTAATCAATGAATAAAGGGACACTATTTTGGACTATTCAATGAATAAAGGGACACTATTTTGGACTAATCAATGAATAAAGGGACACTATTTTGGACTATTCAATGAATAAAGGGACACTATTTTGGACTAATCAATGAATAAAGGGACACTATTTTGGACTAATCAATAAATAAAGGGACACTATTTTGGACTAATCAATGAATAAAGGGACACTATTTTGGACTAATCAATAAATAAAGGGACACTATTTTGGACTAATCAATGAATAAAGGGACACTATTTTGGACTATTCAATGAATAAAGGGACACTATTTTGGACTAATCAATGAATAAAGGGACACTATTTTGGACTATTCAATGAATAAAGGGACACTATTTTGGACTAATCAATGAATAAAGGGACACTATTTTGGACTAATCAATAAATAAAGGGACACTATTTTGGACTAATCAATGAATAAAGGGACACTATTTTGGACTAATCAATGAATAAAGGGACACTATTTTGGACTATTCAATGAATAAAGGGACACTATTTTGGACTAATCAATAAATAAAGGGACACTATTTTGGACTAATCAATGAATAAAGGGACACTATTTTGGACTAATCAATGAATAAAAGGTACCTAGTGATTGATCTGGTTAGTAATATTTTTCTTCTAATTAGTGGCCAGACATTTGAGACTTGTTATCTAAATCTATTGCTACAAAGTGAGGGTGTGAAGTTAAACGGAAATGTTCTTCATTTTGTGACCTGTAACAGCCTAATTGGCCAGATAACGTTTCCTGGACTTAATGACTAACACCTGAATATCTTTGATTTGAACAAGGGAAGTAGTTCTAAACATTTAAGAAGCCCTTGCTAGAAAATATTTATAACGGAGTTTCTTAGTAGCGACAGGGGCGGACTTAACTCCTTTGGGAGCCCGGACGCTGAAGAATATAGTGGGCCCTAACAAAAACGAAGACATTATACATGGTATAGTGCTGGGCTTTGTGCTCTAAATTTGTGAATTGGGCTCCCTAAAAAGTTGGGACTCCTGACACACGCATTGTGCGGCCGCCGTTAAATCCGCCTCTGTACGGAGATGATCTTCGGTTTTAATGAGACCTTGGCAATAACAAACAACTGCAGTTTTATATCTGCTGGTCTTTGAAATACATCGTTTTGTAAAACCTATCAAGTATTTTCTGTCAGAGCCGGATTAAATAGGATAGAAGCCCACAGGCCAAGGGCGTCATTTAAGGAGTGAGCCGGGGGGGGGGACATCCCTTTCCTCGAGGATCATTGAATATTTTTCTTAAAGAATCATATTTACCGTCAACGCCAAAAAAAAGTAAAGTTCAAAAAAAAAATTCCAAATTTGCTTCCATTTCTAAATTTTATGAGTTTTATTAAATATTTTTTTTACGCAATATAAAATATTCGAAAGGGGTTAACCGCCCAAACTTTTGGAGTGGAATCCGTTAATCCGCCAATCTTGACTCACACCTCAAGCCTTACCTGAAATGACGCCCCTGCCAAAATCATTACATTACATACGCTCTGTTATCACATATAGTCTATTATATGTCACTGGCTTTATCTAACATGAAGTGCTCTGTTATCACATATGGTCCATCATATGTCACTGACTTATTTAACATGAAGTGCTCTGGCTGTTATCACATATGGTCCATCATATGTCACTGGCTTTATCTAACATGAAGTGCTCTGTTATCATATATGGTCTATTATTTGTCACTGGCTTTATCTAACACGAAGTGCTCTGTTATCACATTGGTCTATTATATGTCACTGACTTATTTAACATGAAGTGCTCTGTTATCACAGGCAGCTACTTACACCGTCATCTGGCAAAGTCTGAAATGTTTCACACAAATGAATGAATAGGTTGTATGACGATCTCTGCCCTTTGTGATATACAGTTTCCCGCCATTACCGTCTGCTCAATCTATCACGTGACTTCAATCCCCCCAGTGGCCATGACTCTGTTAAAAACATGTGTTCAACAGTTTGGTGTTTTTAGTTTTTCTTGTGTTTTACCTGACTTAAGATTAACGAGACACAAATAGAATATGTAGTCAAGTGGATATAGTGTCAGAGTGAAAAATAAAAAAACTTCAAAGGAAACACAACTGAAATGAAAAAAAAAAATCTTTACAAGATTCTTTAGTATCAAAAGTAAATATTAAAGGCTAGACAAACTTTGGCTAAAAACGCCAATTCTTTTTTATGACTAATTAATATGTATCCAAATTAAAAACCACAATTGATTAATGTCTTTTTATTTTTTTTTTACATCTTTTTTTTTTAAGCACATAAGAAGAATTATCTCACCCCCTTCCCCCCTTGGATAATAAAAAAAAATATAACAAATATTGCATGGTAAATGAAAACAGGAAAAATTAATCTTTCAATGAAATTTTTTTTACTGATAACTTAATTTTAAAATGTGTATTTCAGTAATGGTGTTTTTCTTTAATTTGACTAATTTCTCCCATGTATGAAGAAGGATATTTTTATTGACATTTAAAATGGAAATATAAATGACTTTGGTGGAACCATTAATTGAAAAAGTATTAGCATCAAAGTATAAATTACTTACATCTCATTACAAACCTATATACCCAATCTGACTCCACCCTTGTGTACCCAGGATAGAAGAGCAAAACAACAACATACTCACATGTGGCTAAATGGTGAAAGTTACTCACCGAATCATGCGTGTGTGGAATCACCGAGATATTTTTAGCTTTCTATTTTTAGTAACGGCACCCAATCTCGCATAAAGGGGATATAATGAGGCAGGAGAACTCTGGCTGCGGATAATACAACAAACGACGGGGCGTGATAGAGGAATTGGGGAGTAACGACAACCTTTTGGGTCTGAGAGTATTTCTGGATCTAAACATTTCATTGAGGTACGGAGAGTTGCTTTAGTTATATAGGTCTTGTTGGTATCAAGTCTTAATAGGCTTTTGTCTGTTTGTTTTGTGTTAGGTAAAATGATAAAATACGAAGCTTTTTTTTCATTAATGAATTTGTAAAGATATGTGAGATGTGAACTTATGGATAAGACATTAAATGAATGGATTCTAATTGAAATATTTTTAAATACCATTGCTTAGAAAGTGTGGAGTGTAATGTGTAGATGTCCAGTGCTTTCATATTTCCTTGAGGACATGTTCAACAAATTAGATAAATCTACGCGCCCATTTAGTCCTTGTTAAGATTTTGATGAGTTAAATGAAGTAGTGGTAAGGTGAATTGGATGAAGAGATATTCTTTATAAACGTAAAAAGACAACAGCAGTGCAATCAACGGAAAAGCTGTTGTTTACTAGCTGTATAATGGTAGCTACTCGTCTTTACATCACTGGTCTCTACTATAAGTGTATATATAATTCACCGATTATTTAATCATTTTGTAATTGTGGATGATATTTTCCAAAATTTTTTATATGCAGCCTATCGATTTTAATAGATGCATCCAAATTATAATGATTATAAGAAAAGATGGCGGAAATGTATCACTGAGCTGTGATATAACCAGAAAGTTTATTTAATTCAAAAATGATTTTCTTCAATTGTTAATAATTATTATTTATGTTAATGGTTTGAATATTTTTACTATTAGTTAATTAGTACAAATACGATAGCTATTGTTATGCTGGATAACTGGAATATATATATATAGTGTATTGTTCTATAATAATACACACATCGACTTGTTTAACAGAGTCAACCATATATATTTAGACAATTAGATTGTTTGACAGGTTGAGTGAAGAATACAGAAGATAGATTGTATGACAGACAACTATATATCTACAGTCAATGAGATATTTTATGCTTAATATTTTTCCTTCTACGATTATTTCATACATTTGAAAGTTTCCGCCTCCAAGTGTGTTCACTATCTATTGTTTCCACCTAGAAGTGTGTTCACTATCTATTGTTTCCACCTACAAGTGTGTTCACTATCTATCGTTTCCACCTACAAGTGTGCTCACTATCTATCGTTTCCACCTACAAGTGTGCTCACTATCTATCGTTTCCACCTACAAGTGTGCTCACTATCTATCGTTTCCACCTATAAGTGTGTTCAATATCCATAGTTTCCACCTATAAGTGTGTTCACTATATATCGTTTCCACCTACAATTGTGCTCACTATCTATCGTTTCCACCTAAAAGTGTGTTCACTATCCATTGTTTTTACCTATAAGTGTATTCACTATATATCGTTTCCACCTACAAGTGTGCTCACTATCTATCGTTTCCACCTAAAAGTGTGTTCACTATCCATTGTTTTCACCTATAACTGTGCTTTCTATATATCGTTTCCACCTACAAGTGTGCTCACTATCTATTGTTTCCGCCTCCAAGTGAGATCCCTATCTCAGTATTGGATTGCGGCCAAAATTACAGTTGTAGACATTCTCTAGTGGATAATGAACCGAATATAATGCTTTGAAGAAACAATACAACATATGGAGATATTAAACTAACATCAAAGATAAACACTTTACCTGTCTGGCCATATATGATTTTAAAATTCTTTCGCAATAGCCTTTCACAAATAGATGATTAAAAACTATTTTCTTATGTGTGGAGAAAAAAAAGGCGTCTGCCTGCTTCATATTTACAAAGGTGTTTATAGGCAGACTAGGGGTGAGCGCCACTTAGCGGGACCTTTTTTTTTTGCTGTAATCTTAAATTACTGAAGTAAAAGGTTAGAAAAGCCCTTATTGTCAAAGATTTATAGGGGACAAGATTTTTTAATGCAGCCTTCACATCTTTTTTGCCTAGAGCCCCTAAAGTAATTTCTAGACATTTTAAATTACCGTTATACAGGGCTCCCATGTATTTCTTTGCTCAGATATTTTGTGGACCTAAGGCACTGACTTTACTGAAAAAAAAATTATTAAAAAAAATGTGTCCCTGAGAAAAATCGAACCTGGATAGTCGGCATAAAAAGGTATATCGCCAAGCTGTTAATGCATTCAGCCACCACGTCACACGATTGTTGTAATCATTTTAATGTCCTATTGAAAAAAAAATTGCTCGATTATTTTTTTCACATTCACTTGACCTATTTTAGGCTTATATAATCTTATTTTGTATTTAAAATAAATCAAAGCCCTATTTATTTAAAAAAAATGAGCTATTATTATAGCTGAGAACTTAATTTGTATAGACATTTGCAGAATTTCTTTTTTTTATATTATACCGACTTTTAAAAAAGAACTTTATTTACGAAAACGCGCTCGCTAGATTTTTGATTGTTACTATTGTTTATGTTTGACGATGTTAAAATACTACCTGTTGTAATAAAAACTACAACAATGTGAATTTATATTATATGTCAATTATTACTTTTTAATATTTGGGACTTTTATATTTCATTAAAAAAAACCCGCAGAAACTATTTAAAACTGTTGATTTTTCAAAAAGAAATATCGAATCGAGACAGTGTCAAGACCAAATTTTAGGTCGGAAGCAAATCACGTGATTACTTTATTAAATACTATTGGTGGAAAGCTAGACACTTGCCTTTTATTATATAGGAGGATATTTATTTCTGCCATATGCGCAGCCGACGGCTTTTAAGGAGGTCATTTATTTTTAGCGATGGATTCCCCACACGGACGGACGACTAGATTAGTTGGATGTTTTTGGGACTCTACGCTGTTACTTCTGAAAAGTACTACTATCCAAATAAGTATGAAACGTACTACTATTCAATTAAGTATGAAAAGTACTACTATCCAATTAAGTATGAAAAGTACTACAATCCAATTAAGTATGAAAAGTACTACTATCTAATTAAGTATGAAAAGTACTACTATCTAATTAAGTATGAAAAGTACTACTAATAAATTAAGTATGAAAAGTACTACTAATAAATTAAGTATGAAAAGTACTACTAATAAATTAAGTATGAAAAGTACTACTTTCCAATTAAGTATGAAAAGTACTACCATCTAATTAAGTATGAAAAGTACTACCATCTAATTAAGTATGAAAAGTACTACTATTCAATTAAGTATGAAAAGTACTACTATTCAATTAAGTATGAAAAGTACTACTGTCCAATTAAGTATGAAAAGTACTACCATCTAATTAAGTATGAAAAGTACTACTATCTAATTAAGTATGAAAAGTACTACTGTCTAATTAAGTATGAAAAGTACTACTATCTAATTAAGTATGAAAAGTACTACTATCCAATTAAGTATGAGAAGTACTACCATCTAATTAAGTATGAAAAGTACTAATATCTAATTATGTATGAAAAGTACTACTCTCTAATTAAGTATGAAAAGCACTACTATCTAATTAAGTATGAAGTGTAGTACGGTTTGGTGGCTGCACATGACGCCGAAATAAAAGGGGAGTTAAAAAGTACTCTTAAAAATATCTTCAGCGTCTGAATGATTTTAGTGATTTTAAATTTACATCTGTGGGAAGGATGGCCTAGTGGTGTAGATGCTTGAATGTCAACCTGAGTCCTAGATTCGATCCTCAGTGAGAACCAGGGTCATTATTTTTGGACCTGGTGTTAGTTGGTTAAAGTCCCTTAAGTCCACTCAGCTTTAAATAGGTACCTTGCTTTAGTTGAGGAATAAAATTCGACTGGACGTTGTGCTAACCACACGATTCCATCTTCATATACCTAAGTTTCTAGAATTCATCTGCTTCGTTGGCCTTTTAAGGCTTAGCGAACACTTAAGATTTGTCGTCTCATATTTTTTACTAGCTGAAGATCAATCAAAACAACACCTTGGCGCTAAATGCGTAAATTATGTTGAGTGATTCTCGTTGCCACTAATTTACGCATATATGCGTAAATATATACTTTTGTTGAAGATTTTCGGTCAATGATTTAGAAATTCCGCTAGTCAAAGTAAGGACATATCTACTAGCACTGAAGTTAGGGTTCTTGTATTTTGTATGCAACATGCTGGAACCTTTTTAAATCATTGCAAAACGTGAGCCACAGTGACTGCTCAAAAGGTGGATGTTCCAGCCTAGAGAAGAGAAAGAGACGTGTGAAAAGATTACCTGAGCAGGTAAATGAATTGATCGTACACCCCAGCAAAACATTGGCAATGATTTCATAAAGTTAATTTTGATTCATTTTTAGTCACTTGTAGATAAACGTGAATGACTGCACTAAAAACGTGTATAAACGTGAATGACAGCACTATACTGCTGATGTAACATTGAAACATAATCATGAAATAGATGCAGCTGACTCGTTGAGGATAATGTCTTATGTTTCACCGTGAAACTATCACAGAATACATGTTTGTTAAGTAAGCATGACGTATAGATTTTCTGTAAGACTTTAAGAGATGTGTTCTCTTAAAAAAATATTGCAATGAAGTATTTTCTCCGACACACCTATTGACTCTTGTAACATGTTGATTCTGTTTTAGCCAATTCAATTTTTATTTAGTTAAGATGAATAGAAGTAGAAAAATCATACTGTATAAATTAGGAAATTATCATAAAAACTTAATAATGTACCATTGCTATTAGAGTCTTAATGTAAGTTGTTGTTACATAAAAGATGTGTTTTGAATGTAACAGTAAACTAATAAAAACTGTTGAAATTATAAGGTATGAATAAATTTAACAGTGTGATGAGTTAAGTGGCAGTCTTCCGCGCATTGCTTTTTAGTCTCGGGTGGGGGGTTTGTGGGCGAATGCGCAATAACTCAATTAATCCTTTCTGGACAAGACTATGTAACAGTTAACCTTATTTTTTTCGTAACAGAATAGCAATCTCTAATTGTCTATATCGGATACTTATACCAAAAGTTATGTATACAAAGCAACGGTTTTAATGAAATTAATCTGTAATTAAATATGTTTTCTATAACTATCCTGGTAAGCCAGGAATTGGAAGAAATGTTCGGACTACCTTAGGCTGAATGTCCTGCTGACCAACATAGAGAATGTTCTGACTACCTTAACTTGAATGTCTTGCTGACCAACACAGACAATGATCGGACTACCTAAGACGAATATCTTGCTGGCCAACACAGACAATGTTCGGACTGCCTTAGACTGAATGTCTTGCTGACCAACACAGACAAATTTCTGACTACCTTAACTTGAATGTCTTGCTGACCAACACAGACAATGATCGGACTACCTAAGACTAGTATCTTGCTGGCCAACACAGACAATGTTCGGACTACCTTAGACTGAATGTCTTGCTGACCAACACAGACAATGATCGGACTACCTAAGACAAATATCTTGCTGGCCAACACAGACAATGTTCGGACTACCTTAGACTGAATGTCTTGCTGACCAACACAGACAAATTTCTGACTACCTTAACTTGAATGTCTTGTTGACCAACACAGACAATGATCGGACTACCTAAGACGAATATCTTGCTGGCCAACACAGACAATGTTCGGACTACCTTAGACTGAATGTCTTGCTGACCAACACAGACAAATTTCTGACTACCTTAACTTGAATGTCTTGTTGACCAACACAGACAATGATCGGACTACCTAAGACGAATATCTTGCTGGCCAACACAGACAATGTTCGGACTACCTTAGACTGAATGTCTTGCTGACCAACACAGACAAATTTCTGACTGCCTTAGACTGAATGTCTTGCTGACCAACACAGACAAATTTCTGACTACTTTAACTTGAATGTCTTGCTGACCAACACAGACAACGATCGAACTACCTAAGACAAATATCTTGCTGGCCAACACAGACGATGTTCGGACTACCTTAGACTGAATGTCTTGCTGACCAACACAGACAAATTTCTGACTACCTTAGACTGAATGACTTGCTGACCAACACAGACAATGATCGGACTACCTAAGGTGAATATCTTGCTGGCCAACACAGACAATGTTCGGACTACCTTAGACTGAATGTCTTGCTGACCAACACAGACAAATTTCTGACTGCCTTAGACTGAATGTCTTGCTGACCAACACAGACAAATTTCTGACTACTTTAACTTGAATGTCTTGCTGACCAACACAGACAACGATCGAACTACCTAAGACAAATATCTTGCTGGCCAACACAGACGATGTTCGGACTGCCTTAGACTGAATGTCTTGCTGACCAACACAAACAAATTTCTGACTACCTTAACTTGAATGTCTTGCTGACCAACACAGACAATGTTCGGACTACCTAAGACTGACTCCAACAGATACAAATAATATAACAGGTGGAGAGAGGAAGAATGGGGAAGACGGGATAGAGAAACAGTTGAGTGTGTACACGTCATCTGCCCCATAAGAACTTAAGTTTATTTATTTATTTATAAATCTGCTAATCAATATAAATCAAACTATATTGTTTCTTTGTAATTTATTAGCTCTGACCGACTCTGCAAATCAATCAGTCAGGTCACACCCACCATTCAACAACGTCCACCATGTTACGCTACTGGCTATTCCTATTAGCCTGTGTCCAGACTTTATTCAGTTTTGGCTTGTCGGACAGCACGAAGGAAAAAGCGATCAAACCTTTTGTCTCCAGAGTCAGTCAGTGTCTTAAAGACGTCCCCATCAGTGTAGCTGCTTATAGTAAGTTGGTTTTTGTTATTGTTTCATTGGTTATGACATATGATATTCCATTTTACCAACATATATAAAAAAAAGAATGGGTTTGTTATATGACGTCTAGAAATGTCAATGCCAGGCTTGCGGAGCCGCCAAATTTTTTCCGGCTCCATCTCCCACAAATTTGACGGCTCCGGCACGGCTACGGCTCCCTATTAAGATAGTATCACACGAGACAAAAATTTTTGTAATTGCGCCACGCAAACATGCCGCTGATAAAAAGTTATGCAAATTTTGCCGCGTTCACCACCATAGTCAGAAACTTGAAAAATATACGCATTGTCGGTTTTACTAAAAAAAAACATTTCAGTGCATCCGGAATCGTATCATTATTGTCGACCGAGGTTTCTCTAGTCGCCATTTTCATAAGTAATAAAAAGTTATTTCAATGATCAAATGAGCAAATAGTAAAATGAAACATTATTTAAAATATTTTAAAGACTTCAGTATTTATATTTATCATTTATAAATTCGAAATGACTATTCGGACCCGGGTACCGATAAACTCCGATTTTTATTCGGACCCCGTCCCAATAAAGTCTGATTGTTATTCGGACCCGTGGCCAGTGGCGCAACCAGGGGGGGGCAGGGGAGGCTTGAGCCCAAATCATCAATGCATATTTTACAATATAAAGTTACTAAAAAGACTATCAAACTGTCTTTTTCAATATGTGAACCCCCCCCCCCCCAGCATTTTTTGCTGGTTGCGCCACTGCCCATGGCAAATATGCACTTAGCTTAGCTATACTTAAAATTTATTATTGTTTTTTGTTTATTTTTTTTTATAATTGTTTGAATTGTATGATTTAATCGTTACTCAGTGTCTACGGTTCCACTATTATTTTTTCGGGTTCCGTCTAATAAAGTTTAAATATAGCTAAACTAAGTGCATATTGGCCACGGGTCCGAATAACAATCGGATTCTATGAAATAAAACTGTTTTAACTTTATATATAACAAAATAACATGCCATTAAAAAAATTTCGGAGGATAAACAAGATTTAAAACGAACACAAAATGATTCCCCGTTAAAGATTTCTTGTGGTGATAATCGTGCACGCTATCATTTAAAAAATGCTGTTACTGTTGTGGCGTTTGTAAAAAATGACAACATTTCAAATTGTAGGAGGCAAACAATCAAACAAATTTGCAATTTTAAAGCTAAAAAAAAAATCTGCTGTAAAAAAAAACAACATTTGGGAGCCGTGGAGCCGCCATATTTTTTCGGCTCCGGTTCCAGCAAAAAGTAGCGGCTCCCGGCTCCTCGGCTCCGGCTCCGCAAGCCTGGTCAATGCTATGACCTCTCCAAATATCTACGATGAGATGTCTATATCTGTGATGAGATGTCTATATATGATGAGATGTCTATATCTATGAATCTATGATGAGATCTCTATATCTGTGATGAGATGTCTATATCTGTTTATAAAAAGACGACAATATATGTTTACGAAATATTAAGTATCTTTTGTTTATAATATGTCATTTTATGTCTATATACGAGTAAATTCGTGGTGCCTAGGTTGTGAGCACTATATGCATACTGTTGGCTATAAGTTCCAATCCCAAAAAGCGGGGGGGGGGGGGTCGACAGGAGAACGATAAAAAAGATGCCCCTATTTGAGGGCACGGTAAAGAAGATGCCCCTATTTGAGGGCACGATAAGAAGATGCCCTTATTTGAGGGCACGATGCAGAAGATGCCCCTATTTGAGGGCACGATACAGAAGATGCCCCTATATGAGGTTTAAAGGATCAAAAGCTAAAACATTGATCTGTACAAGGACTTTAAAAAATATCTTCTCTACAGGCCTCCGCGATGGACAGTACAGCTACTACGACACTGTGAATCAGAAATCGAGTTCCAAGTTTTGTATAGGTGGAGCTACACAGGCTTTCACTGCAATACTTCTGGCCAAACTACTGGAAGGAAATGAAAAGTAAGTATCGTGTCGTTTTGTCGTGTCGTTTTGTCGTGTCGTTTTGTCGTGTTGTTTTGTTTTAACGCTGCTTTTAGAGCATTTTCGAAAAAAAAATGCTTTATTGTCCCCATTTTGTCGGTCTGTCTGTCTGTCCGTCATCACCCTAGATCTCAACAACCATAAGTCCTAGACCCATGATGTATATATCATTTTGTAGGTCTTGGCCTGCCATGTGTGCATCAAAAGTCCATTTCGCGATAGGATCTCTGAGGGCCGAAAAAGGGGGCGTATTAAGTACCTTTTTTTTACTATATAAGCTATATTAACAAAGAAGCGCCCTATATCTCAGCAACCATAGACCCATCATGTATATATCATTTTGTAGGTCTTGGCCTGCCAAGTGTACATCAAAAGTCAATTTCGCGATCTGACATCTCAGTGCCGAATATAAGAGTTTCTTATGTACCGTTTTTGTTATATTTTAATATAAATAACAAAAGCTAATCAAAGGGGCGTAATCATTATTTATTTTTGTAACAGTTATTCAACATGATTACTTCCCTCTCTATTTATCAAAACCCATACGTGTGGAGCAATATCTATGGCTGTAACCCGGAAAAAAATACGGATTTCGTCCGGCGTAACCGTATCCACTGCGTACACGAAAATGCTCTAAAATGTCCTTCGTCCGAAACGGAAAAGACTTAAATTGCTTGTTTTAACACAAGAACAAAATTACTCATTATTTTTTTTCCAACTATTGCCGATACATGATAAATTGTATGAGATTTAAATTTGTTTTATATCATTAGCATTAATAGACAGTCTGGTACCAGTGCACTAATAGACAGTCTGGTATCAGACTATCGGCTCACAGCCGCTCAGCTCTCTATTAACCCCTAGTCATCGGAAAGTTGCACCGAGAGAAATACACCACAATAAGGAAAAAAGGAAATAATTAAATGTTTCTTTGGCGGACAAGTATCCTTTGATCCATGGACCGGCACCGGTCCGCGGACCGGGCTTGGGGACCACTGGTCTAGATGAGAGGTTGGCAACCTTTTGAGACGGAAGAGCCAAAAGTGATAATTGACATTTTTCTTAGTTTTTTTTTTTAATCTCAGATCTGTTAGATCTGTCCACTTGTGCAGCGCAACATGCTTGATTTCTGGACTTCCTACTCTTTTAACTTGCTCTTGAGTTCTGTGAAATACAGCAATAGCATTTGAAGCAAACCGGCATCAATTCAAAATGGCTCAATGTTGATCTCATTTGTATATGTATTGAGAGAATTGAGAGGATTTAATATGAACACCAGAACACTTGCATTTGTTTTGAATTGCTCAAATCACTCAGCGAATCTATTCTTCATTTTATTTATAGTCATACTAAAGTAATTGGTGTCAATAGTTTTTTTTTTAAATAGCAAGGCGCGTTCTGTATAATTTATATTCTTAGGTGCTTTACACGATGATATACTGAAATAACGTAAGATTTATTGAATTCCTTAACTATCTCGTTAAATTGAATGCAAATATGGTTACTGGACTTACAATGATTTCATTTACCGTTCTACAGTTCTTCGACAAAACGAAATAATTTATTTTCGAAATAAACCATTTCTTCAAGTATGGCATACGTTGTGTTTCCTTTTCCTTGAAGTTTAGCACAAATAGTTTCTTTGTGATATCCACCATGACGTTGAAATTTTGCAGCCATTTGTCTTCTTCCAATTCAGGATTGACAATGCCTTTTCCATTTACAATTCTTTTATTTTACTCTAGCAAGAAGCAAAACGTTTCAATACGTTATCCCTGTAAAGCCATCGCAATTTGTGGAAGGTATCAATACGACATCTAATGAGCCGTAACTTGACATCGAAAGAGCCGCATGCGGCTCACGAGTCGCAGGTTTCCGACCCCTAGTCTAGATAACCGTTTTAGTTTGTGACATCCTGGATGAAGAAATTTATTGGAAACATAATTATCTTGTTTCCTAGCTTGACGTTTGAATTGTCTGTCCTTAGTAACCAATTTATGATTTGGAACTCAATCATTGAGTCATTGGTTGCATTCAATCATGAAAGATGACGTATCCAAAGACTAAAATGGAAATAAATGATTCGTTTTTTTAAATAATCAATTCAATTTGTGAATGAATTTAAGAGTTTTAAAAGAAAGACAAATATATATATATGAACATATTTGATTTTCTTTTTAAAAATAATGTTACTACTCTCTGAATGCTATTTACAGAACTATTTGTTGACAGCTCTCAGTATTTGGCTTGCATTACTAAGTGAATAGTTTCGTTACCATGGTAACACATCTGACTAAATGTAGTCATTCATTAATGCCAACTTTGGAGGCTCTGGCCATGGATTAATTTTGGGACCCGATATAATAAAATCTGCAAAAGTAAAAACCACCGCATGTAAATATTTGGCTCCTTATATAGTGTATCTATGAACCCCACCCCCTCCCCAGGCCTGGAACCCCTGAAAACTTTCATGAGGCTGGTCTGACTGTAAGCACTGCAGGCGAGTACGAATGTATAATTTTCACATATATTTTATTAACCTTCTCATATATAGTAATATGGTTGATAGAATTGTGTTCTTTTACATGACGATAGATTTAACGTTGGCAACAGCTAGACAAAAGCCATGAAAAGGAGGCCCTTAGAACATGGGAAGAGAGGGGGGGGCAAGAAGTCGGTGCTAAGCTTTACATATCTATCTATAGCCTAGGGCCTAGGCTATGTTGTAAATGTAATAGCAAAAGTGTCTTAAATAGCTGAGTTATGCTTGGAATATAGTCAATAAAGTGTATTATATAACTTGGAAATGGTGTGACTGTAGTCAGTAAAGTGTATTATATAACTTGGAAATGGTGTGACTGTAGTCAGTAAAGTGTATTATATAACTTGGAAATGGTGTGACTGTAGTCAGTAAAGTGTATTATATAACTTGGAAATGGTGTGACTGTAGTCAGTAAAGTGTATTATATAACTTGGAAATGGTGTGACTGTAGTCAGTAAAGTGTATTATGTAGCCAAGTTGTCCATAGTACTCAGATGAAGTAGAGGTGACATTTATTTCCATTCACCCCTTGTCTTTGTTTATACAACCATGGGGCAAACAACCCCCCTCGTATATGACCCATTTTGTCTGTTTGAAACCGGCGCGCATTTAAATAGAAACATTAACTTTATATTTTCATATAAAAACTCTATCCATCTGTTCATAGTCAGGCCAACATTTTGTTAGATTTAATAAACTATTACACTACACATTGAAAAGGTTTGTTTCCTTCCCCATCTGTTTAGTCTAATAGAAAGTCAACATTAGGTTACACAATTTTCAAAAACGTTTAACATGATATTGATTGTCAATTATTATTAAAAGTGAAAGACAGAGGCGTTCCGAGGCATTTTGGGGTCCCGGGGGCTTAGCATTTTTGGGGGCCCCTGCAATTTGACAAACGATATCATGACATGAGATAATGTACTTAATAAATATATCTAAATTCAAATTAGTACAGTAAATCAATAAAACTAAAAAAAATAATCATTTAAACTCTTTTAATGAATAATTCCATTGTTTAGTGACGATGTAATGCACAAGTGACAAATCTCAATTTATATTGCCTCAAGTTTCTGTGCAGCAAAGGCATCTATAACATCATCTATATCAATGCTATATAGTATGTTTGACTTCACTGACATTAAAGCCATGCTGCTAAGTCTTTCTTGAGTCATTGTGCTCCAGAGATAGTTTTTGATTAACTTGAGTTTTGCGAATGATCTCTTACATGATGCAATGGAAGTGACCTGAGCAGTATTCGGATAGAGGTTGCAAGGTTTGAGCACACATCATTACCATATGAAGTATGAGTCAGCTTCTTCAGTAAGTCAATTGGTGATTGTGGTACTGGTTTGTTATGAAAAGTTCTCGCGCATAAATGACATCATTGAACATATGATTTACCTGTATGTCATCATACAAACACGAAAAGGTAACACAGTTTTTCATCAGTGTGTGATCATCCATAGAAACCAACAGGTGTCTTGGTTCAAGAAGAAACCCAAAGGTGTCCACGTGGTTTTGCAACCTTTGGAATATGTCCTTCATCTCCATATGAATCTGTCCAGCACTTATGTTGCAACACTTTTAAATTGCAGTTCTATTTACATCAGAACTCAACTCCCCATCAAGTCTTTTCTTTCTTCGGTTGTTTTGCCTACAAGAAATCCATAGTATTCAATGCCTTCTTTTGCTCTTTCGATGGATTGGGTGATCAGTTTCGTCCGCTTCTTAACATTTTGCAGAAAACATGAAATGGTCTTAATCTCTTCAGCAGCTTTGTCATGATGCAAGAAAACTGATGATCAGCTTCTTCTCTTGAGGACCACCTTGTAATACTCTTCTTTTTTAGACTCCCGGCTCCAGTTTTTTTTTCAGTTTGGCCTATCTCTGGGGTGAATTGGGAAAAAAGTTGAGCAATTCAAGAATAGTTCCAAAAAGATGACAATTGCTAGATCTATCTCAGCAGAATAAAGAGCTGCCAAGTTGAGAGAGTGATTATCACAGTTCAGAAATATGACGTTTCTGCCGGCCAGACCGACGGCCACTCATTGTGGCTGCGTTATCATAGATTTGATGTGTGCACAGATTTAAAGTCTAGTCCAATGTCTTAAAGAGTTTTCAGAACAAGTTCTTCATAATGTTGTGCATCTGGCTTCACAATTTCAAAATAACCAAGGAATGACTCTTTTATTTCAAAACTCTCGACATCCAAGTTACGAACTTTAAGGGATACTTGTTCTTTGTGAGAAACATCTGGAGTAGAAATAAAAATCAGAGAAAAGTAACAGACGCTTTAATTTTCCAACAATTGATTCCCTAACTTCATTGCCCATAAAGTTCATGAACTCATTTTGAATTATTCAAGTGATGTTACGTAACTTCATCAAATTCTGCAAGAAATTTCAACGATTTTAGGAAGTTCCCAGGACTTGGAGAATCCAGTTTTTCATTTTGGCCAATTAAGCTTGAGTTGGTTTTTTGTTAAGTACATTAACAGCTGTTGCTACAGATGGATTGTAGCATGGACAAAAAATGGAAGATAAAATGCCGTCAAGATAACATGTTTTACACTGAAACTATGTTTTGATAGTTTTAGTAAACTTTTTACCAGTTTTTATTTGCGTGATGAGATACGTAATTCTGAAATCCTTAATCTGTGTTGAATACATGCAACAGTGGCACTAACTCAGTGGTGTCACTATGGTTGGTGTCACCCGATGCGGAGATTTCAGGGTGTCACCATCCTCCACAAAAACTTCCACCATGAACACATACAATTCGAATTTTCCTGCACTAGACGGTCTCGGCCTTAAAGAATTTACTTTATATTTTTAATCAATGAAAACGATGGTATTACTGACTGTATTTCAGAAATATGTATATTACTTTAATTAAACTGAGTTTATGTATATTACTTTAATTAAACTGAGTTTATAAACTACGTCTCCTATTTTATAAAACCACATGACTACACCCGTCTTTTTTTAACGCGTTTGCAGAGAACTCCAGATTGATCCTAGCAGCCTTGAATTAGATTCATTTACCTAAGCTCCAGACGCTCTGCATGATGGCACCCTGTGCTACTGCTCGTATGGTGTATCCTGTGCTACTGACCATGTTTTCGACTATGATCGGTTATAAAACTGACTATTAGTGACTATGCCGAGTTCTTTCTGCTATGCAATTTAAAATTGTTCATTTTGGTGTCACCCCTATGTTGGTGTCACCCGGTGCGGCCCGAACCCCCCCCCCTCGAGTGACGCCACTGAACTAACTTATATAACAACGTGAATAGCCAGATTACATGGCGGTGGCTTCATCTATATAAATAAAAATGCAAATAGGATTAACGCCTAGCTAATAACATCACCAATATTTGCCTTGAAATTTACACACAAAATTTTAGAAAATTAATAAACTAAATTAGAAACGAAATTTTTCTCAATACTTACTTTTACTTGAAAGTCGGTGTCATAACTACTTGTGTTATTAGTTATCACACTTTATCTAAGCGTGTACCCACAGACATCACAAATAAATGATTTAAACTGACAAGTCCGACTCATATACTTTTTTTTGACGATTACACAAAATATAATTTCAAAATATAAGTAGAATGAAACTATACACTGCAAGATACATACTCACTAAAACATCACCTCTCTATCCTGTGTGCTGCCTATTTTTGTTAAACTGCATGACTGTACCTTTCTGTTCTCCTCCTTTATCCCCCTAATTAATTAACTCATCCCTGACCCAATGATCCATTCTTGAAAATACAATGTTTAATTACAATTAAAATACAATTATTTTAATCACAGAGTAGCCTACCTATGGCGCATGTCCGGCCATTGCAAAGTGTGTTATAAAAACATTACCGACTGCGTTGCGGTAGGCACAGTGCGTGGCGGGTATTTAATATTTAGTGTTAAAATAAAAATTTTGGAAACTCGTTTTGGGCCCCCCTCAAGCGGGGGCCGGGGGTACGTTAGAATTTGGACCCGCCTCCCCCACCCTAGGTACGCCACTGGTGAAAGAATTGTGATAAATCACAATAGATCAGCTGCCAACTAACAATTTATTAAACGGCCAATAATAAAAAAAAATAAACATTCTCTATAAAAGGAATACTTCACATTTTATTTAAACAATCTGTTTCTTTTATTTTATGGTCGAGAAAGTAAACTAAGACAGGGATGGGCAAACTACGACCCGCGGGCCACATGCGGCCCGTCAGAGTATATTATGCGGCCCGTTTACATGTATAAGTTACGATCCTATGTCGATGTTAATTCTCTTTGTTTGGAGTTGCTGCTATATTTTTAAAATTTTATTCCGACTACTTGATTTGAATCTAGTGATATTAAATCGGCTTTGTTGCTCCAGAATATTGGTTAGAGCTGCTTGACCTAAAAGCAGATTATGACCTGAAGGAGAAGTTGAAGTCAGTTATTTGAGTGTGAATGTCAAATAAAATAACAAATTATTTTAAATTCATATTTTTTATACGTTGCAAATTGTAATTACGTAGATAAAATATACAGTGGGTATTCGGTTAACGAACTATTCGGACAGCGAACAAATCGGACAACGAACACTTTCAGGAAATATTTTTGTGTTCGGACAACGAACAAAATTCGGATAACGAACAAAAACTAATTCTAACGAAAACGTCTCGGCTCTCGAAACACCCAACATTAGTCCTCAATTTGTCCTGAAAATGGATGTGCGCGTGCGCTGACACGTCATCATTCATACTACGTAGAAGTGAGGCAGCACCATACGACGCGTAGGGTAGTGTGCGACGACACATCGTCAATAGTGTACCATACATGTGTAGTTGGTTTATGTCCTTGTCGTTTTCGTATGTGCTTCTCTAAACGCCTTATTAAAAAAAAACCTGAAACTGTGACAATAATATGGGGCCTAAAGAGAGTGGAGTGTCAAGAACTGTGCTCACCATAAAAAAACAAGCAAGAGATTATAACTAAAGTAGAGAGTGGACAAATAATGACTGATGTTACCAGGCAGTAGGGCTTGAACAGGTCTACTGTAGGCACAATCCTAGCTAAAAAAGATATCATCAAGAAGACTCAAGCCGCTAAAGGAGTAACGAAAATTACATCTGAGAAGCAAAAAAAAAAGTGTCATCCATGATAAAATCGAGAGTTTGCTTTTAGTTTGGATAAATGAAAGGGAGGTGAAAAGAGATGTAACTAGAATGGCCATCATTCAAGAGAAGGCTGGATAATTTTTTGAGAAATTGAAAGAACAAACTCCAGGCTCGTCATCCGAAAATCTAGAATTCAAGGCTACCACTGGCTGGTTTACAAAATTAAAAAGGAAATCTGGCATTAAATAAGCTGATGTCAATAGGGTTGCTGATCTCCACAACGACATTGTTATCAATCATTTCCTGAAAGTCCTGAAGGAGAGAGAAAAACAACCGACATTGGACATGTTCTTTAACGCCTAAAGAAAGGAAAATAACTGATTAATAAGCAAGACTATATGTATGTATCATATTTGTAATAAATAAACTTACTAAGAAATTATTCTTGTACATGACAATTTTTTTTTAAATTTAATTTTTATGATTTCCAGAACGAATTAATGGAATTCCCATTAACATATATGATAAATCGATGATCGGTTAACGAACGATTCGGATAGCGAACATAATTGTGGAACTGATTAAGTTCGTTAACCGAATACCCACTGTAGTTGGTTAAGGGGGGGGGGGCTAGGGGGTTATAAATGTGAAAAAAATTTTAATAAATACATTGATAATGAAGAAATATTATTTTAGCCGATTCACTAAAAGATTTTGCTCATTGAGAATGTTACATTTTATAAATAAAATATATAAGATAAAACGGTATTCAAAGTACTTTCAAAATATATTTGATGGGAAATCATTCTGAAACATGGGTTTTGACTATATACTATCAGAAACAAATTACCATATTGTACACATTACTATAACAAACAAATTACTTTAAAACACAAATAACTATAACAAACAAATTACTATAATTCATAAAATCTCCAAGTCGTTCAAATTGTAGTTATTAGAATTTTTCCAAAATAAGTATTAAGTATTGACGGATCCATTGTAGATTTTTATTCTTCACATTATGTGGTGGCTTATATTACATAGGATCATTGACTTAATATAGTAGTACTGTGATGGTATAAATGAAAAACACCAATGCATGTATTCATGTAAGTATCACGCAGCACTATATTCCCGGGCGACGCCAGGTATAAATGTCAGTTCTATCAAATGTAATGCTAATGGGGACCCGACTGATTTGCTGTCCCAGGGCAATCAAATATCTATAAGAGACCTAATAATGGTTCTGAATGCCACATATGACCAGTAAGTCTTTTGGAAACAAAAAAAGTCCATATATTTTTTTCTTACTCTACTGTTCCAATGGAACCTATTTAGATATAGCTCAAATTACCTGTGAACTATAATACTTCAGGTTGTTTTGTCGTAGATCTACTCAGTTTAACTAGTTTAGCCCTTTGAACTCAAGGGAACCTAAGTAGATTTAAAAGGGCTCCTAAGTAGATCATTTAACCCTTGACCCTTAGACTTTCTTCATGTTTTTTTTTAATTTAAAGGTAATTATTATATTTGTTATTTCACTAACAATGTGATGATGTTAAACGCAAGTTCATATTTAGTTAAAATCTTCTAAATTTTTACTATACCTACATAACCCCAAGTTGTCATCTTCAGCTAAACTCTATCTATATAATCTACTATAAAGTAGTGTTGTATGTGAAACAAATGGAGAGTATTGAGTTTTAGTTATCCATCCTGAGATAAGGGTGTGACATGAGTTCTCCTTCTTAGTTTCCTTGGACTCCAGCCAGACGTGCTCACTCTCCCAATGTTTGGTAATGCTGAACTATGGCCTCCTTTTTCTACTCACTCTGGTTTGAATGTATTTTACAGTGTTTTGAAAACTAATTTTTTTATACAACTGCTCGAGTGTTTAAATAGGAAATAGTTTAATGTTTACGCCAAATCGAATACATGGTTACAGATAAATTAGCTCTGTACACTAGCATTGAAGTTATTTTATATCAGTAAATTAATTGAGTAGTAGTGCTACATTTTGATAGTTTTGTGTTACGTAATTTAAAATTGATTCATTCAATTATATTACTTTTCAAATGAAAGAAATTAAAACAGGTTATTTTTTTTTTAGTTCTTAATAAAGGCGTTCTTTAAAACTTGGCACCTTTACCCTTGGCTGAAAGAAATAAGAACTATTCTGCTTGCCAAGGACCTACAAGGACAATGAACTCATCCGAATGTTATTTGTACCTACAGTAACCTCACCAATGTATTGGCTGCCTTCTGTATTTCATTAGGCTGAGGTTCCGCTGTATTTTTTTCAATCATTTATTATTCTTAATTTATCCAGCATTTCTTCATTAAAAGTTACAACCACCGAGTCAATGGAACAGACATGAGTGGATGACACTCTTTTTTATACGCAAGTCATGGGCTGTTTCTAAGAAAACTTCTGCAGTTCAAATTATGTCCGTGATGAATTTCATTTAATATCTAGATCTATTTTTAACTTCATGCGCTCCCATAAACAACAAACATTGTAGTGATTCTCTTTCCGCCACATTCTCAGGATTTGTTTTTATATTTTTGCTTTCGAATTTTGAGCTAAATACCAACTACGCCCGATGTACACAGAGTACAAAAAGTACACAGAATAGAGTACACAGAGTTCACAAAGTACACCGAGTAGAATACACAGAGTACACAAAGTAGAATACACAGTGTACACAAAGTAGAATACACAGAGTACACAAAGTAGAGTACACAGAGTACACAAAGTAGAGTACACAGAGTACACAAAGTAGAGTACACAGTGTACACAAAGTAGAATACACAGAGTACACAGAGTAGAATTCACAAAGTACACAAAGTACACCGAGTAGAATACACAGAGTACACAAAGTAGAATACACAGAGTACACAAAGTAGAATACACAGAGTACACAAAGTAGAGTACATAGAGTACACACAGTAGAATACACAGAATACACAGAGTAGAATACACAGAGTACACAAAGTACACCGAGTAGAATACACAGAGTACACAAAGTAAAATACACAGAGTACACAAAGTAGAGTACACAGAGTACACAAAGTAGAATACACAGAATACACAGAGTAGAATACACAGAGTACACAAAGTACACCGAGTAGAATACACAGAGTACACAAAGTAAAATACACAGAGTACACACAGTAGAATACACAGAGTACACAAAGTACACCGAGTAGAATACACAGAGTACACAAAGTAGAGTACACAGAGTACACAAAGTAGAGTACACAGAGTACACAAAGTAGAGTACATAGAGTACACAAAGTAGAATACACAGAGTACACAAAGTACACCGAGTAGAATACACAGAGCACACAAAGTAAAATACACAGAGTACACACAGTAGAATACACAGAGTACACAAAGTACACTGAGTAGAATACACAGAGTACACAGAGTACACAGAGTATACAAAGTAGAGTACACAGAGTACACAAAGTAGAATACACAGAGTACACAAAGTACAATGAGAAATTAAACTTTCGTGGTGCTTTGTTTTAACTTGTTCTCGACAAGTTTAATATTACGTACAGTTTTCAATCAGTTTAATCTTACATATATTTCTCAACCAGTTCAATCTTACATACAGTTGTCAACCAGTTCAATCTTACATACGTTTCTCAACCAGTTCAATCTTACATACATTTCTCAACCAGTTCAATGTTACATACATTTCTCAATCAGTTCAATGTTACATACATTTCTCAACCAGTTCAATCTTACATACAGTTGTCAACCAGTTCAATCTTACATACATTTCTCAACCAGTTCAATGTTACATACATTTCTCAACCAGTTCAATGTTACATACATTTCTCAACCAGTTCAATCTTACATACATTTCTCAACCAGTTCAATCTTACATACAGTTGTCAACCAGTTCAATCTTACATACATTTCTCAACCAGTTCAATGTTACATACATTTCTCAACCAGTTCAATCTTACATACATTTCTCAACCAGTTCAATCTTACATACATTTCTCAACCAGTTCAATCTTACATACAGTTGTCAACCAGTTCAATCTTACATACATTTCTCAACCAGTTCAATCTTACATACAGTTGTCAACCAGTTCAATCTTACATACGTTTCTCAACCAGTTCAATGTTACATACATTTCTCAACCAGTTCAATCTTACATACATTTCTCAACCAGTTCAATCTTACATACATTTCTCAACCAGTTCAATCTTACATACAGTTGTCAACCAGTTCAATCTTACATACATTTCTCAACCAGTTCAATCTTACATACAGTTGTCAACCAGTTCAATCTTACATACGTTTCTCAACCAGTTCAATGTTACATACATTTCTCAACCAGTTCAATGTTACATACATTTCTCAACCAGTTCAATCTTACATACAGTTGTCAACCAGTTCAATCTTACATACATTTCTCAACCAGTTCAATCTTCTCAACAATTTTTTGTCCTTACGATTAAGATGGCTTTTTTTGATAGCATAGGCTCTTCCAGTATCAACATGCAAGCTCAACAACTGGTGATGATCGTTGTTTATCTGGTCTTTGTAAGATGAGTATCACAATTTTAAATATAAAGAAAATGTTACCAATCGATTTGAACAAATACCAAAACGTTTACAATTTTTGTTCCAGAATAAATAGTTTAAAATTACAATATTGCTTCTGTATCAGTGTAATTTAAAATTTTATATTTTATATTAAAATTTTATATAAAATTTTATTAGTAGCCTATAATAACTCTTCGACACTGAAACCTTTATTTTAAAAAAGGACATTAATGTAATCAGTTACACTTGCATATATAATTATTTTTTATGTTTGATATGTGTACATTGTCTTCAATGTAATAAACTTTCAAGAAATTTAGTTCAGTTTCATTGTAAAAACTTTGACATTTTTTTTCAAAATAAAGGTTTTTAGTTTGTACATACTGAATGATTTTTGTAATAAATTAGTTTAAATAGCTAACAAATAAAAATAAATAATTCATAAATTATCATCGTTATATATCAAGCAAAATACGTTCATTTACTTATGAGCCGAAATGTTCATTTCATTAATTTAAAATAATATGACATCAGTTGGAAACTCTCTAATAAACATAACTCCCATTTCACAATTTCTCAGAATGTTTTTACTAATCTACGTAATGATTTACTGTTTTTAAACGTGTACATAAACTATGTCTGCAACGTCTACGTAATATATGGCTACAATGTGTACATAAACTATGGCTGCAGCGTTTACATAAACTATGGCTGCAGCGTGTACATAAACTATGGCTGCAGCGTGTACATAAACTATGGCTGCAGCGTGTACATAAACTATGGCTGTACGTGTACATAATATGTGGCTGCAATGTGTACATCATCTGTGGCTGCAATGTGTACATAAACTAAGGCTGCAGCGTGTACATAAGTTATGTCAACTACGGCTGCAACTTGTACATAAACTATGGCTGCCTTGAACATTTTTTTTTATTTGAATCTAAAATTTGCCTGCATTTCTGTAAGCTGGGAGAATTTCCGTATAAAACATGCTGTAAAAAAGTAATATTTTCTATAAGAATGTTAGATGTACATTTTAAAGGTGCTTGATCTTCGATTAAAAATCATATTTAAGTTTAAATTCTAAAACATTGCACACATGTATAAATATATAAAAACATTTATATAGTAATAGTTATAGTGCAGTTCGAGAGTAGCTTAGAAATGTTCATTGATGGTAAAAGTGTTTTACAAAGAATCTATGTGTGCAGTTTCGTCCTCTGCTATTGTTTACATGTTATTCTTTTCCTTGGCACTTGGCATGTAGCCTCTCTATTGGCATTTCAAATGTTGTGTGTTCTTGGTGGTGTGTTGCTGTTCACTTGAGGAGGCGCCTACCATAATTTAGTTTGGGGGAGTGTGCCCTTATTGTGCTGTGTAGTTTATACATGGGAATTACCTCTGTACTAGTGAACTTATAATCCAAATTTTTCACACATTATTCTCCCGATATTATATTCTTCAATCAATGTTTATATTATAAAGAGACAGAGATAAAAGATAGATAGATAAATAAATGTATGGATAGATAGATAGCCGGTGAATGTAACAAATATATCAGCACCATATATAGCCGGTGAATGTAACAAATATATCAGCACCATATATAGCCGGTGAATGTAACAAATATATCAGCACCATATATAGCCGGTGAATGTAACAAATATATCAGCACCATATATATCCGGTGAATGTAATAAACTTATCAGCTTCATAAATAGCCGGTGAATGTAATAAACTTATCAGCACCATATATTGCCGGTGAATGTAACAAATATATCAGCGGACGGTGGTCGAGTGGTGTAGAGCGCTTGACTGTCGACCGGAGGGTCCCAGGTTCGAATCTCAGTAAAAGTCCCAGTCCAATCAGCTTTAAATGGGTACCTGACTTAAAATTGGGTGAGTAAAGGCGACTGGGCGTTGTGCTAACCACACAATCCCTTTATATGCCGAAGTTACTGAAACAGATGAATTCTACACTTCATCTTCCCCGATGGGTCCTTATGGGGCTTGAGGGAACTTTTATATATGTCATCATTATGACATCACTACATGTCATCATAATATCATCAGTATATATGTCATCATTATATCATAACTATTATTCACTATATATGTCATCATAATATCATCACTATATGTCATCGTTATATCATTCATAAATATGTCGTCATAATATCATCACTTTATGTGTTATCATGATCAACTAATTTCCATTAAAACAAAGAAAAATGAGAATTGTCGTTATGTAAACTAAAAAAAATAATATTTCCCGTTTATTTCTATTCATCAAAAAATTTTACCAGTTTTTAAGAATCTAAAATTTAACAATACATTTAATTAAATTAATTATTTGGCGCAGATTTGTTTGCACATAAAACTTCTTTTGTTAGTTATACTATGTATACACATATTTAGAACACACTAGTGCCAAATAATTACATTTAACTATATCACCTGTTGGTCTTCTCTGTACAGTGTCACGTGGGACACGCCCATACAGCGTATCTTGGGCAGGCGACTAGGATCACAAGATCGATACATTGACGAGAACCTGAACCTGAAGGACATACTGAGCATGCGCTCTGGACTCGCTGGCATGAACATTGTGCCGATAGCCAAACCTTTTAAAGACCTGGATGAGACATTAAGGTAAACGGTCCACTCAAATCGTTTGTTGACCTAAATTAGTATTCAGCATTTAATATAGCGATAACAATTGATCATTCATTACAGTCTCCCAAACTTTTAGTCGACTAAAAGTGTGTTTTTTTTTCTATAATCTGGTGGTACCAAGTAAACAATACTGTCAAATAGGTTGCCGTTGCTATACAGTAAATGATGTAATGGTAGCGTTAACTAATTTCACTTATTGCTATAGTAAACAAACTAAGCATGCAAAGAGTGTATCATTGTTGTTATGTTTTCTAATTTCTTGTTGATTGTTTACATATGAGTCCTGGTAGTCCAGATATGTAACCCCACGTTGAACTCCCAAACTACCACGCCCCCTTTATTCAGTGGTGTCGTATCCTGTGTCAGGGTTACCCCTCCCCCCACCCACTTGTCATCAATGCAAGCTCTTATCATCTGGAAGCTGTGCTGTTGTGGACCAAACAACGTCATCTTGTTTGTTTTGTTTATTTCTCTATCATACGTCATCGCCAGCCAACTCGAGCACTCTGAGTAGTAAAAAATGTTAAACAAACTTCGTTGATTGTTGTGTGTGTGTGTTCTGTGTGTTTTATGCTGTTTGTATGATGTGTGTGTGTGTGTGTTAATGTGTGTTGTATGCTGTAATAGCTGATTTGTATGTTGTTTGCTGTGTTTGTGATGTATGTCTTTTGTATGCTCTACATTTTAATGTGTCATTTTGTCTGTGTTGGTGTGTTCTGTTGCGTGTAATGTTGTGTTGTGTTCTATATCGTTTTGCATCAGACTCGAAAGAACGGTGAGATCAAAAGTAAACCGCAATGTGTTAACAGTAACAGTAACTATTAAGGAAGAACTTTAGTCCGATGACCAAACTATGTTTGTGGGCCTGATCAGTTTGAGGGAAACGTTCCAGCCCCAGAAAGGGCAGTTGCCTTATTTCCTCCCGTAGTGCCTCCGATGGTCATTGTACATTGGTTATGGTAAAGATACAAACGAGCCACTAAATAAATAGTTACGGATTTTAAGTGTTTTTGAACAGCTAATCATCCAGTGAAAGCGTACCGCAGAGTGACTGGTGTATTTAGAATTCTTTGGCTTTTCCAATTCAAACAGAATAAAAATTCAAAATGGTCACGGCTTACAATGAGAACCTAATATAATAATAGCGGTCTCGCTTCAGCGTTATATCGAAAGTAGAAGACAATAATTCAAAATGACGTCTTGTTCGCGTCTCAATTCGATAAATGTTTCTTTTTTTTTAAATCTACAGTTTGAAACCCGAAGGCCAATATGTAAAATAGTTCTATTTAAATAATTTTTTTTCGTATTTCTACAACATATTGCATTTTTAAATTGTAATAAAATCATGAAAAACTCGGATCTGTCTGTAACCAAAAATAACCTAGGCTACTGATCAAGCCTAAGGGAATATACCACTCTATGCAAAGGTTTTGCAGGGTACAGCTATGTTGAAAGAAAGCCACACTAATTAAATGTATGCAGTTCATAGAATGTTTTGAAAATGAATGTGGCTATTGCTACTACAAAAGCAAGAGGGGCAGTAAAGCGCTGGACTGTCCAATATTTGACCTCCAGTGAGACCGATGGTCAACGCACTGGGGGGGGGGGGATGAAAGCAGGGCACTACAAAAACAGTCCCGTTGGGCAGTATGGTGTGTGCATGAGGAGTTCTATTTGTGTGTTTCCTTCGTGTGTTTATGCTGTGTTAACTATGTATGTTCACTTGGTTTGTGTGTGTTTATTTGATGTGTGTGTTCATTTCCTGTGTGTGTTGTGTTCACTTTATGTGTTCGCTTGGTGTTTGTGTGTGTTTATTTCGTGTGTTAAAATGTTTTTAATTTATTTTAAGACGGCTTTGGAATGTTATTTTTAGTTTTTATCATAACTTGTAACACTGAAAGCATAAATATTTAATTACTGATATGAGAAACATGTTCAATTAATATTTAAACACTGATATATAACAAATATTTAAACACTGATATCACAAATATTTAAACACTGATATAATAAATATTTAAATACTTGCATCATAAATATTGAAACACTGATATCAGAAACACGTTCTTTACTAGAAAGTATTCTTCAATTTTTTAATTGACAAAAACAAAATCGCTTTCTGTACGTGTCCTGGCCATATTAAAGTATCAGCCACTTAGCTGATTGCATGAACTATCGGCTGTCTTTATGGTTCTATGAAACTATCTGTGTATCTGTGTATCTAGTAATCAAGACAGATCTCCAGCATACAAAAGCCATCACTTTGATTATAAAACGTTATGTTTAGCTTAGATGTTTAACAATAAGCTATTTTCTGTATAAACATCAAAATAATTTAAATTATGCAGTTTTTTTAATTACATTTTTTAAAATAATGTCCCCCAGTACCTTACAGTTGTTTTTTTTTTTACTTTTTAAAAATTCTCTAAGCCTTAACAGCAGTTAATTCATAATATAAAGTAAAAGTATACTGATCAGCAGTACACATACCCTGGTGGTCTGGTCATTCTGGAATATAAGGTAAAAGTATACCGATCAGCAGTACACACACCTTGGTGGTCTGGTCATTCTGGAATATAAGGTAAAAGTATACTGATCAGCAGTACACACACCCTGGTGGTCTGGCCATTCTGGGATATAAGGTAAAAGTATACCGATCAGCAGTACACACATCCTGGTGGTCTGGCCATTCTGGAATGTAAAGTTAAAGTATACCGATCAGCAGTACACATACCCTGGTGGTCTGGCCATTCTGGGAAAATGCTAAAAGTCTTTCATTCTGCCATGCTGGCAGATGTAGCCGGCATACTCACCTTACCGATCTTTAGGCATGTCAGACACCCATCAGCGCCGCCTAAAAGGCTAGTCTGGCAGGCACACATACACCCTGTCACGCTAGCAATGGTATAAAAAATGATTTTAAAAAGCGGCACCAATTCAAAGGCAGCGATCAGACATGGACACAATATTAAAATCAGGCATATAACCAATATTTAGGACAGATAGACAGACATTCTGTATAGACAAATTATTAGATAGGCTATTTTTTAGACTAACTTTAAAAAAAAAATATGAAAGCGTTAACCACTACCAGTGATATTTCAGTTCTAAAAATAATTTCAATTCTTATTTTTATTCTATTCGCTGTAATTAATTTCTATTCTTATTCTTATTCAAGTTCTGAAATAATTTCAATTCTTATTTTTATTATATTCGCTGTAATTAATTTCTATTCTTATTCTTATTCAAGTTCTGAAATTATTTGAAATTATTATCCTTATTCAAGTTCTGAAATATTTTCAATTGTTATTTTCATAATCGAGGGTCGAACAGTCGAACTTCACGAATTTGAATATTCATAACAGCTTTATTTCAATAAAACACTTTATAGCTATCATATAGATAGTTGCTGCTATCGAGTATCAACTATCAAGTTCTACATTTTTACAATCAACATTGTCTACATAAGAAATTAAAAATGAGTCTGCTGTTCATCAGACACAATGTTCCAACAGTTTAGTTTTGAGTTATCAGTGATAAAATAAGAACAAGCTTATCACAGTTGAGCAATGTTCTTGTTTAATTTCAAAAAGACCCTCATTTCAAGGAATTTTTGCATTCTATTTCGCCTCCCAGTGGTTAACATTCCACACATAGAAAAGATTCGTTCTACGTATGCCTGCGAAGCAGGTGCCGTTAACAAATCCTCAGCGATTTTTGACAGTTTGCTGTAAGTTGCTTTTCTGTTGTGCCAGAATACCAGAGAATACGTTGTCGTTGTACAAGTATTCCTGTCTGTAGTGTCTGTTATATACCAATTCAACTGACATTGTACAGTGTCCTGACTTCTAGATGCAGTTGGTGATGAAGTTAAGGCATTTTCAACAAGCCGGGTAGCGAGAAACTTGAACCTTTGCAGTGCTGGAGGAGGTGAAGATAAACCAGGTTCCAATGGAATCTCAGATGAAGATGAGGATGACTCTGAACCAATTAGTGTATAGATGATCATTTTTGCAGCATTTAAAAGTGGTGACAAGTCAGGTGAGAAAAGAACATCAGCAAGGCTAGGATAAAGTAGGCATGCAGCAGCAGGCAAAGGATTAAAACTGATACATTCAGGATTAAAAATGAATTCAAATCTGCTTCTAAAATCAAGCAGGAGCTTGCTTGTTAGGATCTTCGGTGCTGGGGACTGTTTAAGATGACATTCCAGATTTACCAGTGATGGGATGATAGTAGACAGTGATTGGGTGTCGGACTGCAGAATATCCGTCTGTACCGCAAATGGTTCCAGCAGGGTGACAACCTCTTCAAGCCTCAGCCATTCACTTGGAAGCAAGGAATCCATGCCTGCAATATGCCAGAAAGATAAAACTTCAATGGGAGATTACCCAAAAGAAAGTCTGTTACCCAGTTTGTCAAGCATAAATTTTAGTTTAAAACTTGAAATCACAATGACGGAATTTACAAAATGTCAGAACAAACAAAAAAGACAGAAGTTACAGAACAAATAAAAGTAATATTATACAAAGAATTACAAGATACATTCCTTACCAAGGCCAGTCAGAATCTCGTTAACTGCGTTCTTGATTGTGATTAAACGTTTGATCATGGTATAGGTGCTGCTCCACCTTGTGACACAGTCAGAAATAACTGTTTTTCCACAAATCTTTATTAACTTCTCTGATTTTCTGATGCGACTGACGAGATTACGAGTCTTGGCTAGCAGGACATCGTAATGGCTGTAAACTGGTTTGATTATGAGCTGTAAAGTATGTGCCAAACATGCCAGCCGTCTTAGCGGCACGTGTTCTGGAAGATCAAGTTTGTCTTCCTCGTTTATATTCTCAGGAGCATGGCCATCATCACCATCTGAACTTTCTGAAGTGTTACTGGTTTCAACTTCTTCATCCTCAACGTCGCTTTCTGACACTTGGTTATCATTTTGTTCCTGAAATAAGACGAACATATAACCTTGAACAATTATCTACAATTTACTATGAACCCAGATTTTTTTCCATTTCATCAGTTCAATAATCAATACTGAAATTTTTGTGAGTAAATTGACCACGAAAACAAAAGAATCTATCACCAAAAGAAGAAGTACTTTACCACTTAAGCTGATCTCAAAATTTATAAACACAAAAACAAAATCCACAATTATTCGGAAATGGAAATGAAGTAAAATGCCACATTACCTGGTGCTTCTTTTGCAATATGGTAACAGCCTTTACTATATTTGTTCCATTATCGCATATGACCAATAAAACTTCCTCAGGAGCTATATTCCATAATGTGAGACTGCTGTCAAGACATGCTGCCAGTCTTTCACCGGTGTGAGGATGTTCAATCTCGGTCAAATTAAAAAAAGCATGAATCGGAGTAGACGTTTCTGGGTAAAAAAAACATGCTGAAATTCCAACGAATGAAGATGACAATCCTGACCTCGACCATCCATCAAGGCATATGGTTATCCAGCGTGCTCGATCAAGTAAGGCCCTTATGCAAACCGACTTCAGAGAGAACTGTTCAGTAAATTTCTTGTTCATTGTCGACGACGCTAGAAAGCAATAAACATAAATATCTTAAAGAACAGTGGTGGCTAATATTGTGGCATTGTTTATTTGACAAAGTCCATAGTTAACTTTTAAAAAAATTACAGCCAAGCCAGAAACTAAGATATGTATAAGATATAAGCTATGTATAAAGCTGTTCATAAAGAATATGAAATTATGAATTTATGAACTGCTAAGTACTTAACACTTAAAAAACTAACCAGGAAGAAGGAACTTTGGATCAAGTGTTTTAATCATGTGTCTGAATGACGGCTTGTCAACCACTGTGACCGGATAGCAGGTGTCTATCAACATGTCCTTTCACACTGGAAAAACGCTGTTGATACTCCTGCGACTCTGTTGACCAGGATACGATTTTACGTTGAACGCAATCAGCCAATGTCTGAGTCGCATTTTTGCAGACCGTCGTTTTCTTTGGTTTTGTCTTTAATGATATCGCCTCGGTTGCTTTAACATACTGCTCATACTCCTGCTTATGTAATCTGCGGAGATGCGACAGCATATTTGTACTGTTTTTACCCGCCAACAAAGCACCACACTCGCTATTAGTCTTCTCAATAATAACTTTACATTTCACTTTCCCTTCCTGCTCCATATATGTAAAGTAATCCCACACCAGACTCTCCTTCTTTCTTCCAGCTAACATCTTTGATAATGAACTCATTGTCCTCAAAAACAAACTTTACTCGTCCAAAACAAATATAAATCGAATAAATAAACCGGCGAAAGTTTTTGAACCGGAAGTAACCGATCATGAAGAAATGCGATTCTTTAGCGCTTTTTACTACAATACAAATTACGGATTTTGACGGAAATGACTGGACGAATGCGTCAGTACGAAAACACGGAATTCGGCGCAAATGGCGGAACATATTCCACGCGATATTCGTTCAGTAATAATTTTCGTTATTATTACTATTCTATTCATGAAAATTAATTTTTATTTCTATTCTATTACCGTGCTCAAAATAATTTTTGTTCTTATTTTCGTTATCGTTAACGAATTTCAATAATTTTCGTTCTTATTCTTATTCTCGTTAACGTAAATATCACTGACCACTACTGGTATAGAGTTATAAATACTAATGTTGTTTTGAAATGCTTTCAACAGACACATTCGATTTGCTCCTCAAGTGAAAAGCTTTAGGGACTCCTTTGTTTACAACGAGGTTCTGTTTGCCTACGTGGAGGAGGTCCTGCAACACTTGGGGAACGACACCTGGGCAAACCTGGTCAAACGACACATTTTGGATGTAAGATTACATCATTTATATCTCGATTACATCAGTAATATCTATGTTAGCTATTCCATAAAATATATTTAAAATATCAGTGTTGTACATTGTGATCGTTTATAATTTCTTAGCAGTATTTTGTTTTTATTAATAAATATCCTCAGTTAAATATAGTGTGTCCTCGCGTTTTCTACAGAATTATATTTATAGTTACAAGACCCAATCCACGGACCTAACTTTTGTACGTTTTCCGCTAAATCATTATGTATGAACAGTCTGTCTATGTAATGAATTGAAGTACTCCTGTCTTATGGAACAGTCTGTCTATGTAATGAATTGAAGTACTCCTGTCTTTTGGAACAGTCTGTCTATGTAATGAATTGAAGTACTCCTGTCTTATGGAACAGACTAAAAACACAAGCTATGAACACACACACATTATGTACACATATACAATTCACACACATAAAAAAGTACTAATAGAAACAATTTAAACTAACAGACACTACATAGGCGCACAAACTGTATACACCTAAACAATACAAACACAAACTAAGTACACGCAAAATATATACACAAAAGCTATGTGAGCATAAACATTACAAACTTAAACTATGTACACGCAACCTATATACAAACACCTTATCCTAAAATAACAAGCTATGTAAACAAAAATGTACACACACTACCTATAAACACAAAGCTATACACACAAAAACTATACACATACTAACTATACACAAACAATATACAAACTATGTACACACAAACTATACACAAACACCAACTACATGCACACATAAACTATACACACCAACTACATGCACACATAAACTATACACACCAACTACATGCACACACAAACTATACACAAACACCAACTACATGCACACATAAACTATACACACCAACTACATGCACACATAAAATATACACACCAACTACATGCACACATAAACTATACACAAACACCAACTACATGCACACATAAACTATACACAAACACCAACTACATGCACACATAAACTAACACAAACACCAACTACATGCACACATAAACTATACACAAACACCAACTACATGCACACACAAACTATACACAGGGGCGCCGAGAGCCAACACGGGCCCCAGGGCAGGACATCATTGCGGGCCCCTTAATAAACAATAAGTCGTGAAAAAATTGACATGGTCGGGGCGGCCGGGCCCCCTTACAGATGCGAGCCCCCTGGCAATGACCCCCCTGCCCCCCTCGGTGTGCCTGACTATACACACCAACTACATGCAAACATAAACTATACACACCAACTACATGCACACATAAACTATACACAAACACCAACTACATGTACACATAAGCTATACACAAACACCAACTACATGCACACATAAACTATACACACCAACTACATGCACACATAAACTATACACAAACACCAACTACATGCACACATAAACTATACACACCAACTACATGCACACATAAACTATACACAAACACCAACTACATGCACACATAAACTATACAAACCAACTACATGCACACATAAACTATACACAAACACCAACTACATGCACACATAAACTAACACAAACACCAACTACATACACACATAAACTATACACAAACACCAACTACATGCACACATAAACTATACACACCAACTACATGTACACATAAACTATACACACCAACTACATGTACACATAAACTATACACAAACACCAACTACATGTACACATAAACTATACACAAACACCAACTACATGCACACATAAACTATACACAAACACCAACTACATGCACACATAAACTATACACACCAACTACATGCACGCATAAACTATACACACCAACTACATGCACACATAAACTATACACACCAACTACATGTACACATAAACTATACACACCAACTACATGCACACATAAAGTATACACACCAACTACATGCACACATAAACTATACACAAACACCAACTACATGCACACACAAACTATACACAAACACCAACTACATGCACACATAAACTATACACACCAACTACATGCACACATAAAGTATACACACCAACTACATGCACACATAAACTATACACACCAACTACATGCACACATAAACTATACACACCAACTACATGCACACATAAACTATACACACCAACTACATGCACACATAAACTATCCATACATAAATAATGCACGTCTATTTTTTTATCCAATGTTATTTGTGAGTTACATTTTCCATGTGCCGGTGAACCAGGTAAACTAGAATGGACAATAAGAAGATGTCTGAAATAGAGTTTTAAAAGATGTAATGGGACACAATCACTTACCTACAAAAAGAAGAGCTAAAAAGAAATCAAATAATACACATCTGGTCTGAAATTGTTTCAAAGTAAAACTTGATTGTTCACTGGGAACTTGACGATCGTATTGTGAAACGAGTTCGTTGTGTTAATCAAGTACTCTGAGTTGAGTTTGCTCGTTAGAAGGGTTTTTTTTTTCTATTGAGTATTGGTTAAACATTGCATCAATGTTAAATTAAATTATGTGATAGATTTCTCATTCAAAGAATTTTGTGAATTTATAATTCATTCAAACTTTAAGCGTTTTACATTAGTCTGTTGAAGTGTATTGGAATATTAACCATGCCTTTTTTTAAAAAAAAAGAAAATGAAAAATCCATATTATATGAAATAAATATTTATATTATAATTGATTATTTAGAATGTTGAAGCTAAACATTGATTTTGCTTTATTGACGTATCTTAAGTAATTAATGTCATGCATTCTGTTTTCTTTATTAAGCCTCTGGGAATGTTAGACACTGTGTTTATAACTGATGCCGAGAAATTATCCGACAAAGATTGGATCTCTGGAACTGTGTATTACCAAGGAGGAGTGCATCAAATCAATTCAAAGAGTTACATGTCAATAAAACATTGAGTATTTTGTTCTTAATGTAGTAATAAAACCAATGAAATAACGATTTTTTATGTAAGACAACTACTTCATTAGTCTAGTAACAGTTAATCGGTAATTATAATATACGTCAACTAGGTATGAAACTATTAAATCATTTGGTAACTACTTTGAAACGTTGAAACTGAACCTCAACAAGTATTCTAGCCATGCATCACTGTTTGGACTAACCGTGTATCACTGCTAGGACTAACCGTTTATCACTGCTAGGACTAACCGTTTATCACTACTAGGACTAACCGTTTATCACTGCTAGGACTAACCGTTTATCACTGTTAGGGCTAACCGTTTATCACTGTTTGGACTAACCGTGTATCACTGCTAGGACTAACCGTTTATCACTGTTAGGACTAACCGTTTATCACTGTTAGGACTAACCTGTATCATTGCTAGGACTAAACGTGTATCACTGCTAGGACTAACCATGTATCACTGCTAGGACTAACCGTGTTTCATTGCTAGGATTAACCGTGTATCACTGCTAGTACTAGCTGTGTATCACTGCCAAGACTAACCGTGTATCAATGCTAGGACTAACGTGTATCACTGCTAAGACTAACCGAGTATAGCTGCTAGTACTATCCGTGTATAACTGCTAGGACTGACTGTGTATTACTGCTACGACTAACCGTGTATCACTGCTAGGACTAATAGTGTATCACTGCTAGGACTAATTGTGTATCACTGCTAGGACTAAACGTGTATCACTGCTAGGACTAAACGTGTATCACTGCTAGACAAACCATGTATCACTACTAGGACTACTTAGGACTAACCTGTATCACTGCTAGGACTAACCGTGTATCACTACTATGACTAACCGTGTATCACTGCTGGGACTAACCGTGTATAACTGTTAAGACCAGGCCCGTAGCCAGGAATATTGGATTGGGGGGCCGAAGACATTTTCGGGGGGGGGCGAAGAAATTTTTTTCGGGGGTGTGGGGTGCCGATGAAATGATCCTGGGGCACAGGGGCGGATCTAGACAACTTTGACGGGGGCGGGGGGGGGCAAAACTGTTTTCATTGTTAAAAATTGGTCTTAGAACAAAAAATATTTCAATAATTTAATGATGTATTACCCGAACTTGCGATAACGAGGGGGTTCACGGCCCCCCGGCCCCTCCCCCTAAATCTGCCCCTGGTGGGGTAGAAGAAATGTTCGCGGGGGGGTGCGAAAATGGAGGCGCGAAGCGCCGAAAGCTTACGAACGGAGAGGAGGGGTTTGGGGAGGGGATCTCAGTGAGTCCCCTCCCCAAGAAATTTTGTGCAGTTCCATATCTGGAATGGTGCATTTTAGTACCGATTGTTTAGCTATTAATTAGAAGTATATAATTTTAACTACGTTTCAATAATGCATGGCATGTTGCAGTTTTGTTAAAAATAATTTAAATAGTAAAGAGTTTTAATGATAAAAATTTATTGAGGCTGAGCAATTTCTGATTCCTGTTATAAATATATTGACCATTTGTTCTGCTACACAATTGTTACATAATAGATACCTGATTTATATTATTATACTGTTTGTTTAACGTACAACCCGGGAAGAACTACAAAGATGCACGAATATAGCTTAGCTATTTGTGTGATATTTCTTATAAAATATTGAAAACAAAGAACAGATCTATCAACAACAACAGTCGCAATTATTCAAAATTAATTCTGATAAAAAGTAAATTTGCAAATTAAATAACATCACTCAGAAATCACGGAGTTTGTATTGTATTATTTTATTACACATATGTATAAAAATGAAGTCAGAAGTCAATGTTATTTTATTAACTTATTTAAGTTGCTAGTTGTCCTCAGAAGATATCAATATATAAAACTATTATAAGGTTGCGAACAGGCCCATCGACAGAAATTTCGGGCCCCTGTGCAGGGGTGACACGGGCCCCCCGTGCTGATATTAATATTTTAAAAAGTTGATTGGCAAGCTCAGTTCGGGTCCCTAAAACTCGCCGGGCCCCTGGGCATTGGACCCCCCTGACCCTCCCCCCCCCACTCGTCGGCACTGGTTGCGAACTTATATTATAATACGTTTCAAATTTACAAACGTCGTGGTTTTTTAGCACTCAATTTACCTAAAAATGCTTCAGCATTCAGATTGTCTGTTAAATCTTTTTCACATGCAAGCAGGAAAAGATTGCTTAGACGCTTTTGTAACATTGATCTGCGATATGGGGTGAGCATTCGTGTGAGGGTCGAGAAACTGTACTCACACACGGCTGTTGAAGCCCCAAATGCCAATGCTGCCCAAAATACCCAGAAGTGAACTTCAATAAGATTCAATCTTTTATGCCCAAAAATTAGATAACCTATATATGGAAGTAAAATAGCCTGAATGATTGCCAAAATATAAACTTTTAAGTTTTTATTATTATTGATTTATTGAACAAAATTATTGATGTTTTATAGCCGTTATTATTAAAATTTTGTCAAAAAGCTCAAATCATGCACGGGGGGGGGCTCAGGTCATGAACGGGGGGAGCTCAGCCCCCCTAGCCCCCCTCTGGCTACGGGCCTGGTTAAGACTAACCATGTATTTACTGCTAGAACTAACCATGTATCACTGCTAGGACTAACCACGTATCACTTCTAGGACTAACCATGTATCACTGCTAGGACTAATTACGTATCACTGCTAGGACTAACCGTGTATCACTGCTAGGACTAAAAGTGACATGACATTTTTTTTCTTTAATGCAGGCTTTTTGGGAAAATGTCATAAAGTTGTTGCAATAAAACTTAACTAAATTTCCTAAACGTTTATTTGATTGTAGACAATGTACATATATCAAACATAAAAAAAGAATTATATCTGCAAGTATAACTGATTACATTATCATTGTCATTTTTTAAAAGAATGGTTTCAGTATCAAACAGTTACTATACTAATAAAATAGAGTATAAAATTATAAATTACGCTGATACAGCAATAACGGTGTAATTTTAAACTATTTATTCAGGAACAAACATTGTAAATGTCTTTGTATTTGTCCAAATCGATTGATAACATCTACTTTAAATTTTTTCTTGTTTTGAGATATTCTTTTTCTGTGGAAACTCATCATACAAAGACCAGATAAACGTTCATCACAGTTATTGAGCGTAGCCAAGTTTTTACTCGTCTTAGAGTGCTAAATGTTCTCTCGATTGTGCATGTTGTTACTGGAAGAGCAAATGCTGTCAAAAAGCCATCTTAATCATGGGGGGAAAATTGGTTTCATCTAAAACCTCACATAAAGTCATTGTTTCTGTTTTTTCCCCACTACTAGTTTTACATTTCCATATATCATACAAGGTTTCATTCTCCTCGATTAAATTGTCAAATGAGTAATATTCAGCAATAGCCCGGCTTGATCCTTAAATGCGAGTCTTTCTTGTTTTGTCATCAAAAAGGGATGCAAAACTAAAAGGGAAAATGCTGGTTTATTTTCTAAACAAAAACGAGTTTCCATTGATGATATAATAGAATCAGGTAGGGCAGTGGCATCACTATGGTTGGTACCACCCGGTGGGGATAATTCAGGGTGTCATACTGCTCTGCATGGTGACACCCAGTGCTACTGCTCTGCATGGTAGCACCCTAGGCTACTGCTCATGTTTTTAACTATGATCGGTAATAAAACCGACTATACCGAGTTTTTTTCTGCTAAGACATTTGGAACCGTTCATTTTGGTGTCACCCCTAAAATGGTGTTACCCGGTGCTGCCCGCACCCCCCCCCTCCTTGTGACGCCACTGAGGTAGGGTATAAAAACAGTTATTCTAAAATAATCCTACGGCAAATCTACTTTTGGATTTACCTTGTTAATTTGTATTCCAGCTTGTCGTTGAGGTTGAATGTCGACATCAATGTCATCGGCAACAACTTTTGTAGCTCTAAAAATTTCCTTAGACCTCTCATCACAATTCTGTTGATCAACAGCCAATGTGGTCAACAATTCTTCAATGTATTTTTGTACTGGGGGTAAATCTAAATGTAATGACTGCAATTTTTGGCTGCTTTGATGAATATTTTTGTATAACTAAACAAACAACAAATGAAGGAGTTATTACAGCACAAAGTAACTAATGCGCAACTTGCTTGCTTTTTCTAGATTGTTCTAAGTATTCCAGTTGTTTAACAATTTCTGTCACATTTTCAGCAATAATCCGCAAGCTTTTATGTTTATGTGTCCATCTAGTTTTACATAGCAAAGGAACATTTGGAATTAGTTTTCTTAGTTGATTACTTTCTCGGAAAAACACTATAATTGACTTAATTTTTCCTATTGTGTTTCGTACAACATTCACATTATTTAAATTATTCACGACAAGATTTAATTTATGTGAACTACGATGTACAAATTCTGCTTTTGTGTATTTTTTTTCGAATTATTGCTTGGACTTCTCCTTCTTTATCTTCCATTGGAGGACATCCGTGGTATCTCGTATATTTGATAAACAAGCTTTGTCATATCTAATACAAATTATAATGAATTTCTAATGATGGTATTGGCTAAGCCTTCAGCTGTTCTATCAACAATTAGAATATATCCCAGGAATTCTTCTGTGACTATCATTTTCCCACTTTATTCTTTGACAAATCGAACACCAAGTGACATCTGCTCAATGCCTGAAATGTCAGTTGTCTCGTCGGCTTCCAATAATGCAACAAAATCATCATCATGAGAATCTTTGGGCCATGGGCTTTGCACGTGGCTATGTGCATCTTCGTTGAAATCTATAAATTGTGTGCATGGTTTGATGACAAATGACCCCTGAACTCATCTAATTACTTTTTGCGGAAACAACACGCAATATTTGCCAAAAGCACCTTTTAATATTTGCGAGTATACAAGCCACAATTCAACAGTTGCTTCAGTTGTGTGTGGATGTTGAACTTATACTGTTGTCCTCAATGCCAATGATAAGTAAGATGCTGCAGACGCCCCAAAATCTTCTAATAACGGCCTTTCGAAATCCAGCAGATAAAATTAAAAAAAAAAAATCACTCAATGGCAGAAGATTATAAACACACAAGAGCTGCCAAAAACAAACTGAATAGCAAAAACATTTTCAATGGCCAAATCAAGTCATAGAAGGCCAAATTAACAATAACAAAATATAACAATCGGAACCTTCTTGTGCTTGTTGACAAAATGTTTAAATTTTTCCCATAGCATTTATTTATGTCAATATAAATAATTAATGCTATACTTAACTTAAATTTTATTGGAAAATGAACCTGTATGGCATCGACGGTTAAATTTTAAAAAGTGTATTTGTGACCCCCTACCCCCACTGGAAAAAATTCTAGCGACGCCCATGCCTGACAGTCTATCGTATTTCAGTTGTACATATTTCAGTTGTACATATTTCAGTTGTGCATATTTCAGTTGTACATATTTCAGTTGTACATATTTCAGTTGTCTTTTACTCTCTTACCCTTGTATCTACCTATTATAACTATTCTGTCAATTAGTGTCATTAATATATACATGCTAATATATACAATATATATATATATATATATATATATATATATATATATATATATTGACTATTGACTATTTATTAACTATTTCTCTTCAACTGATTACAACAGTGGTTTTGGACTTGTGGCTCCTGCTGCTGCCCTCTGCACAACGTCACAAGATATGTTGATATGGTTGAGGTTTCTCTTTGATACACGTTCAGTTGTGAGCAAAAAGACGTTTGAGATGACTTTAAAATCAATGGTGGTAAGATTATTTATTTTTAAACCAATGGTGGTAGGATAGTTTATTCAATAAAAATGTATGTCCTTGTTTTTACTGCATGAAAGGACAATAGTACTTGAGAAGGGGGGGGGGGTGTTTATCTTTGCCTTCCTAGGAAAAAAAGCTGTTATGAACAACATACATTTCATCAAAATATGTCCGATTCTATCTGAACACAAGTGAGACGGATGGCCGAGTGGTGCATGGGTCCGGTACTTGTTCTGGGGCAGAGGGAGAATAAGCCCCCAAGGCTATTAATCAATCATTTATATTTCTTTCTTCAGAGCATTGTTCCTAGGTGCTCCAACACTCCGGTATCCATATTGTTCCTAGGTGCTCCAACACTCCGGTATCCCTATTGTTCCTAGGTGCTTCAACACTCCGGTATCCCTATTGTTCCTAGGTGCTCCAACACTCCGGTATCCATATTGTTCCTAGGTGCTCCAACACTCCGGTATCCATATTGTTCCTAGGTGCTCCAACACTCCGGTATCCATTGGGTCCATTTTACAGTTAGTAGTGTCATGATTTGACCTATTACATATTCATCTTTAATTGTCTGCTAGTACAAGCGTGTTAGATATATATATATATATATATATATATATATATATATATATATATATATATATATATATATATATATATATATATACAGTGCTTTTTTTTCTAGCGAAAAATGTTTGGGAACTCATTTCACATCTGTTTTTTAACTTATGTCAGAAAATACTATAATAGTCTATAATTGAATTTTCCACTGAACACAAATTTTATTGTAATGGATATTTAAAGAAATAAACGTTTTTATAAGAAAATTAGAGACTCAAAGAGTTTATTTATAATAAAAACCGACCTGACTATATAGTTTATGTGGAAAAATGTATTCTACTGTATTATGATACTGGTACCGTATTAGGCTTTAAAACAACTTCCAGAGTTTTCTCATGTTTTCATCTGACAAATCATCTCGGTTTCTTTTCTTGCTTTGTGAGTCTAGAGCTGAATGTCTGCCTCGAAGCAGCCAAGAGTCTACGTACTTTGTAGGATCAAAATATGTTAGTGGGGGGCCGACCAATCTGATGAATAAAAGTGCCGAGACTGTATTTGTCATAAGCGAAGCTCTCGTTGGGGTGATTATCAAATATGTATTCTTGTGTTATAGCCTACCGTATAACCTGCTTGATCTGAAAAACATTTCTGCTTGAAAAAAATATTTTTTTATTACAAATCTGGCCAAAAAAGCTATGGGAACTCAGCTCCCATGAGTTCCCACTGAAAAAAGCACTGTATATATATATATATATATATATATATATATATATATATACATATATAAATATATATATATAACTTATAAAGCAGCTAAGTCCGGACGCTTCCGTCCGTCTGTGTGGGGAATCCGTTCTATAAATAAACGACTTCCGTAGAAGCCGTCGGCTGCGCATATGGCAGAAATAAATAAAACAATAGTATTTGATAAAGTAATCACGTGATATATATATATATATATATATATATATATATATATATATATATATATACATAATTGTCTGCTATTACAAGCATGTTAGATATATAATCACTCGGAAATATTTGGAAGAAATTATTTTGTGTTTGTACAGCCGAGAAATGAACCAAACGAAAATCTGCTCAAAGAGGATGTGGATAACAGATACGCTCAGATAGAGAATGACTATTCCTATACCAGAGATCATAATGCTCTGGGATGGATCAAAGGTCAATACAGAGGTGAGCTTCTATTTGAGTAAGTACTAAGGTATTTATTTACTGATAGGGACATAACTTGGCTGAGGTTCACTTTTGTTATCCTTGAATTCGATTAAAATCGAATTTTATTTTTAGCAAAGCTTGTTTTGATTTAGTAATTCGGTTTATTTCGAAAATCCACGTTGCTTTGCTGCTAATTTTTGGAAATATTCACAGATTAGATATTATATATATTTTTCAAAAATATCTGTCATTTGTGATGGATTGGGCTAATGTGTAAAATTAGCAGGTCGAAAGTCGAGCGCGTTACCATACGACCATCAGTCCCCTATATATTAACCCTGGACTACACTTTTGTTAACACTGGACTAGCTTTGGTTAACCCTGGACTACACTTTTATTTTGTTAACACTGGACTGCACTTTTGTTAGCCCTGGACTACACTTTTCTTTTGTTAACACTGGACAACACATTTCTTTTGTTATCCCTGGACTGCACTTTTGTTAACCCTGGACAACACATTTCTTTTGTTAACCCTGGATTACACTTTTGTTAACCCTGGACTACACTTTTGTTAACCCTGGACTGCACATATCTTTTGTTAACCCTGGACTGCACATATCTTTTGTTAATCTTTTGTTAACCCTGGACTGCACATATCTTTTGTTAATCTTTTGTTAACCCTGGACTGCACATATCTTTTGTTAACCCTGGACTGCACATATCGTTTGTTAACCCTGGACTACACTTTCTTTTTTAAACCCTGGACTACACTTTTCTTAAATTGACCTTATTATAGTACAATTGTACATCAAACTGTATAATTCTATTTTATTGGAAAAAATACAGTAGACTTTCGACTATTCTACCTAATGTTGCACAATGACATTCGAACATTTCCGATACTGCCAAAAGTCACTGATCTGTACATCTATATATGTAATTCTCTTCTACGCCCAACTTTGCGAGGCAACGGCAGCCTGCAAGACGCAATTCTTTATATATATAGATAGATTTGTCGCGTTTGTGGAATTCCCGAATACGTCAAAGCAAGCAAGACGCGTTCAGAAATGTTCGATAACTCGCGTTGTTTTCTAATTTCTTTTATAAAACCAGATTAGTTTAATTTCTAATATGACGTTTTGTCCTTTTATTTAGTGAAATATATTAAGCAATACGAGCACAATGGTGGTTGTACAAAAGTATTTCATGTCTAGACAGTTCCAGTAATTTAAAAAAAAAAACACCAAGTATTATTTGTTCGTAATCATGTTTTTATGTGCTAAGAAACTATTTCATTAATCCCCAGTCGCGGTAAATTCTGTAATAGTAACCTATTATCGATAACGGCCGCCATGAAAATGAAAGGTGGCTATTTGTAGTTCTTATCTGTACTATCTATCTACATCACTGTCTAAACACTTTTTGTGTTCATTTTTAAAATTACAGATGAGCACTATTTCACTAACGATATGTACCATTATGAATAAAAAAAAAACAACAGAATCTTAACCATGCTCGATTGGCCGATTTTAGTAACCTTATCGATAGCTGGCTATTTGTAGTTCCTGTCTGTACGATCTATTTACATCAAGCAAAATTCTGGTCACAAATTTTACCTTTTTTTCTATAGTAAAAAAAATGACACGTAAAAGCTAATAACTCAACAACCATAAGATCTACAATAACATCCTCGACATCACAGTAGCAATAATTATTATTCACGAACAGTGAATGACAAATCTTTAGATGATTAATGTCATGTTTATGGCGTTTTTGTAAATTATGGAAAATTTAGTATTATCTCTTTACTATAGTCAGTTTTATTTAAAATAGAAAAAAAATCTTTGCTTAACTAAGGGAAATCTACTCCTAATTTATAATATACTCAACAAAAAGATATCATTGGGGTTTTTTCATTGCAAACAAATAAATTAGTCTATTTCATTGCAAACAAATAAATTAGTCTATTTCATTGCAAACAAATAAATTAGTCTATTTCTCTTTGCAGTAAAGATATCTATCCATCAAAGATTTCTATTTTCTATAAAATTGTGTAAAAGCATAAAATTGTAATATGTCACTTTTACTTAAAAATAATTGTAAGATAGTCAGGAAATCCAGAGCATATGAATCATCTGAGGCAAAAAAAAAGGCGCTTGGAATCTAATAAATTGCAAAAGCAACAGAGAATATTTCATGAATCTGCAAATTCTTTTTCATTTGACTTTGTTCTCATGTTCTTAGATAATTTCAATTTTTTCAATTTGGACCACAGATGGCTTTGGTTAATACAGGTCCCTACTATATAATCCCTTGATGCTCTTGGAATAACTGGTAGAAGTTGTTGGAAATCTCCTCCCATCAAAATAACTTTCCCTCCGAATAATGCATCACTTTCCATTAAATCTTTCAGTAATCTATCCACAGCAATAAAACAATGAGTTTTCATTCTGTCAAAGTCTATGGAGAAAAAATTACTAAAAATCATGTGTATAAAGAGGTCTTGATGCAATAAAAAGATCTTATGTACATTATTTTAAAAATGTAACATAGTAGAAATTGTACAAAAACTTATTTTATCTAAAAGGTCCATTTTAGGTCGACTACCTCTTATTTTATTTAACCGTCCTTTTTAGGGCTATTACCTTTTATTGTATTTATCGGTCCTTATTAGGGCCACTACCATTTATTGTCTTAACGGTCCTTTTTAGGGCCACTACCATATTTTGAATCTTCAAAGGCCTTTTCAGGGCTAATAACGGTCCTTATTAGGGCCACTACCATTTATTGTGTCTTAACTTTCCTTTTTAGGGGCACTACCATATTTTGTGTCCTAAGGGTCCTTTTTAGGGCCATTACCATATTTTTAATCTTCAAAGTCCTTTTCAGGGCTAATGAAAATTTTACAATTAGCTTGAGTTCGCTTGCTAGCATGAGTTTTAATAAAAAAAAGTTCCTTTCAGGACCATCTAAAAGTAAAGTTTATTTATTTAAGGTACATTTATAAGTAAAATATAAATATTGTTGAGGTTAATTCATAGTTATTAGTATTTTAAAAAGTGCTGCAAATGTTTTGCGGGTACAGCTAGTATATATATATATATATATATATATATATATATATATATATATATATATATATATATTATTAAACGCGTCTTGCTATCTGTGGCAAATCCGGGAATTCTCGCAGGCCGTTGTCTCGAAGGGTTGAGCAAAGAGGAGAATTATATATATAGATGTGCTTCCTGGTATTCGGTTGCTGTACTCCACGTGTCTGGGTGATTTTCATTCATGAATGCCCAATTTATTCCAAGCTCTTCAAATACATATTTTAATCTCTCTGTTACAAAGTCATCTAAGTTCATGCTTACAATTTTATCCATTAATACTTTGCCTTCAAGCCTTTTTACCTGTTTTTGTTTTTTGACTGGCTTTTCAAGTGCAATCAACATTATCTCTTTAGTTTGGTAATCAACACCTTTGTTGAAAAAAGAGAGACCCACCAGGTCTTCAGTTAAATACTATAAGTGTCATGCAATGATTTTAAAGAAAGATTCAGCAACTTCTTTGTGAAATATTTTGAAATTATTCAATTTCTTAATCAAAGTCAGGTCATTGTCAAAACCAGATGAAGAGATGGAAAACAATGTTCCATGTAATTCAAAATTTAAAAAAATAAAAAATCGTAGATTTTTTTCTTCATTTTTTGTTAACTGAAATTGATGTCGAAACAAGTAAATTTTAATAGAGTACAGTGTTTTTGCCATACATCATGCTTGGTGCATAGGTCAGGAGTACGGAAAGTTATTTCGCTTCGGCCTGGAGGAATTTCTCCTAAAAAAAATTATCGACAGTTGCAAAAATTCTTTGTAATAGTCGCGAGGTTGTTTTGCTCCTTGCAGCATATTTACAGCAAATTCTACTGCTGATGGTACAAGCGAACCATAAACTTTGAGATCTGCATCAGTTAAATACCATGATTCAGAATTAAGTTTACTCCCCTGATCACGAAATCGTTGAAACAAATTAATCTCTGGACCAGAAGATGCTCCCAAAACATGTTTTGTAAACATGGGATAAAATCTCTTTATGCACATGGTGTCGACAGGCTGTGTATAATAAAGTTTTTTTAATTAATTTCTCCCGTGTTGCTTGAAGTGGTATTAAAACTGAGTGCCATAATTTTGTCATATGAAATGTTCCAATCTTTTAAAGCTTGTCCAATGATAAAATACTACAGTGGGTGTTCTGAATTTCGACAAATTTATTTTATTTTTTAACTTATTAATTTTCCCCAAAAAAATGATTTGTATTATGTATGATGACTCATAAATTAACAAAAAATAAAATATTGATAACATTCTCAACCCAATTATTAAAATAGAAAAGATAAATATGAAAAACGTATGAAAAATGTGAATTCGAGTAACCTTGCAAACTTAAACTGCGTTGAGCAACCCCTAAACATCAACGGATTATCTCCAAAATTTACCTTTATAATTTTTTCATTAAATGGAACCAAAAAAAAGGTTAAGAGCATTAAAAAAAATTTGTTACCATGCATTTGTTTGTCATCCTAATATAAATATATATATATATATATATATATATATATATATACATACATATATGTATCAGTATTCTGTACACACAACCAAATAAAGAGTCAGATAGCGATGAAAATGTTAGGCTGGAAATTTGTCATTAGTGTCTGTCCTTGTGTCCATTTAATATCGCATTGTTTATGTGACCCCCCTGATTTCAGTATTGTATAATATCGTTCTAAATTATGTTTATATCTGAGTTTTTACGAAAGTTTATTGACCTAATTAATGAACAAGCCCATTACTAAATGATAGGAAAGTTAAATGATTGTATATTTGGCCCATTTTAGTTTAAACCTACATTTTAAATAGCTATTGGTTTTATCACAACAATTGGCTAATCCTCAATAATGCATTTGATATATTCCTCAGGATTTACTTTCATCTCTCAAGATGGCTCTTTGCCTGGCTATCAAACACTGTCAACAATAATTCCTTCCATGAAAGTTGCAGTCTACACGTCGTTTCCTGGGGATGAAAGCTATACATCTTATCTTTACAAGGTTTTTTAATACAGTTACTGATATTTTATTCCCTGCTGTTTTTATGCAAAATTGTTTATGAACTATTCACAAAACTGTTTGGTTTGAAAAAAAAACAACTAATTTGGAGAGTTGGGATAATTGTTGGAGAGTGGGGTAATTGTCGGAGAGTGAGGTCATTGTTGGAGAGTGGGGTAATTGTAATTTTCAAAATTTATTTTGTTATATATTTTTGCTCCACTATAGACAGTATGGGAGAGTGTACCTGCTACATCAGCCGACTTGGGGGTGCATCAGTGCGTGTCTGCAATGATTATAAAGCAGAACGGACAAAGTGCCTTCTGCATCAGCCGGCATGGCAGAAAGTGTGTTTTTAACATTTGCTTTCCGACCAGACTAGCACGATTTGTGTACTGTTAGTCAGCCAGAACGACAAGGGTGTAGGTTTTTTTTTTTTGGCATGACTAACAGAGAGGCAGTATCTAGTTGGTCTGCCACATCAACCAAAAATGGCAGGTTGCGACATGTATGGTATTAGTAACTGACAGAATGGATGGGTTTTGTTTCCGATCATATCTCTCACCACTGCAAGCTGCGAATGCCAGGGTCTCTGTAATACTTCATTTGCCATGACACAGTATTGAAAAACAATGTATTCAGAATAAAAATACACCACATACATTCAATGATAAGTTTCATAATTATGTGCAGCCTCATCCATGCCACACACTAACTAGTATATTGTTAATCAACCACAGGTTTTTATCAATCAACATATTCTGGACATCCTGCTTGGTATAGACAGGCCTTGGTTGCGACAGAGCATCGCCAATCTCTGCACTATGGTCAATGAATTGTCTAAAAAAGTGTCACCTGTCAAGACACCTGGGTTGAGATCAGCTGTAAGTGAACACATTTTAAAAATGTGATGATTGAAATGATTTAATAATGCAACAAAAAAAAACGTTCTCATGGGGCCCTAGTCAATGTTACATCGGGCTCGCTAACACTATGGTTTATAGGCAATGTATTTGGGGGCACTAGTCAATGCTACATCAGGCTCGCTAACAAAGTTACATTATGGTTTATAGGCAATGTATTTGGGGGCCCTAGCCATTGCGACATCGGGCTCACTAACAAAGTTACACTATGGTTTGTAGGCAAGGTATTTGGGGGCCCTAGTCAATGCAACATTTGGGACACTAACACAGTTACACTATGGTTTATAGGCAAGGTATTTGGGGGCACTAGTCAATGCTACATCGGGCTCACTAACAAAGTTCTATTATGGGTTGTAGGCAAGAAATTCGGGGACCTAGTCAATGCTACATCGGGCTCACTAACAAAGTTACACTATGGTTTATAGGCAAGGTATTTGGGGGCCCTAGTCAATGCTACATCGGGCTCGCTAACATTACGGTTTGTAGACAAGTTATTTGGGGGCCCTAGTCAATGCTACATCAGGCTCACTAACAAAGTTACATTATGGGTTGTAGGCAAGGTATTTGGGGGCCCTAGTCAATGCTACATCGGGCTCACTAACACAGTTACATTATGGGTTGTAGGCAAGGTATTTGGGGGCCCTAGTCAATGCTACATTGGGCTCACTAACACAGTTACATATGGGTTGTAGGTAAGTTATTTGGGGGCCCAAGTCAATGCTGCATTGGGGGCACTAACGAAGTTACATTATATGTTGTTGGCAAATTATTTGGGGTCCAAGACAAACGTTACTCGGGGGCTCTAAGTAAAAACACATCCAGGCGCCACTAATAATCTTTTTTAAACGGTTGTGCCCAGTTTTTAAGTTTTTGTTATTTTAGAACTAACAACTGACAAGATCTTATATTGCCTTTTCTTGTGGCTGGAAAAAATTAAGGACCCCCTATCTCCGTCTCCTTCTAAGGATCCCCCACCCCATTAACAGCAGGGCCCTAAGCAATGATCTTGTTTGCCTATCTATAACGATATCATTAGCTACAAATATTACTGAGTAGGAGAGAATCAAGATCGGTACACCTTAATCTTGCATTTTTTTTTTGTCTTTAAATTCTATTGGTTACAGAGGGTCAAAGAAAACCAGCTAGAAGACTATGAAGGTGAATACCACAACTATGCCTATGGTAGGATTAAAGTGACAAGAAATGAGACCCGTGATCCTGAGAAAAATAAAAAGGGGAAAACACTTTATTTAACTTATGGAATGGTGACATATGAGATGATATCATCAGGTGATAACCAAACTTTTAGGGTGAGTTCCTATATCCCGTACGGGTAAAATTTCATTTTCAGAGGCAGAAATTATTTTGATATTAATGATACTTATGACTGTTTATAGAGATATCGATAATATCAAAACAATTTCTGTCCTTAAAATAAGATTTTACCTCTTTATGAGATTTTAAAAGTGTTTTTTTAAAAACGTTTAACTGTGATCTCTTTATAGGACTTAGAAAATAGCTGTTAAGTTTCCATATACAGTGGTACCTCCAAATACGAAACTAATTTGTTCCGTAACTATGCTTGTATGTCAATTTGCTCTATCTCAAATCAATTGATTGTAGCGGATATTATTCTGTTCCAGCCCATAAAATGTCACTCCAGTGGTTTTTGTTACGTGTTTATGAATGAGAAAAATGTTTTTATAAATGATACATATTGTATAAAACATAATGAATGAGAATGTAAAGAAATAAACTGGTTTTATTAAGTGAATTTACTTGGAAATTAGCCAAGTTGATCTTATGAAATATTCTGACGGAGGTGTATATGTCATATGCTGGCAGAGGTGTGTACATGTCATATGCTGGCAGAGATGTGTACATGTCTTATGCTGGCAGAGATGTGTACATGTCATATGCTGGCAGAGATGTGTACATGTCATATGCTGGCGGAGGTGTACATGTCATATACTGGCAGAGGTGTGTACATGTCATATGCTGGCAGAGGTGTACGGTGGAGGAGATAGAGATAGGCGTAGGAGCTTAGAAATTATTGTAACGTCTTTACCTAGTGTTATACCCTCTATCAACTCCGTTTTTTAAAGCAGTAGGCTACATATCGTTGAAGTACTCCTCCAGTTATTGCCTCACCATGTCAGTCACTCACACACTTTGCTCATGTTTTTCTATGATTTCATGCTTTTATTCAATAGACATCATCTTCTTCTGAGCAATGACCTTTCCACTCACTTGTGTCCACTTCTTAGAACAACAATAATTATTTTAATCTAATGACCCCGAAACTCTCTGCTCAACTGTTGACGGCTTTACACAGCACCACCATATTTCCCCTTCAACCCACAGTATTATATACTTTGATTTATTCTCTGGGCTAATATTTAAAGCACTTATAAATTTAAATGGGCACCTAACATATGTTGAGGAAGTAAAGGGAGTATGACATAGTGCCACATAATCCCCTTAATTAATATAATGCGGCTACTAAAAAACATTAATTCTTTATTTGCCCTGATTTTGGTCCCTAATGGAACTTTATTTTCATAGTTTTATAAAAGTAATGACACAGAAATATAACCCTTGACCTACTTTTAAACATTTAAGAATATAAAACTAATATGAGTAGTTGACATGTGTTGATGCTGTAGGCCAGTGGTCCCGAACCTTTTCCTCGCTGCGGATCGGTCGACGTGTAATCATTTCACCGCAACCCGCTGGAGGGGGGGGGGTTAGGATGTTGATAGAATTTTTTCGATGCCGCTCACACCCGCTCAGCTTCCTGTTAACGTTTCATTCATGGAAAGTCGCACTATCCCGAGAGAAATACCGCAAAATAAGAAAAAAGGAAATAATTTAATGTTTCTTGGGCGGCCCAGTACTGTTTGATCCAGGGCACCGGTCCGCGGACCTAGGGTTGGGGACCACTGCTGTAGACCTTACGTTTAATTAAGTTTTGGGATTATAAGCCCACACAGCTTAAATGGTTGATTTCCATTAGATCTGTTAAACGTGATGCACGTGTTGCCATTAGTTCTGTAAAACGTGATGCATGTGTTGCCATTAGTTCTGTAAAACGTGATGCCTGTGTTGCCATTAATTCTGAAAAACGTGATGCCTGTGTTGCCATTAGTTCTGTAAAACGTGATACCTGTGTTGCCATTAGTTCTGTAAAACGTGATGCCTGTGTTGCCATTAGTTCTGAAAAACGTGATGCCTGTGTTGCCAATAGTTCTGAAAAACGTGATGCCTGTGTTGCCATTAGTTCTGAAAAACGTGATGCCTGTGTTGCCAATAGTTCTGAAAAACGTGGTGCCTGTGTTGCCATTAGTTCTGAAAAACGTGATGCCTGTGTTGCCATTAGTTCTGAAAAACGTGATGCCTGTGTATCTCAGTATGTAAGTCTGTAACTGCGGTGATCATAAGAGAACTGATCATTAATTATTCTTCTCATTTTACTACAGCTATTTGCCAGTGATTCCTATTACTGGTACAGCACCTCTGCAGACTTCTACCGTGAACATAGAAAGATTTTTGCGGTCTTTGACCTAGATGCAACAGATGAGGATGGAGAAAGTGCCAAATCAGTCACAATACAAGGCTTTGATAAGAACATTGATGTCCTATTCAGCACTAATTCCAAACCTCCTAAAATTGCTGGCTGGTATTGTAATGCTGCTGGGCACACTTTCATCTCTACCTGGCTTCTCATATTAGGTGTAGTGGCTTATCTTAGATAACTAATTCATGAGTTTACTTGTATGTATTAAAGTTTTATTTATAGGATACAGTTTTTTTTAAACTTAAGTTTATTATTTTGGAAAATAATATTTATAAGTAAAAATAATTCTAATAAAACAAGAATAAAATAAATATTAATTAAAAAAAAATATCAGCATTTGAAGAACTACCTAAGTTACACGGTACCATAAATCTAGGTACAATATGTTAAAAGCTATTAACATTGCTTGACAATCTTAATATCTGAATTATTTCTAAAGACAAATTAACACCAATGGCATCGATAATAACTTAGTGGCCTTCAGACACACTAAATGGGGGGGGGGGCATTACCTAAAAATAATGCATAATGGTATTTTCCCTGTTGGGGACAGTTTAAATTTTAATAGGCTGAACAAATCCACATACTCTAAATCACTGCCACTGTTTGTGGCTCAACATTTATATTTATTCTGTAGGCCGCTTCATTTTATCATTTATTTCTTTGTCATTTTAAATTAGTTTAATTAGTTTATTCTTAACTTCTTATATAAACATACATTAAATTTAAATATGAACAGAAAAGTTTACTGAAACAAATGTTTCAGTTTTACATTGCTAATAGCTTATTTCAAAAATGTTTTAGTCTTTAGTAATACTATTAGTTTTATAGTGAGCATAAGCTTGTTAACAAAATAAAAATGTAATGTACAATTGTGTATTTTTGTTTTGGCATATACTGATGATTTGTTCGTTATTACAATGATAAATCATTGAAGAGTTAGATAACTTTTTTATGGCTTCTATTTTATTCAAATCTGAGAAATATAAACAATATAATTAAAAAAAGGTTTGCCAAACAAAGTCTGAAAGCAAAATGTCTATATGTAATGTTTTAAAATGTCAGTTTTATTTCTATGTCACAATAATGTCTGTAGCCTACCAATAAAGCTTTATTTACTGATACTAGCCAAATTAACAACTTTATTCATTAATTTACTTAACAGTGAAATGATTCTATAAAATAGAAACCTAACTATTCTGCCTAATGTGATATAATGCTTGGAATGATTCAAAAGATTGTAGTTATATATTCATATTTTCTGACCTCTTGGTGCTGTCTGGCATAGGCCCCATAGCTGCCTTCATGAATAGACAAACTAAGCACTACAAAAGAGATCCCTTGAAGAATTTAAATCTTATTAAGCCTCATGCTAAGTGGGCCCTATTATTTACATTGCCTAGTGCCTGTAATCATCTATCAGGACTCTGCCGAGGCCCCATAACCAATCTCTCAACAAAGATTCTTACAAAAATTAAAGTTAAATGATTATACAGCTTTTGTAATGGTATGCTGTCTAGGAATAAGATTTAAAGCGTCAATGTTTTTGTGCTGTTTTATATTGGTGAGTTAGGATATTCAGCTGCTTGTTAGTTAAGGATCTAATGTACTTAGAAATATTTATCAATGAACCTTTTTTTTTAATATCTCAGCTAAATGTTTTAAAGGTTTCTATGTGCATGTAGATTTTTCTAAATATAGACCTTTGCATATATTTTATTATTATTCATGATAAATTCTTTCAGTGTTTTAATATGGTATTTTTTCCAATATTAAGATTTTATTGATATATAATTTTTTTTAAATATGCAAATCATGTCTTATCCCCTTGTGAAGCTGTAACAATAAGCGTAAAAGTTAATTATGAATGTGCAATTGAACGTTAGGTCCTATAAAAACTTTGTCTTCGCTAGATTTCACTAGCACTGAAATTATTAATCTCTTTAATAAAATTTTAGACATCATACAGATGTGAAATGTTACTAATAATAACTTCTTTGAAATGTTTTGTTTTTAGCTTCTTTTTCATTTTATTTGTAAATTGGTTTAACTTAGTTCTGGTGATCATAGTACTATTTAATATTTAGTTCTATAATATTGGATGATTTAAATATGGCAAAGGCATTGCACTTTATAAAGCAGCATTATTTATTTTGTTTTTTCATTGTATCTGTCTGTCCCAAGGTCACCAACAAGAGACCATTGGGCAGCAATGAATTAGTTCATAGACAGTGTGTGTGTGTTGTGTGTTCATTACTTACACTTGTTTTTTTTTTCACTTATTTCTGTGATTTCCAAATGGCACTTTCCTTTTTTTCCATTATTTTCAAATTTTATCTCTTCTTTTATAATAAAAAAAAGAAATAAAATACATAACATTTTATTGTTCACTACTATGTTTGTATATGTTTTTTATGTATTAAATATACGAAAAATTATACTTTTTTATAGAAATAAAATTTAAGGAATGTTTGTTAGGCTTATACAAACTTATGCATATAGAAATTGAATTTAAGAATATAGTTGCGTACATCATATTTTCTGCATATATTTTACAAATAATGGCATTCATACACAGGTATTGTCTTTAAAATATACAATGCTAAGGAATAGGAATAGTCACCTGGAAAATCAAAAAAAAAAAAAAAGGCAACTCATTTTTCAAGCAATTATTTCTCTTTAATATGGTACACAATTATTATGGTATATGGTACACAATTATTATGGAGAAAGCAAGCATAAGCTATTTTAACACTCAGGACTGCAGTATTTTCTAGGTCAAGTTTCTATATTGAACAAAAAAAACTTAACAGTAAATTCCTGTTTTGGACAGGAGTGATGTGTAGAATTCTCAACTGTCGAGTTCGATCCTCTGTAAGAGCTTAGGAATTTTTCGAGGTTCTGAAGAAAGCTGGTTAAAAGTCCCTCAAGTCCAACCAGCTTTTCATGGGTAACTGGTCTTGGAAAATTTATTGCAGCTGCATGTTGTTCTTACCACACTAACCCTTTATAAAACTTTGTTACAGAAACAGATAAATTCAATTGTCCATTTGCCCACAATGGCCCATTAGGACTAAGAGGAGTTGACTTTTTTTTTAATGATGAAAAAAAATCTAAAAAATGATTTATTCAAAATAATTAACAAATACATTTTATCAGTTTTTTTAAAGACAGTACATTTATATATTTCTTTAGAAAATGATGCTAGAATGTATTTTGTCTTGAAAAATACCTCAGAAAAAATAATGAAGTGCCAATCTGAAATTGGATTAAAAAGATTAATTATTTTATTATCAAGGGGAAAAATAGACCAAGCTCTCCTTAAGATGTGTCTAGAGCAATGGAAAAAAATAATTATACTTTGATTAAAACTTTTGAGGTAAATAATTGTATTGTATTTCTAAAGGGAAAAAAAATTATGTGATTATAATACCATCTAGTTGGAAACAAAGGAATCATGATTTTCTCTTTAAGGAAAAACAAATTTTTTTTTAAAGTAAATTATTTGTAACAAATTTTCTTACTTTTGATAGTTTTACCTTAATTATGCCAACAAAAAAATCTGGATGATTTCATACAGTTATGAACAAGCATTTTATTTCCTTTATTTGTAGTAATGAGGGATGCTGGGTACAAATGTGAACATTTTATCACAGCACTGGTTTAATCAGTTACAGTGTAACAGTTTTTTTTTTGGTACAAGTTATAACATTTTAATACATGTATCACAGTAATAGAAAAATCAAACATTTTGTTAGGATTTAGGTACAAGCAAAGTCATTGTCAATACTTTTACAATAAGCTGTACATAAGTTAAATTCAAAAATATTCCATTAAAAAATTTACACAATTCAACAATAAGTTACAGAAATACTGTGAAATCTGGCAAAACACTCTATAGTGCTTCAGGATACAGACATTTACACTTCGATCACCGCACCAAGACAATTTGGTCTTCTGTAGGTGGCACATAGCTGGTGGAGGGTAAAAAATACTTTTGTGAAGATCTGAGTGTAATCAAAATTGGCCTTTCCTCTTGATGGTCATCTTGATGGTCATCTTGATGGTCATCTTGTAAACCTATGTATGAAGTGAATGGCTGAAGGTGGATAGGTTTCATTGGAAGGTTGATGTAAGACACAAAGCCTCTAATTTCACCAGGGACTTGCTGTCTGCCCTTTGCTCTCATTAATTGCAGCCCAAAGTCTATAAAAAAATGAAAACAAACATATCATTATTTTAATGAGCAAAAAAATAGAGACATTTATCAGCACAAAGTTAAAACTAAGCCGACCTTCAGTTGTTTTTAATTGCTATTTATTATTTCTATCATGTATTATGCAGTCAAAAAAACATGGGTAATTTTTCTTTTAGAAGAAGAAATTATTTTATAATATTATTGATACCAAACCTATAAAACGGTTCCAAATCATAGGTAAAATATCAATAATATTATCAAAATAATTTCTTCTCCTTAAATGATAAATTACCAAATGGTTCCAAATCATAGTATTATCACAAAAAAAATTGCATCACTTCAACTGATCATTTGCTTTTGTTTCCTATATTTACGGCTTAACTTTTTTAACTGTTATAAATCAATTTGATCAAAATTACTCTCAAGTTATTATTTAATTATTTAAAAAGAACGAAACAATTTGGATGAATGAATACATTCATTTATTTTAAAACTTTATATGGACAAGGGAGAGCATTTTTTTTTAAAATAAAGATATAACAGGTTATCTATGCATGTACAATGTATTTGTTCAAATCATACAGTGTTAAATGATGTGTTATAAAATATAACTGTTTCTAAGATATTATCTGTATATGTTTAAGTCATATAGTGCAGGTGAGCTGTTATTTCACAAGACACAAGATTAGTGCTAAATGTTTTATTTTAATTTATAACATCTACTTCTGCTACTATGTCTATAAATATGAAACTTACTGGACTGAAGTGAAGTCTCTCTGTCAGCATGACAAACACTGGTGTGCATGTGACCCAGTCTGACTAGGGCTGGTTTACTGTAAGACAATCAACAGTTCACATTTATAATGTGTACCAGGACATATTACAAAAATACAAAGTTTATAAAATCTGAAAACCAACCGGTGGCTTTCAACATCAGAAAATTTCAACAAATTACACGTCTTCCTTGTAAGAAATAATAAATATAAAAAATCTGTACCAGTACTTCCAGGCAATGTCAATATGAAAAGAACGATGTACGGAACATATTATAAGGTTGTAATTGGATGTATGAGAAATATTTCAATTTTACAGATTTTTCATTGAATAAGAAAACAGATCTTGTTTTTTTCTTTTAATGATACACGGCTCTAAAATATTAACAGAAACTCAAAGTAATAGTATTCTTAGAATAAAGAACAAAATGACCTTCCTCGGAAAATCATTCCGTAAAGGTGGAAATATAGAACAAAAATTAAACCATTAAAAAGATAAAAGCAAAAAAAAAATATTGTGAATTAAATTTAAATCACAATAGTAATTGGCAGCTGAAAAAATGGAGTGTCTGATCCAAAAAAAAATTTTTCATCTTTAATATAATGGTAAAATAGTTGAATTAATTTTTTTTTTCATTATTTTTTTCCCAAGATTGTTCCATTTTATGACTAATGTTTCTATTTTTTTATGTGATTTCCCTAGAAAAATCATTTGGGGAACTAGAAAAATGCCTAAAATCAAGCAAAATGAAATGAATTTATGAATTTTTTTTTTTTTTGCATATGCCAAAACTAAAGCTGATTGAAATGAAATTTTTTGCACCTGGCTAAACTAGATCAAACCTTTAGCAATTGCTAAGACTGTATTAAACTGAAATGAATTTTCCAGTCTGCACATGTGTTTGACACACAAGTACCACATATTTGCTATCCTTAAACCTTACTATGCTGTGCTACTAGAAACAAATGAGCTCCCATTCACATAAGGCTCTCACTTGCTCTATCATGGAGTATTTACACTATGTCTCTCTAAAAATATTTCTTTCACTTCTACTTTCACCTCCATTAGCTTGACAGTCAGAGTGTGAAGAAGAAACTTACTGCGATATCTTGGGAAGAACTAAAACTGTGTTCTTAGGCTGGGCAACAGTCTCCTCGGTCTTGCTTATAGTTGACTCTCCTCTCTTCAGAGCCTCCAGTTCTCTGTCAGTCATCATTTCACAGAAGTAAGTCACAGCATCAATGTAGGTCACAGATTCCAGTATAGAAGAACCTTGTATTCTATCCAGTGTTACTGAACAAATAAAAATTGTATGAATAGAAGAAATAAAGAATATTGTAATGCAGAAAATATTTAAGGAGACTTGAATTATTCCAGTGTTATGACAAAGATTTTGGTATGTCAATTAATCTATATGTATACAAATTAATGTATGTATGTGTGTTTGGATGTGCAGCTTAGAAATCCACATCTTTGAATAGAAAACAGCCTAACTTGGTATGCCATTCAGTTATGAGCGTGAAAATGCACATTTTCTTATTTTCCTTTTACTTTTTTGGGTTTTAGATATTTAAGGATTTAATTCTCAATTCTGTATGAACATTATCTTGATTCATTTAGATGACCTATTTTCTTAACAATTTATCAATAATATGCAAATCATAGTACTGACAAAGAGACCACCTTCCATAAAAAGAGCAAATTTGGTGCTCATTTTTTCATCAAATGAATCTTTTATGAGAATAATAAAATAAAAGTAAATCAAATAACAGATATATTAACTTTGTTAATCTTAAAATGAATCTTTAAATGTACACATTTAGAGTTTATAACCAAATGAAAATATTACAAACTTGACATTTAAGACAATGTTATAAATACTTGTGTATATTTAACAAGATGCATCATAATATGCAGACATTACAAAACTTACATCTACATACGTGTACTTTGTAGTTTATATGTTATATTTACTCAGTGGTTAGTGTTAGATTGGTAAGTAAGGAAAGTTTATCTCTTAGATCCTATAAACCACTAATGGGAAAGTTTTGCAGCCCCCTCCATTCATCCCAACAATAGTCAATAAATAAATGAAGGCACCTTGGGAAACATAGACAGGTGACTCAACAAGCTGAGAGTTAAATCCCCAATGACAGATTCATTCAGTTTACACAAAGTAAAAGGATATAAATTATGTAAGGCAAGGTTCACTATTCCACTCTGTGGTCAAACCCATGTAATAGCCTGATATATGTTAACTAGTCACGATATATGTTAATTAGTCACATATGGGCTCTACATAAAAAAAGTTCACTCTGTACTTCTAAATAATTATAACAGAAAAAATTTCCAGAAAATTTATGACTGACTGGTGATGCTGTTAAATGAAGTGGAAGATGCTCGTCCTGTTTTCAGAGACTCTGCCAATTTTCTTTGACTCTTGTCCCCTCCAACGGGTAAGGTTGCCACAGTGCTGCGATCAGTAGGAAGTGTGCTAGTCTGTTGGTATAATGAACAGATTTGATTCATCAAATTACAATGGTTAACAAAGTTATTTTATTATGTGGTACAGAAGAATTGTGAAAATAATATACTAACTCTTCGAGATGAGTTAAAAGTTGAGAGATGACCTTGAAGTGATTGACCTTTGTTTAATTTTTCAACTGTATCTTGTATTTTTAATTTGTAAGCTGACATCCATCTGGAATTTAAAAAAAGAAAAGTTTTCAAACAAGTATTAATTATGCTTGTTTCCTTAAAGATGATGAGATTTTATCATGGCCGAGAAAAGCTGTCACCGGCACTGATTATTTAAAAAAGAAAATTATTAATTAATCATAAGGCATTTAAAAAACATTCAACTTCAAATAGTTAAATAATCAATTACCTATCAAGCCACTGAGTCGCCATGTCATGTAAGCCACTTCTACGATTTTTCTCTGGCATGCTCCAAATGTCCCAAGAATCCAGTTCTTTCTGGAATTGTCTGTGAGGATCTTGAAGCCCAAGGTTATTCATCACTTCTACTACAGCTGATCTAGTGTTTGTAAGCAAATCAAAAAATAAATAATAAATGAAAACAAAAAACCTTTTAGATTTTTCGATTGATTTTTTTATCAAGATACTTAAGAGCTTAAAGTAATGCAGTAAAGATCAGAACATTTCATAATAAAAAGAAAGGAATAAAGTAGAATTTTGACCAAGTAACAAAATAAGTCCAACTTGCATAACTTGATATACTTGTGAACAAAAGTTTCTAAAGTTCCAATTATTGTGTTATATGAGATATTTGTTTGTTTTACAAAAATACTTATTTTTATCAAAAGTTAGCACATGACTGAAGTAAACAGTTTTTTTTCCAAATAAACTCTAAATCAAACAATTTGTAATCCGCCATAAAAGTGATCTTCTATAGTCATGTGCTGAGGCATTTTTTTCTGGTAGTATTCAACACAAATTAAATCACAATAAATGTTTATAATTAAAACTTGTTTTTTAAGATTAAATAAAATTAATTGTATTTTTTCTCGATTGAGTAACTATTAACATTTTAGGTGACCCATTTCTAATCAGCTGGGGATCCACCTGTTGGCATGACTCACAGTTTGAGATACACATGTTTACTGAAACAGAGGAGTGAGAAGACAGTAGATGGGTAGGGAGAAAGCAATGCTCAAGCTGCGAATTAAATTTCAGCAATTGCTAATATGGTTGCTACTGTTTTAAGTTAAATTAACATTTTGTTAATTATTAATCTACGAATTCATCCTGTTAAGGGTGAGATATATCCTACATAAAATTTGCTATGGATGATAAGATTTATCTTAATAAGTGCACAGTATTTTTTAATTTGACTTTAAGATTTGCATCCAAATACCGGTACCATTAAAAAATTATTTAGGTAATGAAATTCAAAGCTTCTACCTGACAGCATCATCCCCATCAAGAAATTGCACCACCAACTCGGCCACCACCTCCTTATCCCTGGCTACCAGAACTGCCAGGGCTCTTATAGCAGCAAGGATAAAATCTTTCTGTTCCGCCACTGAACAGGTGGGTGGATCAGTGTGGTGATTCAGTGCAGAGACCAAGGACTTGATGACTGTGTTGATGACAGAGTCACTCAGGCCCTCAGAGGAATGGACAGACAATATAGCCTCAGTCACACTGATTCTATGCAGCCATTCTGCAATTCGAAGAAGCTTGACTATCATGTTGACAAAAACATCTCCAGTGCAAGGCTTAGACATTGTCTGAGAAAAAAATGTTTTGATGTTAAATTATTTTGAATTTTTAATGGTGCAACTAATGAAACAGTAAATAAACAATGACAAAAAAAAACTTTTTAAATAAACAAAATGAATAAATTTTGTTTTGTCTAGCTATTTATCACCAGACGATCTATTTTTAATCTCCCATTTTTTTTACTGTCAGGAAATTAGTAATTGCTGTAGTGGTGGTGTATAGTAAGGGCTGTCTTAAGATCTTCATTGTCCCTTGGCACTTTATCATTTATAGAGAGCATTGTGGCGCCAGTGTTAAAGAAAAATTCTTGAGTTGGGACAATGAGGTAATGAGCAGATATGTCCAGAGTCAATGGGAGTGGCCATCCATGACTGATCCATGGTGGGGGACTAGGAGAGTCAAACAGGCACTAATTGCCCAGTTTTGCACTGGACATTGTGCTATATGTGTGTACTTTGAGAGGTTGAGGCATATGTCAATTCCCTGAGCTGTCTCTGTAAAGATTTTGAGGAAAGTTTTGAACATGTGCTATTTGAGTGCCTCTGGCTGGTAGACCACAAGGTGGACTAGTCAAGTAGCTGCTAGCCATCAGTTTGTTTTGCAGCTATGTTATTCTGAAGAACACAATGAGTTTGATCTGAATGGCTCTAAGAGACTCTCAGCCCACTGAAAAACTGAGATAATTCAAAGAGAGAGTGAGAGATTAATTATGGAAAATTTATATACAATTTCACTTTCAGGCTCTAGGATGTACCCTACATGATCAGTGAACGCTGTAGGGAGCCGTATGCCCTACATTATCACTCAGTGAACGCTGTAGGGAGCTGTATGCCCTACATGATCAGTGAACGCTGTAGGGAACCGTATGCCCTACATTATCAGTGAACGCTGTAGGGAGCCTTATGCCCTACATTATCAGTGAACGCTGTAGGGAGCCATATGCCCTACATTATCAGTGGACGCTGTAGGGAGCCTTATGCCCTACATTATCAGTGAATGCTGTAGGGCGCCGTATGCCCTACATTATCAGTGAATGCTGTAGGGAGCCGTATGCCCGACATTATCAGTGAATGCTGTAGGGAACCGTATGCCCTACATTATCAGTGAATGCTGTAGGGAGCCTTATGCCCTACATTATCAGTGGGCCCAGCACATGGTATTCTGAGGGTATCCATCTCCATTTTCTTTTCTTGAATTCCTGGCTATAGGGTATTGTTTAGTCTTCTCCTACAATGTTATTAGACAAGTATTAGAATGGAACCCACAGGGTAAGAGCAAACGGAGAGGTCAGACCAAACATGGAGAACACTCCAAAGTGAAATAAAAAGGCAGGGAGGTCATGAGCTTAGCCCAAACACATGTCCACTGGACATACATCTGAGACCCTATGCTCCTACATGGTCTAAAAGGAAAAAGAAGAAGTTCTAAAAAAGAAAGAAGGTGATCCAGTTAATGATTAAATACATTATTATTATTTTGTACATTATTATTATTTTGTATATATTATCAAGTACTCTGCTCCAGGCTATTATATTATTTCAAGAAATTTCTAAAATTAAATTATCCTAGTATTTAATGTATAATCCACAATGAATTTTTAAAAATTTTAACTGGTGACATTAAAATATTATGAGGTTTAACAGTCTAGTGGATCTCAGAAGCAAAGATTGAAAGTTGACTCATTACAAATGAAACATTAACTTGCACAAATACTTTATTTTTTTAAGTTACTAACACTTAAGTATTAGTTAAAGTACATATAAATTTAGTCTCAATATATCATTATGAGATTTCATTTTTTCTATTAATAGACATTTAGTAATCAAATTCTATCATGGAACATTACTACTTTACTTCTTTGTTGAGTTAATCATGATAATTGTAAGTAACTTAATATAAAATGCAAGACATAAAAATACATTTTAATGAATGCTGCATTATGCTCCAAATCAATGATAGACATGCCTAGTAGTGAACAGTGTCCATCCAATACTTAACCTGTATTGTGTCTATCAGTAGTACAGTTCAAGAAATGTAGAGTACCCATCAATACTAAACTTGCATAGCATTACAACTGTACAACATCAACTCACATTTTCGTTGCAGTTAGGAAAATATTTGCTGAACCACTCAGTTCCAACAAACTGTCTGATGAAGCCTGGTAGAGGGGTTGGCGGTGGAGGAGGAGTTGGTGACCTGGGTGTGGCAGGAGGAACTGGAGTGGGTTTAGGTCTGCTGACGAGTTTGGTCACAGGTTTCAGAAGAGCTGGTGATGGACACTTAACAGACTCCACAGGTGATGGAGGGGTGGGCTTGACCATCTTAACAGCTTCCTCCTAAAAAAAAAAGCTTAGTGAGGTTGCAGCCTGATCACAAAGAATTTATTACTATATTTTTATATTTTAAGAAAAAAATATTATAACATATCATAAGTTATTCCTTGGTTTTTTTTTAAGAACTTCCGAAATCTTGTTCTCACCTTTTCAATGCTTTTGTCGTTTTCAATTTTCTCCTAATGGGAAATATAGTAAAACAATTAAATCATTTTCAGTTGTTTTTAAACTTATCATAATAAAATGAATCTGTGAAAGACAGTGTATGAAAACTGAAAAGCTTTACTGTAACTAATTAAATGAATGTGTAAGGTGTAATGGCAAACTGGAATTAGTTTCCTGAATGTGTAAGGTGTAATGGCAAACCGGAATTAGTTTCCTGAATGTGTAAGGTGTAATGGCAAACCGGAATTAGTTTCCTAAAAAATTTAATTAAAAAAAAAAGAGTTAAAGCTGAAATATTATTTTTAGCAAATTACTTTTTTAGTTTACGTATTAAATTACAACTTCAATAATTTGGTTCAATGGGAAACATCAGGAGCAGTGCTTCTCAAACTGCATGACTATGTTTTTGAGACCCAAATGTAGAGAAAACATACCATAATAGTAATAGAAAAACAATAATTCATTTTAATGTATTAATTTTCACTTTCAATTTTCGAATATAAAAAAATCTTAGGCTTGTAATATATAAAGTAAAAACAGATGTAATAGAAAATTAATATTGTGTAGTGACCCTCACTTTAAGAATCACTGATTTAGAGAAACGTACATAAGTACTATGCTATTAATAATCATCTAAAATGTAAATACTTAGTTTCCTGTATTGAAATGCTCTTTAAAATTATATGAAGGATAAATGTTAAATGTACATAGTGCATCATGCAAATGATTAAAATGCAAATTTCCAATTTACAGAGTAATTAGAGATTCTCATACATACTTTTTTGGGGCTGTCAAAATAGATAGATAATTAGAGCCATACAATCTATGATAATTAGAGCCATACAATCCATGATAATTAGAGCCATACAATCTATGATGATTAACGCCATACAATCCATGATAATCAGAGCCATACAATCTAAATTTCAGTAAATTAAACATAGCATTTACTTGAAATGTCTGTTTCTGATATGATTGTATGAAATAAACAATAAACAAGTAAGGATGAAAGAAGTCTTTTTTTAATCACAGAAATCTACAAATGTAACTGAATTATTTTAATTTTTTGTATAGATCAATGACATTCACCTTGCTGTCCCATTACATATTCTGAATTAATTCTGCTTATTTCATTTCTCAATGTTTTTTTACTTTTAAAATACTACTAGAGCTTGTTATTAGTTATGGTTCAATTAATTTTTACCTTTTGAGGTGGAGGTTTGTCCATGATCTCTTGGAACCTGGACATCAAAGAAGATTTTTGTGGTACATCAGGATGAGCTGGCTCATCATCATCACTGGAGTCCAAGTCCTTGGCAAAAGTGATGGACTTTTTCTTTTTAAGCTGCTGCTTGATTTTTTGCTGGATTTTGGATGCGCCAATAGCATGGGAACCTATCAGACAAGACAATAAAATGTCACACCTATCGCCTGGGAACCTATCAGACAAGACAATAAACTGTCACACCTACACCTATCACCTGGGAACCTATCGGACAAGACAATAAACTGTCACACCAATCATCTGGGAACCTATCAGACAAGACAATAAACTGTCACACCTATCACCTGGGAACCTATCAGACAAGACAATAAACTGTCACACCAATCATCTGGGAACCTATCGGACAAGACAATAAACTGTCACACCAATCAAATGGGAACCTATCAGACAAGACAATAAACTGTCACACCTATCACCTGGGAACCTATCGGACAAGACAATAAACTGTCACATCAATCACCTGGGAACCTATCAGACAAGACAATAAGTGAGAACATCTGACCAAAAAAAACTCAAATAATCAAATAGTTTTTTAGTTTTGCTGCTGGTTGTTCAAAAAAAAGAAAAAAAAAAACTTATCAGAACAAAAATATATTTTTTTTACCAGAGAGATCAGTTGCCGTCCTTGACACAATAACTGAAGTTTGATCATCTGAAATTTAAAAATACAAAAATCTTAATGAGATGTATACTAAAAAAATGATCTTTATCATAAACTATTGTGTGATGTTAAAATCAGTCATTTCTATGCAATGTAAAAGTATTAATGTACCTGAAACACCCAAAATAGAACTGACTATATATATTTGTAATGTGTTCATATTAATGTGAAATGGTTTAAAAATTAAAAGTCTTAGTTGAAATAGAGTATAAGATGATAGAGACATGAAGAACAGAAAAGCTTTTCATAAAAAAGACATACCAGTAGGTTATCACATATTTACCAAAATGAATATTTCATCACCAATATTAAATAGCTGCTAGTCTTTCAACTTTTCCTTCTCGATGTTTTATATAAGACAATAATATCAACAAACTCAAAAAAAAATTAAAGGTTAATGAGGGAGTTATCATCATTTGCCCTTTATCAAAGGGAGTTATCATCATTTGCCCTTTATCAAGTTTCATCAATGGGAGGAAGCAGTGGCGCAACCAGCAAAAAATGCTGGGGGGGGGCTCACATATAAAAAAATGACAGTTTATATAGTATAATATGTATGATGATTTGGTCTGGGGAGGGGGGGCTCGAGCCCCCCCCCTGCCCCCCCCGCTCGACTGCGCTACATGTTATCCTTTCCAATCCTCTCTTGTGGTTGCTACATGTTATCCTTTCCAATCCTCTCTTGTGGTTGCTACATGTTATCCTTTCCAATCCTCTCTTGTGGTTGCTACATGTTATCCTTTCCATTCCTCTCTTGTGGTTGCTACATGTTATCCTTTCCATTCCTCTCTTGTGGTTGCTACATGTTATCCTTTCCATTCCTCTCTTGTGGTTGCTACATGTTATCCTTTCCATTCCTTTCTTGTGGTTGCTACATATTGTTCTATCCATTCCTCTCTTGTGGTTGCTACATGTTATCCTTTCCATTCCTCTCTTGTGGTTGCTACATGTTATCCTTTCCAATCCTATCTTGTGGTTGCTACATGTTATCCTTTCCAATCCTATCTTGTGGTTGCTACATGTTATCCTTTCCATTCCTCTCTTGTGGTTGCTACATGTTATCCTTTCCATTCCTCTCTTGTGGTTGCTACATGTTATCCTTTCCATTCCTCTCTTGTGGTTGCTACATGTTATCCTTTCCATTCCTCTCTTGTGGTTGCTACATATTGTTCTATCCATTCCTCTATTGTGGTTGCTACATGTTATCCTTTCCATTCCTCTCTTGTGGTTGCTACATGTTATCCTTTCCATTCCTCTCTTGTGGTTGCTACATATTGTTCTATCCATTCCTCTATTGTGGTTGCTACATGTTATCCTTTCCATTCCTCTCTTGTGGTTGCTAAATGTTATCCTTTCCATTCCTCTCTTGTGGTTGCTACATGTTATCCTTTCCATTCCTCTCTTGTGGTTGCTACATGTTATCCTTTCCATTCCTCTCTTGTGGTTGCTACATGTTATCCTTTCCATTCCTCTCTTGTGGTTGCTACATATTGTTCTATCCATTCCTCTATTGTGGTTGCTACATGTTATCCTTTCCATTCCTCTCTTGTGGTTGCTAAATGTTATCCTTTCCATTCCTCTCTTGTGGTTGCTACATGTTATCCTTTCCATTCCTCTCTTGTGGTTGCTACATGTTATCCTTTCCATTCCTCTCTTGTGGTTGCTACATATTGTTCTATCCATTCCTCTATTGTGGTTGCTACATGTTACCCTTTCCATTCCTCTCTTGTGGTTGCTATTTTATCTTTTCCATTCCTCTCTTGTGGTTGCTACATTGTCCTATCCATTCCTTAACGTTGGCAGTCCAGTTGTTTCTAGGATGGCCTCTCCTTTTTCCCCTCCCAGGGTACCAGCATTATAGTTTTGCAAAGGGTATTATGCTGTTAAACATGATCGACCAATGACAGCTTTCATTTTTTTAACTGCTGCCGATGTGTTTCCTGAAAGTCCACCAGGTTGTTAATCCTTTCATTGACACAGGTGTTGGTCATGTGCTCCGTGTATAAAATTTGAAGCAGCTTTCTTGGGGACCTGGTCTCATGCATCTATAATTTCTTTCTACCTCAGCGTGTGGAGTCCACAATTTACAACTATAGAACAAGATGGGGTTACCAATTTTGTGTATATCTTTCAAGTTTTGACATGGCAGAAATTTATGTCCTAATCTAAGACGTGCAGAATTTATTTTTGAAGAGTGTAGAGACCAAGGACTCAAACTATTGATAATTTTTTTTTTTTTAAATTGATAAGAATATAGGCTTACCTGCTGATGATTTTTCTTCTTTTTCTTTGTCCTGATCAGTCACTTTATTCTCATCATCACTTAAATCAATCTCAAGAACCCGAGTTAGAAGTTCATCTGAAGCAAAGGTTACGTTACGAGTTGGAGGATCTGGTGCAATCTCATCCTCATCCACCTGAAGAATTTTTCTCTGCAGGAAAATAAAAACTTATCAAAGTTATTGTTATTAAATTATTGGAAAGAAAAATATAGAACTGACAGCATTACTAACAAATGTAAAGATATTTATAGATATAAATCCAAATCAGAATCTTTTTTATTTTGAAAATTTCAATTATAATTTATAGCATACTAAAACATGCTTATTTAACTTCATTTTAAATTAAAAAAGCTAAGAAACTAAAAAATTCACTTTGCAAACATGCCAATAAGACAAAGACAAAAATCAGCTGGAAGACAAGTAAAAAATCTCAGCAATTAGAAAACTCAGCTATAAGTCAGAAGAATGAGTGCAAAAAAATAAAGAAAACTAAGCAACAATACCCATTTGAGATCTTTTAACAATTTTTATTCATAATTCGTTCCAAAGAGGTGCTCATAATCCTAAGCACTCAAATATCAAACCAGATTTTTCCATATGTAAACTCTGATGCCTTGTTCCAAAAGACTAAAAATATTCTTATGCATAATAATGAATGCTATTTAATATTCATATTCTTTAATTTAATATAGGGGACGGGTGGTCGTGCGGTGTAGAGCGCTCGACTGTCGACCAGAGGGTCCCGGGTTCGAATCTCAGTGAGAACCTTGGGATTTTTTCAGGTCCTGGTGAAAGTCCCCAAGTTCACCCAGCTTTAAATGGGTACCTGACTTTAAGTTAGGGAAGTAAAGGCGTCTGGGCGTTGTGCTAACCACACAACCCCTTCATATGCCGAGGTTATAGAAACAGATGAATTCTACACTTCATCTGTCCCGATGGCCCGTTAGGGTTAAGGGAACTTTACTTTACTTTACTTTACTTAATTTAATATAAAATTATCAAATTTAATCTTTGTGTAGGATGTCTTTTGCTGTTACTTATGGAATAGTCACTATCATTGTTATCTTTTTATAAATGTGTTTTTACACTGAACCATTCCAGTGAAACTTGCTTTTCCCTCCTTTTTTAGAATTATGCTGAAATTTGAGTTTGATGTTAAAGTTATTTATTACTTGCACTGCTATTTTTACTTGTGCCATGTTTCCCACATTTTACACACCGACTTTAATATCATTTGATGAGACAGAATTCTCTTTTTTTTTCACAGTCACAACAATTAGAACATTTTGGTAAAAACATATGCTCCTCACATTTGTTGACTATACATATGAAGCATGCTGAGACCCAGCATATGAGTGAAGAAAATCCTTTTATAGATTTCACATAATGTTCAACAGAAAAAAATATTATGAATACATACATCACTAGAACTAAAACTTTACTCGTATATTTAATTACAATTCTTTTTTATTTTGCTTATCTTCTGTATCAAGAAAAAATTTGTCAAAAAATGTTGCTCGTAAAATAATTAGAGAACAAAATAAAATTAAAACACTAAGAGTGGACAAATTACTGTCTTAAAAATGTGTGGAGTCACTCACTGGGTTGAGACTTTGAATTTCTGACAGTTGTTTTCTAGTAAGTTTTGGTGGCTGGTATGGCTTTTTGTCTTTCTCTTCCTCTAATGGCTGTTGAGGTGGAAAGAGAATCTTGAGCAGGACAGAGTTAGGGAGGTAACCAGATATAACTGATGGAAGACTGGCCTGGTCATGTGGTGGACATTTTTGTTGTTGATATTTTTGTGCCAGTTCAGGGAAGAATCCAACAGGAGGAGATTCTGGTCTGTATTTTTCTTCTAAAAAAATGTACAGATATAAATAATCAGAAAAAAGTGGAAAATAAAAATCTCCGAACATGAACAATGCAGTTTACAAACAATAATTTTAAATATTTGTATTTTCCAAATCATGGACAAAGCTTCTAATTATTAACTACAGACACACAGCAAATATCTTACATGTACATACATACATTTTTATGAATCTAATTACATAAAATTATCTTGCAAATCATTAATTTTGAGGGTCAAGATACAAGTGAATCATGCACCAATTAGACTCACCTTATAGCTTTGATTATTATCTATTTTATAGATGTGAATTTCAGGAAGCTTTGAATTATAATCCATACAATTAACTATCTATAAACATAATTACCTGCTTCATTTATCCCTTCCCAATCTTTCAGCTCCAGCTTTAAAGTTTTCTTCACAGCTTCATTTATAGATTCTTCAGCAGGTAGCTAAATGAAATTTTCCAAATTTATTTTTATTGAGAACCTTATGGAATTAGTAAAGTGTTTAAACAGATTACAGGCAAACCTCACTTAACAAAGCATGCATTTCAAGAGATGACAGTGCTAAATAGGCAGTAATATATTTATCATGTAAATAATGAAAATATATCCTGTTCAAACTTAAGATGTGACCAATATATGCCAGCATTTAAAGTTAACTAGACTTGAAAGAATGATAAAACTCAACACTGATAACCACATCTTTGCAGTTGCAAAATAAATTGTCGAGTACTGGTTTTAAATGACAGTTATCAAAAATGTAACAAACAAATAAAGCATTGCAATAATAAAATGTTAACTTTAGCTATTAATGTATATGACTGAAAATACTGTTTAGGAAATTATTGGATCATTAGTAATAAAAAAATGAACAATAAAATTAACAGTTTTCTGATTCATTTTTTTCAAGTTGATGAAATTAAAAAAACGTATGCTAAAGGAATAATTTAATTATGCATGCATATGGTAGAAAGTCCACTTACTTTTGGTTTCTCTTTATTGTAGTATATCTTCATGTACTCTTTAAAAGCTTTATTTTTGGTTTTCTTTGTGGATTTGGGTTTGTTGTGAGCTATGAGTGTTCCATCTCTAATCTGGCACAGCTCATTATCTCTAACCTCTAAGAGATTATATGCCTGAAAGAACATCATAAAAGATACATTGTAAAAGGCAAGTCATTCTCATTGTAGATAGTCTGGTATTAGATTAGCACTTTTCAGGAAAAATAAATATTGATAGAATAAATTAAAAAGAAAACCATGCTATACACACTTTAAAATGTTCACTATTTCTTATTTGAAAAAGACTATTTACCGTTCTTGCAAGCTAAATATGATTATCTAACATAAATCTTGACTACATGTAATAAAAAAAACCCATTTAACCCAGTATTTCATTGCATAGTAATTTCCCCTAACAAAAAACCAACCAAATTCTCTCATTATTCAATTTTGAACCACAAACATTTTTTTTTTGTTTTAAATGTTACATCTATAAAAAAAATATAAATTCAAAATAATTTAATTTAAAAATATAAATGAAATCTACAAGCAAACATTTTTTCCAATATTATGTAGAAACTGATTTGTATGATATAAAATAAAAAAAATACATGTCCTAAAGTGAGGCTAAAAAAATTCTAAACCTTTTCCCTTATTTGTTTTTCCTTTAGAATTGTTTCTTCTTCTTCTGGTGACAAAACATCAAAATACTGGGTGAATCTGTGCAAGAGATAAAATCAAAACAAACCAAAAATATTTACAGTGACAATTTGGTGACAGTGACAGTTTTGTGATTTAGACCACATCAAATAATGTAATTTGTGTGGAAAAATGGCTGATAAACTGTGAGAATAAAAAAATGGCCAGTAAAAATTAAAAAATTTAGGTAAAGCTGAAAAAAACATTTGATAAAAATATTTAGTTTAATTGTAAGCAAAATCCTGCTATGTAATTTTTCTAATGAAGAAGATTATATTGAAAATGATACAATTTCTAAAAAATTTTTTTAGAAATTAAATGTAAGCATACTTACATAGATAACATTTATGGCTAAACCTTACATTTCTTATTATTAAACTAATTTATATTTTGTGAGTTAAATTTGATAAACTCATAAAACTTACTGCAGAAAAATTTCAAAAATAACAACAAAAAATCAAACAAAACATGTATTTAGTTGGAGGAAAAAGTAAAGTTATTATATACATGTAAATAAAAAATATATGAAGTTTTTCTAAAAAATAAAAAGACATATCATAATGAACTAAAAAGTAAAATACATTTTTAAGGCTTAGATAAAAAAAATATTTGTAGAGATTCTATCGACTAAAAACATGAGCGCCAATGTGGATTATTTCTTTCATTTATTTATCTCATAGTTTATCAACGAATGAAGTATAATGATAGATTTCTTCCAGTAACAAACTTAGGATTATACTTTTATTTAGAGACATAATTTGTCTAAATATCTGAATGATCTATTTTAATAAAGTCCTTTTTTAGAAAGTTTTTTTAAATTTTATTTGTTTTAAGTGTCAAAAGCATTCATCTTGTTTTTGTTTGTTAAGTTAATATAATTAATAAGTTGTGTACATAGTGTCAAATCAAGACTTAAAAAATCACTTGTTTAATTTTTTTGTATACTTCATAGTATTAAAAGAAATCGACTGGCTTTTGCGGGTAAAGCTTTTATAATATATGTATATTAAAAGAACATGCCAGACTTAAAAGCAAGCTTCAAAGCTCAGTGCTTTAATTGATCCAAGTTAAACTTTGACTAGATAATCTCTGTCCAACTCCATAAAAATTTAATTAATTGATGAATGTTTGCAAAATTTCAAATAGACTGTGCTTCAAGAAGTTAGCAAAAACTGATTTCAAATTTCCCAAATCTTAGCTTACATTCTTAGATGCATTAGAAACTTAGTACTAAAAGAAAGAGTGAGTTAAATAAAAGCTCTAAAAATATGACTCAAAAATTGTGCAGCTTGGCAAGAAATTCATACTTAAATGAGGCATGAGCATTTTTCAATCTTTTGACATCATTTTTATCCATTGCTTTTAGACGATTCTCATCATAGTTTATTGGCTCTTCAACTTTAATGGGAAGAAATTTCATGCAAACTTGCTTCCTCTGATAATATTTAGGAAGATCTGAATAGAATGGAAAATATTTTTCATGAATTTAAAAATAAGTACAGTACAGCTATGTTTACAAATCTTTTACAAAAAAGATTCTTACATTGTTTATGAGAAATGTAAAAAAGGTGATTATTGATTCCAACAAGTAAATCTCCTCGAGCACTGCAGAATGACAAGCTGTGAGGAAGCGAATTGATTTTTAGCAATCTGAAAACAATAAGAAAATGAATATAGCTTTATTCATAGAACTCATTTGAAATAATCATTCACCAAAACATGAACAAACATGGTATTAATTTCAAAATCTATAAGAATCTGCTGTAATTATAATCATTTAAAATTGTATATGCTATTATAATCATGTGTATTTTACCACATCTGACCCTAATGTTCTAATATAGGATCTTTACTTTTGACTTATAAATACACTTAGGCTTAGGAAATGTAAATACCTTATTAGATTGTTATTATGATTCCAGATACGTATAGTTCCATCCATTGAGCAAGAAGCATACATTTTCATTCGTGCACAGGAAGAAAAACCAGTAATGACATCCATATGGTCATCATCTGGCTTATGGTCATTGCGACCTAGTCAAATAAAACAAAAATCAAAGTAAAACTTTATATACATTGTAAATGTAAAAAAAAAATAATAATTTTACAAATTTTTTTTTAAGAAATACTAAAAGTTGGACCTGTTTATTAAATTATATTAACTGAACATAAAAAATATTTTGGCTTCTTTATTTTTTTTTTAAAGTTTTATATTAAAAAACTAACTTACTATTGTCAGACAGACTGTATAGTACAACACTAAAAGTTGCTGTAGAAGGATCTTGAAAGGCCACACCTAAACTTGATTTTATAACTGTCATGAAGACGGGAGTGTGTGCACAGTAGAATGATATAAGGGGAGCTAAAGCTTCTTCAGCAAAAGGATATAGTCTCCAGACCTTAATGATGTTATCTGTAAATCAAGATACATGACTTACATGTGTTTAAATCCAAAAAAAAACCTAAGAGGACAACTAAAGACACTTAACTGTTTTTCTGTAAAAACAAAATTTGTTGTCTAAACAGTAGGTAGAAGTATAGATTGACTATCCAGTATTAACTGCAATTTCAGTAATGTTGGTTACAAGTTAAGTACAAATGTCTTTAAAAAACTTTTTTTCCCTGATATTTAAAATAAAAATTTAAAGATTGGGGTAAGTCAGATTCAATAAAGCAATCAAACATGTTGATAATTAAACTAATTAAGGAAAGTAAACAATGATTACCCATTCCTGCTGAAATGATTTGATCCAGCTTTGTATTGGAGATCATACTGAGAACACTTTTACTACCATGAGCCTGAAGAGTGAACGACATAAAAGAAACATTTTTGACTTTCTAGATCATAATTAGTTTTCCCATTTACTTAGAAAAAGAAATAAGATGTTATCATTTTACAAATGTATTTGCCAGCCAAGATTAAATTCAATAAATCATATAAAAAATTAAAATGGGAATAAAAAGAAGAAAATTAAATATATGTTCTCATAGCTGTTTATGTAATAGACTGACCTCTATTTTGAAAGTAATTTCTCCAGTTATCCAATCAAAAACACAAATGTAGCCATCTTTTCTGCCACCAAGTAGAAGAGTTCTGTTTTTATTGCTTTGCCTTGTCTTTTGTTGTCTGGGAGTTTTCTTTGAATCTTTAGCTTTGGACCAAACATCACTGTCTCCAGTGGGGTCAACAATATATTCATAGACCAATAGGTAACTGCAAAGCTCTATGAAAAATAAGTGCATGATTATTTCATTCATTTCAAACTTGTGACGACTTGTATATATCATTATTAAATGAGTGCTATTTATAATAAAGAGGGATGGATTCAGAGATATACACCACCTTTTATGAGAAAATTTTAAACTCTTATTAAATTCACTCATTTCTGCATCAGTTATGAGAATTTTATCCACAATAAAATGATTTAATTTCAAAGAAAATAAGCTAAGTCCTGAGGCAAACCCCTCCCCTCAGTTTTACACAATGTTTATGAAGACATTTCAGCCATCGCAACACAACCAGTACATATTAGAAAATTGTGATAATGGAAAAAAATTACTCTTAAATAGAAAAAGTAATATTTAACCAGAAAAATCACATTCCTACATGGGAAAATGAAAAATGTTTATCAAACAACTGAACTTTTCTACTAAAAATGCTATATATATAAATATTCTTACATCTTAGTAACAATTTTAAATAATAATGCACAATTTATAGTTTTTCTTCAATAGAAAACATGCAACTAAAATCATTGCTATGGCGACACTGCTAATGGTGCCAAAAATCAAAATCTCCCATCAAATTCTATGTTAAATAGTCTTCACAACATCACATTTTAAAAATATAAGACCACATTAAAACTACTGTCTGCATATATGAATTTTGTAGAAGAAAATCTTTTAATATTATATGTGTATATCCAGACCGGCTTATTAGCATTGGTGCAAAATGTCAATGCTTCATTATCGTAATATTACGCTGATAGTAAAATAAAAATTGAGATAACTGAAATAAAAGGTAAATACACCAAAATTGTGCTATAGTAGCATAGAACTATTATAACTGTTAAATCCTGTCATGAAATTAACTGAATAAATATGATAAATTTGATACATGTATATAATTATTTAACCTGTTTGAACTTAAGATTCAACCCACACCATAAAGTAGAAAATTACTCAAAACATACACACAAGTATATAGCGATTTTAACTAGGCTTTTTTTTTATAATGCAATATTGCGGAGACAATTTATATAGTTCAGTGAGAGTTTTTATTTCTTGCATCATTTAAGTAAAATGTGTTAGCTTCAAGTGTTCTATAAGTTTTAAACAATGTCTTTCAGCAATACAAGATTTCTTAAACACTTAAATTATAACTGATTGATTACTAGCAGCACACACACAGTTCTTTAAGATAAAATTTTTTAAAATTACCAGTCAAGTTATTACACTTCCATCTGGCTACAACCTGGCAAGGGTTACAGTTTGTTGTTGCCTTTACGATCTCACCACTGGCCAGCAAAGCAAAAACTGTATCTATTGAGTAGAAGACAATCCAAATTGAAACAAATAAGCTGACATCTCAGTATCAACATATAATAAATATAATTTCACTTATGTTTTTAAGTTTTGTATAAGTTATTAAAAGAAATATTCTCCAATTATAAAAACCATAGGAAATATGAAAAAATATTTTGGTTTGTGTGCACTGGAACAAGGAAAAAAAATCTATATATAGATGACCCTCAACTATTTAACCTAATGTGGCAAAATGACAAGCCTAATACTGTAAAAGCTAGACCTATATTAAAAAAAAAACTACTTATTGCTACCATAGCTGTGTTTATTTGGTATTTTATTACAGATTAATATTTGACAACTAGGCCAGATAATCATGAGACAGATAGTGAAAAGTCTAAATAATCTTTTTTTCTGTTGTCACATAAGGCTATAGTAAGTTTTCTCAGTAAACTTTAACCAAAAAAAACAGTAATACTTTCTGCTATGGCATAAACTGCATCAATGAGTCCATCAGATGGCTGCATCAGTAAGGTTGTGATGACATGCCCATTTGCTGGACAAATTATCCTAACACTGGAGTCTCTACACAACAACACAGCACGCCTTGGGTAAGCTGGGTGATCAGTGACTTTCATTTTATTTACTCTATACCTGACAATATCAACATATCAAAACAAATTGCTTATGATTAAATTATCGATGCTAAACAATTATTGTGTAAAATAGTAAAATTTATTTTTTTTATGACTTTTTAATAAAATAACTTAATAAAAAGTGAATGAAGTGAATGATCTAAGAATGGTCTAATAAAAAGTTGTTTTTTTTTCAGTATCAAAGAATTTTCAGTTTCTAGAAATAAAACGGAGTAAATAAGACAGCAGGTTAAAATATTACCATGGGATTGTCAACTCCTTGGCTGGGAAAATTATAATTATTTTTTATAGCTGAAGTAAATAAAAATATATATGACAGTTTAAAAACAGAAAAACTGATTGTAAAAAAAAAAAACAGAAGAATAAAAGAGTAGTATTTGAAAGAGATAGTAATCTGTAGTAGTCACAAGAAATGCAGTAATAATCACAAGAAATACAGTAGTATTCACAAGAAATGCAGTAATAATCACAAGAAATACAGTAGTAATCACAAGAGATAGATAACAGAAGTATTCACACAAATACTCAAAAGCCTTTTGCTTTTCAGTTATGTGGAAATATAAAGTCCATTCATAGCTGCCAAGGTAAAAATAGTTCAAGAAAAATGAAGCATACTAATTAGTGTGAGAGGAACAAATATTTCAACAAAGATCTAATACAATCAATCAGGCTCATACTATGAGGAACCATTATCAGAACTGTACAAGAACTAATGATATTATTAGACTGCGAGTATTGGGGGCAATTATCAGAACTGTACAAGAACTAATGATATTATTATACTGTGAGTATTGGGAACCATTATCAGAACTGTACAAGAACTAATGATATTATTAGACTGCGAGTATTGGGGACAAATACTTAAGTTTTAAAAAAAAAAATTGTCATTTTTATCTTTTCACTTATAAAAAATAAAAATTTAGTTATAAATCTCTATTACCCAATGTTTGTATGCATTTGGTACAAGTGCTGTATCCTCCAAAGATCCACTCTTTTCCCAGTAAAGGTATAGAAAATGTCTTTATTAATCTCTGTACCAATCCCTGCCACTGGTTCACTGATAATGGTTCTGTAAAAAAGAAACTTCAAAATATGAAAAAACAAGTTTGATTCAAAATAATGAACAAAATATTTTTGTATGGATGAACAAAAGCCAGATAATATTCTGAATAAAATGTTTAATGAAAAAAGTTTAAGGTAAAACAAATATATATATAGATCATATTGTTAAGTTCGTCCAGCTCCTGAGCACATGGTCGCTTTGATCTGCACTCTGCTGACTGCAGCTCTTGGGGGGTGGGGATGAGGGACACATAATGTGGGGGTGGCTGGGGAATCAGGCTTTGATGTCCGAACGCCATTCCCCACCCACGTTATTCAGGGGCCAGGAGTCCATCGAAATGGACCAGCTAGTTAGAGTTGGATATTAGAGTTTGAGAGAGGACAGCAGTCACGAGTAGTTTTTAATAAAGTTCCAGTGAATTTTTATTTCATCTTAACAAGTGTTCAAGTTATTTATTCATTTGACTGTGTGTGTGGTAAGAAGCCAGCAACACATATGTAAAATTCATAAACTTAATAAAAAGTAACTATTAAATGATTTTGGGACTTCAATTAAGAATAAAAATTCACAGAAAACATATAACCCTGGTTTAATGAAATTATAAATTATAATAAATAGTTAAACCTTCTTTTAAAACTTATTTTAGACTGGATCATTTTAAAACTTATTTTAGACTGTATCATTTTAAAATTTATTTTAGACTGGATCATTTTAAAATTATTTTAGACTGGATCATTTTAAAATTTATTTTAGACTGGATCATTTTAAAATTATTTTAGACTGGATCATTTTAAAATTTATTTTAGACTGGATCATTTTAAAATTTATTTTAGACTGGATCATTTAAAACTTATTTTAGACTGGATCATTTTAAAACTTATTTTAGACTGGCTCATATATTTTAAAACTTATTTTAGACTGGATCATTTTAAAACTTATTACAAAATAAGAAAAAGTTAAATACATAAATAAACTTTTCATCATTTAAGTTTGTTTTATCCTCAAGAAAGATTTTAGTTATGGTAAAAAATCAGAGAATGGAGATCTTTAATGAAAAATCTAGAAGAGCACTGATAAGAACAAATACTAGAAACCTAAAATATGTGAAAAATCATCCACTAACAAACAAACATAAGTTCATTATGGCGCTCTAGGCAATCCAGTGTGTTGGGGGCCTTTAACACATCCATTAAAAAATTAGATATGCAGTGGAACCTCAGGTTACTAACTTAATTCATTCCAGAACTTGTTCGTAAACTGAAATGATCAATAACTCAATTCAATAAAATAAAGACATTCATTTCAAGATAAAAGAATCATTCTTTTTTAGTAACATCCAGTTGTTTACCTGACACAACGCTTAGAATGTGTGTACCAGACATACTAAATATAGAGAAAGAAAACAACCAAATAAATTTAATTTAAAATAAAAAAGATTTAGTCTCACTACCTTATCAAGTAAAATCAACAGGAAATGAATCCCCTTACTTTGCTGCTTTGAAATATTTGTTTCAAGTGTTTCTTGGCAGCTGCATGAGAATCTTTCTGTACCAAGAAACTACCAAGAGAAATTCACTGCTTTATTCCTACAAAATCTTTCTACAGTGGGCCATCACATTAGGTTTACTGTGCTGTTAGCAGCATGTTTGTTTAGAAAATGATTAACAATGATCCTTTAACGTCTGCCCATTTCTTTAATTCTAGCAATCAGAGCAGTCACTGGCTCCTCATCATCGGATGACTGCTCTTCCTTAAATAATTTTAGGCATACTGTGTAGGCTTTGTTCGTACTATTCATGGTCATTTGTCTTTTATGTAAAACATTGCTCTCTCTCATAACCCGAAGTAAATGTTCCTTACTGAGATAATTTTTTTTAGACATTTGAGTTAGCAACCTGAATTGAACTTGACCTGGGGCATTCATAGCCGGAGGTTCCACCGTAAATCCACATTAGCATAAGGGTCACCTTTACTTTAAAAAGGGGCTAGATGTCACAATATTTTAAGTTATTCCAATTTAATTTGTATCTAAGCAGGTATGTAAGGACAAGACAAAACAAGGGTGGACACATCCAAATACTAATACAATTGTAATCTGGTGGGTAAAACATAAAATAAGGGTGCACAATCCAAGAACCAATACAATGGTAATGTGTTCGGTAAAAGATAATACTAAAACATTTACCAGGAGCAAAAAAATGTATGTAGATGTGTTGGACTTACTTGTCTATTTCATCACAGGTCTCCATGCTCCATACCCTCATTGTACAGTCCAGTGATGCTGAGATGAAGGAAGAACCGTGGGGATAGATTTTGAGAAAGTTTATCTCCTTGCAGTGACCAACAAACACCATCAAAACTTTCCAATTAATGTCCCAAACTTTAACTGAATGAATAAAAATTAGTTAATATTAAAATATGTTCTTACCATGTTCTTATGATAGAGAAAGTGTTAGTGCCAGAAATATCATAGTTACACAAGACATCTTTTAGTCCACTTTGCTAAAAAAAAGAGAACCTGAAATCATTGAGAAAAATAAAGCCAGCTGGGCTGAAAAGGACATTCCCCTAATATGTCATGGATACTAGAAACAAAAGAACAATCCCCTAACATGTCATGGATACTAGAAACAAAAGAACAATCCCCTAATATGTCATGGATACTAGAAACAATATAACAATCCCCTAATATGTCATTGATACTAAAAACAAAAGAACAATCCCCTAATATGTCATTGATACTAGAAACAAAAGAACAATCCCCTAATATGTCATGGATACTAGAAACAATATAACAATCCCCTAATATGTCAGTGATACTAGAAACAAAAGAACAATCCCCTAATATGTCATGGATACTAGAAACAATATAACAATCCCCTAATATGTCATTGATACTAGAAACAAAAGAACAATCCCCTAATATGCCATTGATACTAGAAACAAAAGAACAATCCCCTAATATGTCATGGATACTAGAAACAATATAACAATCCCCTAATATGTCATTGATACTAGAAACAAAAGAACAATCCCCTAATATGTCATTGATACTAGAAACAAAAGAACAATCCCCTAATATGTCATGGATACTAGAAACAAAAGAACAATCCCCTAATATGTCATGGATACTAGAAACAAAATAACAATCCCCTAATATGTCAGTGATACTAGAAACAAAAGAACAATCCCCTAATATGTCATGGATACTAGAAACAATATAACAATCCCCTAATATGTCATTGATACTAGAAACAAAAGAACAATCCCCTAATATGCCATTGATACTAGAAACAAAAGAACAATCCCCTAATATGTCATGGATACTAGAAACAAAATAACAATCCCCTAATATGTCAGTGATACTAGAAACAAAAGAACAATCCCCTAATATGTCATGGATACTAGAAACAATATAACAATCCCCTAATATGTCATTGATACTAGAAACAAAAGAACAATCCCCTAATATGCCATTGATACTAGAAACAAAAGAACAATCCCCTAATATGTCATGGATACTAGAAACAATATAACAATCCCCTAATATGTCATTGATACTAGAAACAAAAGAACAATCCCCTAATATGTCATTGATACTAGAAACAAAAGAACAATCCCCTAATATGTCATGGATACTAGAAACAAAAGAACAATCCCCTAATATGTCATGGATACTAGAAACAAAATAACAATCCCCTAATATGTCATTGATACTAGAAACAATAATGAACTCTACATCAAGAGCCAAGATGAACCATAGAGTTACTTTTAAAAAATAAGAAAAAATTTCATTTTGAAGTTAGAATGGTAGAAAATAGAAGCAGTATCCTGAAAACTATGACTAGAAAAAGGCGTCAAAATTTGACCTGCAAAATATGAACATTCAAAGACCATTCAGTTCTTACTTTCTGGAAGATTACTGAATCATTCTTTCACAGACTTATAAATCTTTATGAATAAGATTTAAAAAATACATCTATTTAAATATCAATCCAAACTCATCTTTATTCCTTAAAACCTATTTCTAGGAATTAAAAAAAAAGATATTTTATTTGGTCTTTTGATTCAATTGATTTCTCAATTCCACTCAATGAATGTGCACTATTGTGCAGCTACATAGACTTTTATTTTAAAATGGCTGAAATCATTATTTTTATAATCATTTCTTTTTATACAAATATTAAATAAAGAAATAAAGCTGTATAACGAAGAAAAAAAACATAAGTCTATTATATATGTATATGTTATTAAAAAATAACAGGTAGATTTATTTCAAAAACATGAACAATGTCGTGATTTACTTACTGCATCCATCTCTTGCACCAGTGACAACATTCTTGAGAGGATTAAAAAATGTCAAAGCAGTTATGGGTTGTGAGTGAAGCTCATTTTTTCTGCACACCTCCAGCCCAGAGAACACATTGTATACCTTAACAAAAATGGAAAAAAAAATCACAATGTTTTTTGCATCAGTTCTATAATTTAAAATCAATCAATATCATTAATTAAAAAAGCTTAACATTTGAAAAATGTACGATTATGAAAATAAAATAATAAAAAAAATTGTAACAAATCGTATTCAATCAGAATTGTTTATATTTAAAAGGAAAAAAAATTACTTAGTAATCTTTATTCATTAAAGATAAATATATGTAAAATAAAAAACAAATTAAAAATATAATTTAAACTCTATCCATCATTCAAGCTAGATTCCACTTTGGGAAATTGAGGCCCAATGTCGATTCCCTTTGCCAACACTGCATAGAAGTTGGTGAAACCATAGGTCATGTGCTTTTTGAATGCCCCTGGCTGGCAGACTACAGGGTGGACCAGTCGGGTAGCTTGCTGGCCATCTGCCTTTATGGCAGTTTCCAGATGTTATGAAACACAGCGTGTTTGATCTCACAGGCTCTAAGAGTCTAAGTCTCAGCCCGCAGTTATCACTGAGAGAGAGAGAGAGAGAGAGAGAGAGAGAGAGAGAGAGCTTCCACTTTTTCACTGCAAGCTGCATTTTTCAAGTATTAAAAAAAATGAAAATCCCTTTTGCAGACAGCAAACAAATACTATAGCTTATATGTCACATGCTAAAATGTTGTGTAATCCAAATAAAATAGATATCACTGAAAAAATGGTATCATACTTCATTTGCAGACGGCAAGCAAGTACTATATCAACACATTCTAAAATGACATAACTAAATAAAATAGAAACCGCCAGCAAGATCACTTCCTCGATCTTTGGGGATTCCACCTTCCACAGTTATACTATCTCATACAACCTAGTTTGACTAATATTTATACATTCTATCTATATGTCATACACAGTTTATTCTCTTATGCATTTTGCTTCAAAATGATGAAAACACCTATGTTAAAGTTAATTCATTTCTGTTTAAGATGATATAATACTAATTGAGGTTATTTAAAATATAAAGTCAATAATCTAGTAGTAATCAGAAGAGTAAGTGAGGTAAAAAAATTGTGAGGTAATGTAAGACTTTAATGTACAAAACTGTCAAATCTTTAAATTCCTGTTATTATCATTGAGGATAAACTAGAGACCTTCAGGTTAACACCTGAGTGCTCTACATCTGTCACCAAGATGAAAATGGTTTATCTGTAAATATCTCTTTTAAAACAGAATTTGTCATTAAAAAAAAGTGTTATAGTGAGTTAGAAGTCCACAGATTAAAGATTATTTTATAAAAAGTGAGCAATACATTTAACTTAAGTCAATTTGAATTTTTAAATGCTGAAATATTTCTTACATAACTGTATTGAAAATATATATTTGAACAAGGATAAAATGAAAAGCAATAGCTGTTGTGAATCGAAAATTAAGAAGAAAGCAAAACTTAAAAAAAAATTTCATGAGGCATGGCAAAAAACAAAAGCTGTTAATTGTCAATATGTTGAGCTTTTTACAGACATTTTAGGCATTTCTAGTTTTCATAGAAATTAAAACATTTTTTAGCTTTCAATTTTGTTTTTTCCATGACCGGTATCAGTAATACTTACTTACTTAGTATCAATTGTTAACTTACCAAAAGTCCAGTGCCTAGAGTGAAATAAATTTTCTGTGACTTGCTAGCTGTGTCTTCAAGCACCATAGCAGAAAACATGTTTTCCTCACCAAATTCTGTCCTTGTCGTTTTTCTAGGGACAAGATATTTGGCTCCATATTGAAAAATCCAAGACTAAATATAAATAACATGCATTTACTAATGTTTAAAAGGAAATAATTATTAACCACATGCAGAAAAAAAATCATAGTTAAATTTTGTATGAGTAACAAATTATTGCATGATGTTTAAGTATAATCAAGATATGTTGTTTTTTTTCCTGAACAGTAATACTTCTTAATTAAAAAGTGAGCATGACATAAAAATAGCATTTCTGATGGATAACAGCTATAAAATGCAAATAAAAAAAAATAATTAGTTTTTCTTTTAAAGAATCACAATCTCAGTCATGAAAATTTAGGATAACAAATTTTGCTTACAGTGATAAAATGTGGTCCAACTGTAATCAGTTCACTAGTCTTTTTCATTATAAAATGCCCATATTGTGCACGCCGTCCGATTGCAGTAGACTGAGAGATGATTACAAACTCATTATTCATCAGCTGAGAAAGTCAAATAGAGAATTATTTTCACTAATGAGATGTCACATTGAAAGCAATTAAAAAAAAATCAAGTGATAATGTTACAGCTACTCTCAGTGACAGCTGGTACTTACAAATAGGTCTTCCTCACCATGGTTCCAGACAACATACTGATTAGTCTGATTACAGTAAACTAATCTGTTGAGTTTAATTTCACACTGAATGACATCGGTTTTATGGCCATCCTCATTAAACAAATGAAAATTATGTCCATCACATGTTAAATATTCCTTTATTAGATAAGAAAATGGTGAGAATTATTTAATGAAGGAAAAATAACAAAAGAAAAAAAAAAAAGATAGTAAAACTATTCTCATAGAGAAAATGCTAAAAGAGGTGGGGAATGTATCTATTGTTGTAAAGAAAAATTAGGGATTGCAAAGAGGCAGTGGGCATAACTCTCTAGTGAATCTGCTAGCTGAGACTCCTAGTTGAAGGAAATGAGTTGGAGGGGGGCAGACCTTCCCAGACAGCACCTACTTTCTACTAGTGGTTCCATATGTCGCACTTTTAGGAATGGTAATGGAGCATCATTTCAATAGTCTGCTACATATACCATTACCACTGGTTACACCACTGCAATGAGGGGAAGCCACAAGTAAAAAGAAAAGGTTGACATCACTGCTTGTGCATAATTTCAAGTTAATTATTTCAACAAGCAGATTTGATTTAAACTGATAAGCAAAACCTTGTGTTCAAAGATAAACATCACTTGAAGGACATTCTGACTGTGGTTAAGCTTT